>CM067503.1:15438168-15806032 GCA_034509495.1 Acestrorhynchus altus | reverse complement strand
CTCTCTCTCAGTCTCTCTCTAACACACACACACACACACACACACACACACACACACACACACACACACACACACACACACACACACACATATTCATACATGCACTGTTTGTTGCAATCAATAGTTTTAAAATGTTACATTTTGCATTGCATGAAAAAGAAGGGCTCCATTAAGAGGAGTGTACAAACAGAGCTCTAATTGGAGGTGAAAAATGCAAATGTTGAACGAAGCGTACTGCAGGGGCAGAAAGAAACTGGAGTGTGAGAGAGGTCAAAAAGCTTTCTTGCTTGCCCGCTCAACTCAAGAACCCCTGCTTTTACCTAATTGGATGAAAACAGACTCTATTTATTTTAACTATGCTTTCATAGGTCATGCAGTCCATGAAGTAGTTTGATACAGTCAGTGACCAGTAACTGGACATTTTATCTGTCCATAGGCTATTGGTTAGGGTGTAGCTGTTATTTCAACAAGATCTGTAGCATTTTGTCAATTAAGCATTTTTTCTCTGTACATACAACATTAAAAAGTGACAATAAAAGTAGATGTTTAATCCCTTGTCCACTACTTATTATGCTTAGTGTTTTTGATCCAGGGAGCTTTCTTTTGTTATCTGTTTTATTTAATGCATTGTATACTGTAGTTGATGGTGACCTACAGATTGAGATCATGTTGAAAAACCTAATTGCATTTAATCAATAACACATCAGTGTTTTACACCTCTGCTAACTATAATAAGACCTGTATGCTGGTTGTAGAATCTTTTATTCATTAAAAAATAATGGCCATTCATTCACTGCTAACTAATTACAGTGCCGCAGCCAATTGTGCTGTGGTAATTTCATCTACTTGAGAGATCCTAGGGAGGTGCTGGCATTCAGGCAGTTTGGAATATTAGATAATCAAGCATCTAGGAAATACTTCATAATTTTCAAAAACTTTTCTTGCACCATTAACCCATTATACCTGCACTAGCCTGGACTGTTGACAAAACAATCTATGATTCAAACTGTTCACTGATTCAGTTCCTGACCCTACCATTTGTGAGCCTCAGCAGAAATCAAAATTAATTAGATTATGCTACATTTTACAGTTGTCAGTTGTCTAGTTGTGGTGACCCTGTGCCCAGTGGAGTCTCAGCTTTCTGTTCCTGGCTTACAGAACTGGTGATATATGATTTTTTTTTGTTCAATTGTACAAGTGGCTAATTATGTAAATGAACAAATGGAAACCTGCAAAGGTGTTCCTGTATTGCTAATTCAGGCAGCATTAGATCAGTTCAGTGCTTTACACATGTATTTCTACACAAGCTAAGAGATACAGGACCATCACATAAAGTGTGAAAGAAGCATGTGGACTGAGGCTGTAGAGCAGGATTTTACACAAATAAAGACTGTGTTACGCAGTGCTTGTAAGCATTTTCCTGCCTCACCAGAGTTGCATACTTCAGTTAGCAGCCTGCCAAGGCCAGAGTAGAAATGATAAAAGCATTATTCTCCATATTACAAGTCACTTGAGCATCACAATGATTTTGAAGCTGTTATTTTATCTCTTAGAACCTGAAATCTGCTATTTGCAGGAATCTACTTGCCATTTTCCAGGCTTAATAACGTAGGATTTGACTGACCTACAGACATATTACATATCAAAACAAACTGCAAGACTTACCTCTTCATGTCATGTGATTTCACAAAGATGAATAATGCAGCTCAGGGGAAAAAAAAAACTAAAATCCACTAATCATTTAACCAACATGAGGAGAATTTGACCCAGCATGACTTGACCCACCATCCCTCAAATCGCAAGGAAGACAATCATCCAGACTATTTCTGTTCTGGCAAAATGGTGGAATGAACTTCCCCTGGTGGTTTGAACAGCTGTGTCCCTCACTGTGTTCAAACACAGACTGAAGACCAATCTGTTTCAGGAGTATTTTACTCCATGAACACATTTGTTTTCAACAGGATCTAAGCATGAAGAATCTCTAGATTCTAGTCTTGTCTACTAACTAAGGATGTTCTGAGTGAACAGCAAAGCACTTTTGTAAGTACCTATGGATAAAGGGATCTGCCAAATGCCATAAATGTAAATGTAATCAGTTGTGTGTATGTTATCAGCTTTGTGTATTATCCATTGTGTATAATATCAGTCGTGTTTATTATCAGTCATATATTATCAGTTGTGTGCATATTATTAGTCACGTATTTATCAGTTGTGTATATTATCAGTCATGTGTATTATCAGTTGTGTATATTATCAGTTGTGTGTATATATTATCAGTTGTGTGTATATTATCAACTGTACATATTATCAGTTGTGTATATTATTAGTTGTGTGTATATGTCATGTACATATAATCAGTTGTGTGTATATTATCAGTTGTGTGTGTATTATCAGTTTGTGTATATTATCAGTTGTGTATATATTATCAGTTGTGTATATAATCAGTTGTGTATATAATCAGTTGTGTATATATTATCAGTTGTGTATATATTATCAGTTGTGTGTATATTATCAGTTGTGTATATATTATCAGTTGTGTATATATAATCAGTTGTGTGTATAATCAGTTGTGTGTATAATCAGTTGTGTATATAATCAGTTGTATATATAATCAGTTGTGTATATAATCATGTGTGTATATAATCAGTTGTGCATATATTCAGTTGTGTATATTATCAGTTGTGTATATAATCATGTGTGTATATAATCAGTTGTGTATATAATCAGTTGTGTATATTATCAGTTGTGTATATATTATCAGTTGTGTATATACTATCAGTTATATATATTATCAGTTGTGTATATTATCAGTTGTGTGTATATTATCAGTTGTGTATATAATCAGTTGTGTATATAATCAGTTGTATATATTATCAGTTGTGTATATATAATCAGTTGTATATGTAATCAGTTGTGTATATAATCAGTTGTGTATATAATCAGTTGTGTATATATTATCAGTTGTGTGTATATTATCAGTTGTGTATATATTATCAGTTTTGTGTATATAATCAGTTGTGTATATAATCAGTTGTGTGTATATTATCAGTTGTGTGTATATTATCAGTTGTGTATATATTATCAGTTTTGTGTATATAATCAGTTGTGTATATTATCAGTTGTGTGTATATTATCAGTTGTGTGTATATTATCAGTTGTGTATATATTATCAGTTTTGTGTATATAATCAGTGGCTCATCTTGTGATGATTTTCCTGTGGTTTCACAGTCACATGAAGTCTTAAAAATAACGGCTCATAAGTGTTTCTTGGCTTTGATGACCGGCTCAGGGTTTCTGTTGCTCACCTCAGAACTCTCTGTTACACCGACTCTGATTTCCACATCCACCTCAATGCTCACTGTATCACTGTGTAAGGTGAGTGGAGACCTTCACCCCCAACTTCTGATGGAGGATAGTTGAAAAAGCAGGTTCAGACACGGACGAGAGCCACAACCACAGCAGAGATCCCTCTGTCAACTTTGTTAGAGAGAGCGAGGAGGGGGAGAGAGAGAGAGAGAGAGAGAGAGAGAGAGAGAGAGAGAGAGAGAGAGAGACTCCCCTCAACCCACCGGTATGAACACTTTGCACTTGTCGCCTGAGCGCCCAGCCTTTACGCATCTTCTCTTCTGCGCACACGGGATTAAGCGTGTCCGTTCCTGCAGGTTTCTAAAGCTTTATTTCCCTCCTCTCCGATGAGCACGCTTGGCTTTGGGTGAAGTCTCAGGCTGGCGAGAGACCCGCAGCAGCTCCTGCATTAACTTTTTCTTTTGCGTCCTCCGCTCCAGACCGCCGCAAACACCGCTCTGCGCCACGGCGGGTAAGTGCGGGTGATGCGATGTTAATCCACCGTGCGCACCCGACACGCGCTTAACTGGGGCTGTGTGTGTGTGTGTGTGTGTGTGTGTGTGGCTCCGGCTTCTCATCATTGGCATTCAGATGGTAAGCGGTTCCTCTGCAGCGAGCTGTTGAATAGAAAGCCACGCTGAGGGACGCGCACTGCTTTCACGCTCCAGAGAGACAAGAACCCGAGGTTGGAAGCTGGTGCCAGGCCAGCACTGGCAACAGTCTACTCGATCTATATCTATATACATATCTATAATGCTGTATGCTGGTGCTGCGTTTCTTGTTTGGAGTGGCTGATCACACTCCCGACTCCCTCAGCAGGCTGGACCCCAAAACCCTGCACAGGAGTGTTGGTACCTGGCCATGGAATCTACTTAAGTAGCGATCTTGTACTGAGGTGGAGATTTGTTTTAGGTTGTTGAGAATATTCTGGTAGTGGTAGAATAGCTACTGCCAACTTTTACACCACGGTGGGCTAGGCTGGGCATGGTGCAGTCTACAGTGCCATGCACCTTAACCCTGAAATTCCACCTGTTTTATCAAGGTTTGAGAGGGCTGGTTGTGGAGAAACTTAGACAGAGTCGTTGTTCTTTATAACTGTAGGGGTTCGGAACCGACCATCACCATCTACAAGGCAAATATATTCCTTTTATTTCACCAGTGTGCCTACAAACCTTCATTGTATCAAAGCTGTCCAGTGAAAGACAAGTCCAAAAACGCTCTTAACTTTGAATGGTAGTTCATGTACAATGAGAGCTTACTTTGACTAATTTAGAGAACGTCTAATGACCCGGAACTATTTATACAATGTAAATCAGCTACAGGTTTCAAACCATGGAGGAAATCAAAAAACACATCACATGCTTTTCACTGGACAGCAACAATATGTAATTTGGACATTTAAATGCCTATGGACGGATAAATCTAACAAAACAGATGTTTTGCATGTTTCTCTTTGCTGTGAGCAAAACACATTTTAAGCCAATATCTTCTCTTCAAACCTGTCTGAACAGCATTGTTCACATAATGCCTGTTTGCCTAACTATGACACATTAGTGGACTTCCACTTCATATAGGGGTGGAAAAAGAGGCAAATCCATAGAAGATGCTTTACTTATGTAATGAGCTTTCAATGAAAAGGTTATTTAAAGACATATGGAGAAGTGCCAGATAGTGCAGAAGTTTCTTGCTTTTTTTTTTTTAGAGCTATTTAAGCAGAGAACAACTAAGGAACATTCTTTTTGATATGCTATGGTGAGTGAATGCAATACATGGTGAATATAATTTAGGACTTTAGGAAAGAATAGAGTTGATCCATACACTCTGCAAAATAAATTAAAAAAAAAAAAAAAAAAAAAAAAAAGGTTCTTTTGTTTTGAGGAAGCTTTTTTTTGTGCTACATTGAATCATATCAAAAAGGTTCTTTAAAGAACTACATTCAACAGTTTCTACATTAATGAGAAGAAAAAGCAAGTATGCACATGTGTTCAGTCTATAACACTTTCTCCAATGTGTAAGGTCTCCATGCTTGTAGAGAAAAGGTACTGGTTAACGTTTATTGACAGAAATAAAGCACCAATCTAGCAAATGGGGGTGGAGATCACACATATATAAACAATTCCTTCTAACAGGTACATCGTTTTAAGTGTTGACTGTGTGGCAGAATGCACATGGAGTCATATGAGACGGTTGAAAGCTTGCATTTGGTATTTTACAAAAGGCTGCTTAGCTGCTGGTCTATTATTTATGTAGACTATCACAAAATTATCAAGACTGCAGTCAGAGGAGATTAGGATAAATTGAGTGCCATATGTTCTGGGCATTTTTCCAAGAGTTAAATCTAATTTATATCCCTGGCCAGACTTTTTTCTAAATTAATTTGATAATTAGTCTACCCACATGAAATTATAAATGAATCATGGTTGTTCATTTTTGATATATTTTCAGTGCATTCATTAACCAAATGCAGACATCCTGAGTCATTAATTTCTTTTTCTGTGTAGAAATCTAGAGGTGATTCTATACCAGTCACATAAATACAACAACATTGCCTCCCTCCATATAAATTCATTTCATGAATAAATGCTAGCCTGTTTAGATTACATCAGATTTGGCTGTCTAACACCCCTGGCTAAAAATGTCCCTTGCTTTGGGACATACCTTTTCTGATATATTCTATTTAAATTGCATAATTTTGGTTATTCAGTATTTCAGGAATATCAAATTTAATGTTTACATTTCCTTAAACTGTTTTGTGGGGCAATATGAATGACAACTTTTGTTAGAAAATCCATCCGTTCATCTATTATCTGCCACTTACCTGCGGTCCAGGTTGCAGGGGTAGCAGCAGAAGCAAAGTTGCCCAGACCTCCTTCTCCCCATCCACTTCTTCCAGCTCTACTGGGGGGATTCCAAGGCATTCCCAGACCAGCAGAGAGATCTAATCTCTTCAGTATGTCCTCGGTCCACAACACTGCAGATGCTGAACCAATCCGCCTGTCGACCTCCTGCTCCATCTGTCCCTCACTTGTGAACAAAATCCTGAGGTACTTGAAGTCCTCCACTTCAGGCAGGAACTCATTCCCAACCCAAAGAGGGCATTCCACCCTTTTACTACTGAGTGCCATGGTCACAGATTTTGAGGTGCTGATTCTCATCCCAGCTGCAACATCCAGAGCTTTGAGAAATTCTGGGCAGATCTTGTCCACCCAAATTATCCCATTGACCTCTCCCTGTGTGAGCTTCCCTTTATGGAAGATGTTCTGGTGAGATTGAGAAGATTCTCAAAGTCTTCCTTCCACCATCTGACAATGTCCACAATTGAGGTCAGCAGCCTCCAATCCCCACCATATACATTGTTGGTTGGGAACTGCTTTCCCCTCCTGTGCCACCTGACAGTTTGGCTTCTCAAAGTTGTTTTCCATAGCCTCACCAAACTCATCCTTCAACCAACCTGAGTTTTTGCTTCTGCAACAGCCAGACCTGTAGGCCACTTGGCTGTTCGATACCTATCAGATGCCTTCAGAGTACCACAAGCCAACCAGGCTTGATAGGACTCTTTCTTCAGCTTGATAGCCTACCTGTCCACCATCTGGTTCTGGGATTGCTGCCACAACAGGCATCAGTGTCCACAGCTCTGTTTTGCTGCTCTCAACAATGGAGGCATGGAACATGGTCCTTTCAAACTCAATGGCCTCCACCTCCCTCGGGATGCAGGGATATACACAAAAAATGAGAGGGGCTGGACTAGAAAACATCCATAAAAATATACATACAGCTCACAAATTATCCATTGACAATGTTCATACATATTTCTAGTGAACATCAAGCTTCTGGCATAAAGTCTGGTTGGATACCCTTCTAGCAAAAAAAATCAATGACAGGTGTTCAATTTGTTTTAAAGATGATGGGAAGTACAATTCACCTATTTTATTTTTTAAATAAAAATCAAACAAACTATTTTTTGTTCATGAAGCTGAGGTCTGAACTTTAGAAAGACAGTAATTATCAAATGTCTCATGTGACCATAAAACATTTTCTGAAGGTGTTTTCTTTGTCAGTATGTTCAGCTATAAACTTGAAAGCTTAAAATTATAGTTTTTGGAGATATTATTGAATAATGAGTATATACGTCATTATTATGACACTTAAATGTTTATTTATATGTTTTTTTCCTACAAATGAATGATGTTTAGTGTGGCTGGATTTTAAGTGGTGTGGTATGTTGTTAAGAAATTGTATATTTTTTCTGTGGGTGAATGGCTGGGTGAGTATCCAATATCCATGGCCCAGTAGAGATTCTGCAGCCCCCCTGTGTTATCGACCCCTTTCTCTCCTGCTACCCAAGTAGTTATAAAAGTGTGAACATAACACCCATCATCTCCATCATCTTCCCATTACTTCCAACTGGTTGATCAACCCTTTCACAGTTTATTCCCTGATTAAATGATTTCTTGAGATTCTCTGTACTAACATGAGAATATCACTGATTTTTTAAATGGAATTCTGGAAGCTGTGAGCTAAAACAGCGGCACAAGGTCAAAGGTGCAAATCTCTTCATGGTCGACTAAAACAGATGAAATGTCAAAGTCCCCTAGGTTCTAATATCGCTGACCTTTCGCTGTTTTCTGCCACTGCATTCTTGAATATGTCATACGGTCAAGTGTGATGTGAATATGATGTGACACAGAATGTCCACTTTTTGGTTTGGGGTTATAGTGACCCCTTCAGCACCATGTCCAGCCATTCTTTGAAGGTTCTTTAGAGAAGTTCTCCAGGGTCTACAACAAAAGCATTTTACAGAACTTTTGTGACTTCAGTTTTAGACCAGAAAATATTCTGCACCTCAAATTCTCATTGAACAGTCAGAAAACATGTCTATAAATATAGGTGTCACATTCATCAGGCACATAAATAGTATTCATAGCTATGGGTGCCTGATTTTGAATGAAAGTTATTTTTAATTGGTCAATATGATTCGTAATCTTGGGAAAAGTAATTTTGAAAAAAAAAAAAAAATCACAGAAATTGTCAAACTCAGAACTTGTTCAGAACTACACTGAACAAGTGATTATCATTTTAAAGAATTCAAAGTATTTATTTGACATGAATAAGACTTCCAGACTTTCCAAATTCTGCTGACAGGAATTAAGAGAAGATAAACTTGAGTTTGGCTATGAGAAATTTATATGAAATACATAATTTTTCTAAATCTTTACTCATGCAGTTTTTACACAAGATGGTAATGTTATAAACACACGTTTAAACATGTTCATGCACATGTTTCCCAGATACCTGTGTTCATATAATTTACTAAATCATTTGGAGTTTTGGTAAAGCACATAATTACATTCACTTTACTCACTTTTAGTAAACATATTTTCACTAGATTTCTTTTTTCTTTTTTTTTTACCTCAAATGCCATTACATCAGTCTGTCCACATGGTTTCTCTTTACTGATATGTATACAATGCTTTGACTTTTTCACCATTGTTTTCCTTGTTTTCCTCTTCTCGTCCTCAAGAGCTGCTATTTTGATACTTCATACAGCCTTACTGTGGAAGATACGCTCAATAGTGGAGCTCTTCTGACTATGTGAATGGCAATAGAGCACCACTGCACAGATAGGTGATTTGGGAAAAAAAAACAAGCTCTGTCTGATAATGTTGAGCTCTTTATTTCTAGATGCTATCAAATACTAAATATTGTTTCGAAGCAAAGCAAATTATCCCTTTATAAAAAAAGAAAAAAGAAAATTGGGCAGCTCAAGCTGGTCAAGCTGGTTATATCAGTCTAGCATAGGGTATGTTTTTGCTCTTGATGGTTTGATGGTTTAGCAATACCAAACAAATTGACCAGCATGACCAGCAAGAACAAACATCAAACTACATGACAAGCATGACCATGTTGACTGACCATGGGCATCCTGGCAATAAGCTGGTTAACCAGCTGGCATAACAGTATGTTTTCACCAGTATGAAGAACATTTCAACCACTGTGACCATCAAAGACCAGCTTCTGTACATCCATACCTGCAAAAGCTGGTCCTGAGTTGAATTCATCAATAAAATAAAGTTAAAGTAAATAACTTTAAAAAAATCAATCAAACAAACAGAAACAACAAACAAAAAAACTGTGATTCAATCATAAATCAGATGTATTCTTACTACCCACTGAGTTTAAGATTCTAATAAATTATAATGAAAAGGTGAATCTACGTATATGGTTGAATGTGTGCAGTTAGCTAGCCACTTGCCAGCTTGGTTACTGTGTCTTTACCCTCCCAAAAGAATCCAGCTCAAGCTTTTGCTGGTAGATGGTTTCAGATGGTTTCAGATGGTCTATGATGGTCTCTAATGGTTAATATGGATGAAAGCTGGTCATCCAGGCTAAAACACATTTTACGTAGGTCAGCTGATTAGCAAAATGTATGTAGCATTTGATTTTGGTAATGTTTGGTATTGTTGGTTTACCAGCTTGGCCATGCTGGATATGCTGGTAGATCACCTTGGTTTTGCTGGTCATGTTGGTTGATCAATTTGGATTTGCTGGTCAACCAACTTGGTCTTGCTTGTCATGCTGGTCACACTGGTCAATGAGTGGACATGCTGGTCATTCTGGTTGGCAGGACTTGTCATGTTGATCATCAACTCGTTCATGATGGTCAAGCTGATCAGGCTGATCACTGAACGTGGTCGAGCAGGTCATGCTACTTGTATGGCGTGGTCAGTTTGATCATGTTTATGCTAACTAAACCATCAAACTCAAATGAAAACATATCCTGTGCTGTTCAGTAACTAAGTGGATCAACCAGCTTAATCAGCTTGACCAGCTCTTTTTATTTAGAAGGGTAGATAAACATGAAATACAACAAATACAACACAAGTGTTTAATTATAATACTATAGAAAGTAAAGTGTTTCACTTGACTGAAGAAATCCTGTAAACGTTCTGTGTAAAATGTTTGAAAGAGCTCATGTTTTGATGCAAAGCTAGTGCTGACAGTGTGAATTGAAACATGCCTCAGAAATACGTTTGGTAAGTAAAAATGTTGTTTAAACCCATTAAATGGCAAAATAAGACGGCCTACAGCCACATAGCCAAGCCTTTCCTAACATAGACTAGAAATGTAACAAGAAAAAAACAAACAAAAAATATTTTTCTAAAGTTTATAGTGCTGATGTCCTCTCTGGGACCTTTTGTTGTCCAATTTGTTATTGACCAGCGGTTGGTCTAGCATTGGCTTTAAGCTGCTTCAGAGGCACCCTTGTGACAGATAACAAAACTGATGCTTGCTTTGGTCTGTCCCACTTTAGCTTTTCGTATCAGCAGAATCACCCTTGCACAGGAAAACAGTGTCTGCTTTGGATGGTTATCTTTCTTTATTTAACTGTATTTAACCAAGAGTTCCCTTGAGATTAGCATCCTTTTTTGAGGTAGATCTGAGAGATCATTGGACTTATTCTCCTGAAGTAAGGCTTTTGATGGTGGGGTGGATGTTTTGGAGTTGGTCTCTTGGTCCAGGTGTACTCACATAAACATTACTTTTGAAAAAAGATACAACAGTGTTTGAGATTTACAGTGTATCACTTCAATGTACCAAACTCTTATTATTCGGCTATTCATACATAAGGAACAGTATATAATGTTTTCAATTCTATAACCTATTAAAGTATTAAATGCTCAGATTAATCAACTAAGTGTATGTGCATGAGATGTTTCCTGTGTGACCAAACCTTATAGAAAATACTGTATAATTAAATTAAATTTTCTGCCAGGGGAAAGTGAGAGGTACAAGCACTGGGTAATGGCAGAAAAGAGTAGTAGCTCCACATTCCACACAAACTGTAAAGAATGCCAGTAATCATCATTTATGAATGAGCAAATGTGTCAGAATTGTTTGCCCTTAAAGTCACGTTAAAGGTTAAGCGATAAATGTAAGGACTTTTGTATGGAAGCAGGGAAACATTCCATTGAAACTGATCAATTTTCTGCTTGATCTTTCGTAACCTGCTTCAAAACACATTGTAAATTTCTATGCGCATGGCACATGATCTGTGGATTTAGATTTATGCAGCAGTTTCATAAATTTGCAGAATTTGTATTTCAATAGGTTATGTAGATCATTAGATCACCATCTTGCCCATTTGTACTATGCTCACATTTGGAGAAGCATCACTGATTACTTTAAACATTTAATCAATATTGACACTGGAATACACATACTCACGCATGTAAATATAATGTGATGTTGTGATATTAACCTAACTGGTCCAGCTCTAACCACAGGCTTTTTATCATTTCTATTTTGGAACTTCAAAGTGAGTCCGCATTCTGTTCTTTCTCTGTGACTTGCAGCAGTGTGTTCCGTTAAATATAATTTAAATTTGGATAGGCCATTTTTTAAATATAAAGCTCATCACAAATTTCTTTATTCTGCTGGCTTTGTACGGCCAGTGGGGCTCTTTTAGTGAATGATGCAAGATTGAGATTGGAGATTGGAGGGCAGGGCTGTCAGATCCTGTCAAGCTAATGATAAAGAGATGAGTTATCGCCCAAAATCTCTGACTCATACGGCCTTAAGACTGCTTCCATTATTGTTTGAATTCAACCCTGTAACCTTCCCAGCAGAGCGAGGAGGTTCTAGGTGAGGTTATGGCGTGTAATCTGTGGGACAGCTGTGTGCACCGCTCTGTACGATCTGCGCTAAGCTGACCTTGGATTGGTTTTGCCATGGTCTCTGTTGCCTGTGCTCAGCTCAAGGCTGCAGAAGGGGATAAGAAGGGAAAAATAGCCATTTTCTATCTCTCTCTATCCTCCCCTCCTTTTCTTTCACTTACTCCCTCCCTCCCTCTCTCTCTCTCTCTCTCTCTCTCTCTCTCTCTCTCTACGCCTCATAGCCAAACAAATTTTGTATCTTCAATTTGTATGTTTTCAGTTTCTGACATAATTAGAATCTGGAAGTTGTTCTTTGATTTCTGTTAAAATGTCATGATGAATGAACCAATACAATGGTTCCCAGCCATGGTCCTGGAGTACCTGCCTTGCTTATTTTAGTGTTTTCCTGCAGAAGGATTTTGTGTGACAACAACAATGTATATTTTCACATGTTGAAATCGGTGTTATTTGATATTGGGCATTTAAAAAAAATGGGATGTATATTTCTGTTGTATTTCAGCAAACACATACATATAATACAATTACAATACAGTTAAAGAATATATGACAGTAATTCGTCATCAAAAACCTTTTAAAAGCTTTTTAAAAGAGGAAAAAAAAATCTTTCTTGTCATGTAAAAATACCACTAATGAATGTTCAGAAAATTGATCACTAAGTGAAATGATTATTGTATACAATTATATTCAATGTGTGATTCAATAGTGAAATCAGTTAAGGGGGTCTTGGTTAGATCTATATGACCAAAGGTACTAATGTCCAAACCAAAAGTGTCCTGTCTCTCTCTAAGCTTTTCTTCAGGTGCTCCAGATACATAGAAAAAGAGAGAGAGAGAGAGAGAGAGAGAGAAAGAAAGAGAGAGAGAGAGAGAAAGAAAGAGAGAGAGAGAGAGAGAGAGAGCGAGAGAGAGAGAGAGAGAGAGAGAGAGAGAGAGAGAGAAAGAAAGAAACAAACATAACATAAATTACATAAATTATGCATGTTTGTCCAATAAATGGCACCAATATCATGGATACAGATTTACATTTTGAAATTAAGATTTCCATGCAGACACCCGTTATCAGAGCAGAGCAATTCTGAACAATTCTGTGTTTTAAAAATGCATGATGCATCTGTGCATTTCTCATGAACAAATTCTTAATGAGATTTTGCTAAATGGGGCCCAGAATCCTTTATGAAAGTAAAAAGTGGTTATTCTATGGCAGCTCTCAAATCATTCGAAGCACGTAGTTACTTCTGTTTATAACAGTGCACTTTTGATGGTCCATTTATTGGGAATGTTCAAATGATTCACATGTTGCAAAAACATGACTGCCTTTAAGCTTCTACCTGTATTAATGTGAAAGAAAACTCTTCTGTTGCTGTATTCTATCAATAAGACATCTTAATAATCCAGTGCTGCTCCTACTCAATGTCTTGGTCTGGCTCTCTTTCTGCCTGCAGCTGATGGCTCCCTGGGGGCATGGCTCTAGGTTAGACCAATAAGAGGCATTTATTTCACTGCGTCTGTCTTTCTGACCTCGCACCACTTCCTGCCAATGCACTAACCACAAACCCAAGCTACCTGAGCCATCTCTCTCTCCCTCTCTCTCACTGTCGCTCTCTCTCTTTCTCTCTCTGCCCCGTGGCCAGATCTGTTCTACTTTCTCCCACTATCATTAAAATTGTCCAAACATACGCAAGATGGACCACATCCTTGTTATATGTGTGATTGTGTGTTTTACTGTACAGTTGTTTGCTTGAGATTTTGAAGGTTTCATGGCTGGAGGACAAAAAGTCTGACCTGGAAAGTTTCTCTAGTAACAATGTTAATTTTGACTTGGCCTTTCAAAACACACACAAGCCTACTAGCTATGTGAAAAATATAGTGGTGCATCGGGATGAGAATTCCACTGCATTAGAATTTAAATTTAAATGTCAGTCCGAATTGACCACAGGCCAAAACTAAAATTTCATGTTTGGTATTGGGTAAGTAATTTCAGATGTTGTCTTAAAACATTCTAATAACGTCTTAATACAATCCATTATGACATCACACATTTCAGAATGTTACAGGAAGATTAAATCTGTATAGAACTGTATATAATATAACTGAAAGTGTTTAACAAACCCAATTCAAAGACACCATTAAAGTTTCACTTTATACTTTACTCTCTACTCGGGGTGTATAAAAGCACTGATTCATCAGAGAGCGAGTTAACTGTACCAAGTTTTGAAATAACTAAATCAAAAATTAAAAGTTTGATTATTTTGACCAAACTATTTTTTGCTGCTTCCATATAAATATTATCTTGAAACTCCAATAAATTCATACTATAAATATATTTTCTGTTAATTTGCAAAGTGTGCAGTGGTGGTGGGCATTCCAGTTGTCAAGCTATGGTAAACTCAAAGAGTAACACCAGTGAAATTCATGGAAAATGTAGCACAACACAATCTGCCAGTGAATCTCAGAAAAAAGTTTCAGGATAGCGTTAGGTTTAAGCGATGCTGGATGAGGCCTGTATCCAGCATTCTAATGCCATGCTAACAATGGCAGAGGAGGCCTACAGCAGGCATGTTGGGAACCTGAAGTAAAGAAATGCAACACTAAACAATGCTGGTACTGTCAGCCATTGTACAGGAACTCAACCAAATATAGCTAACTTATGCTCTTTGGGTTGTGTTTTTCCATAAAACTACATTAAACTAAAATTACATCATGACTTAAAATTGTATATTTTGCTAATACAGCTGTGCAAATGCACACACACAGCTTGTCTAGTCACTGCCAAAAGAATAGGACTTTGGAGTAGACAAACATGAATCTATTGACACCATGCCTAATGCCAGGCTTGGGGCTATAAAACCCCCACCATTGAGCTGTGGACCAGTAGAACTGTGCTCTTTAGAATGATGGTTCTCCATCCAGTACGTCTGGGATGAGTTGGGGAGTTGGGGATGAGACAGGGTGAACATCCAAGAGCCTAACCTCAGTCATTTTCTTGTTGCTGAATACAATCAAATCCTCACAGCAATGCTGCAAAATCCAGTAGAAAACCATCCCTGGGCAGTGGAGACAGTTAGTCCTACAAAAGTGGGATAGACTATTAATAGCCTTGATTTTAGATGAATCATGAAGATTCACATAATCCCCAAAAGTAATATGCAACAAAAATCTAGATTTGTGCATGTGCATGTATTGCCACAAATAAAGTATGTGATCCCAATGCATGGCAACAATCCCAGCGCAGGCCACAGGAAGAATATTATTAAGCTGTTCCAGTTCCTTACTAAGTTGTGGCCAAGACTTAATTATCTCGTTACCACACCCTTACTGAGATGTGGCCAAGCATTAATTTTATTAAGAAGGGATGTCACCAGTGGAGGTCCATAGGACTCTCTGCACCTCATGCTGAACAAAAACTGTAGGCAAGCCATTTTGTTCTGTATAAACTTATCCACTGAATGTTAGCGGATCCTCTGAATTATGAAGTGCACAAAAGATAAAAGGCCCGTCAGTGTACGAGCTGTTCTGCAACTGCTAGGCCAGTATGATCAAAGCACTGGAGTAAATTGGGACTTTAAATGTAGTTTAGAACACTATAGAAATTGGGAATGTGTGATTTGGCAGGATCTTTTTGGACAAAAAAAAAAGCCCAGAACACAATAACTTTAAAACGGAAGACGGTAAGATACAAGGGCTTGTTTTTTGATGTATAAGATGGATGGATGTGTAGTGCAGCCAGTGTGGAATACACATGGACTACATTAACATACACATAGCTCAATGACAGGGAGTTTTATAACCCATAGGTCCTGGCCCATGTATAGCATTAGGCAACACCATACTGAGTTCCACTTCTGCAATCCACTTTTCACCTGACTACTTTTACATATCATATGCAAAACCTCACAAACCCACGCTGGCCATGTGCTGACCACAGTTTACCCATCTTCTAATTATTACTTCTGACATGAAAATACATGTCATGAAGCAAATGTCATATTAAACTGGGTTTAATGTAATAATTAGTTCAATGTTCTTTCTAGGTCTTCCCAGTCACCAGATCTGAATCCAGTAAACCACCTTCAGGGTGTGACTGAACGTTAGATTGATTTAGGAGTAGTTACTCAAAAATACCTTTGCTGTTACTTTATTTCTTATGTGTGGGAAAAACGTAACCTCAATACTCATTTCTTTCTTCTAAATTACTCTGTGACACTCCCACACATCTGTACTGGGCTGGGTGATATGTACAAAAATATCCTGATATATTTTAGTTGAACGGTGATAACTGATATATGATACAATATATAATATGAAAACTACAATGTAAAAACCAAATCCATCTTCCATCATTTTTTTTTACTATATTTAAGAACATTTAAGAACTTTATATTTCAATATAAATTATATCACCAGACCTTCATCTATTTCAACTGACCAACTGGAAAATCATTTTTCAGCCTTGTCACAGTTGCGACTATGTCAGTGTGGATGATAAGCTATTAATATAGACTTTTGTTGTTTTACATTACTTGATTTGTGAACCCCACAAACAGCTTATGCCAATTTGGATACACTGCACTCTTTGCCACATTACCTTCCACACTGCTGTAAAAGTAACAACTTTAGTCAATCTAGCCAGGCAGTCACTGAAGCACTATGGTGTGGAAGTGCAATGTTGATTGAGCTTTGTGCTAATTATTAGTCTGCAATAATTACTTTGTTAAGAATAGTGAAAAGCACAGCAGAAAAGAGGAAAAGAGGAAAAAATCCACTAAACTTCCAGAGTTGGCTGTTTTCATTTAGCCTGAGGCAGAGAAAGGCAGAAGAAACGACAAGAGCACATGAGAGAAAGAGTGTGAGTAGGAAGAGAAGGGCCACGGTGGGTTGAAGTAATTATCTCAGTTGCCCTCACCACTATACAGAGGAGAGGGGGTGCGGGGTCAGTAAGGAAATGGACGTGTGCTTGTCTCAAATTCTCGAACCATGGCTCTCTCTGACAAGGTTTTGATCTGCTGTTTACTCTTATTTCACTCTGGTAAACACAAATTGACCTGCACTGCTTCTCTCCATAGCCATTTGCAGAAATAGATCCCTGATGAGAGCGTGAGAAAGGTGTAAGGTTTATAATCAAACTAGTGGATCACTCGTTTTTGCACAGGACTGTAATATTGCTGAGAAAAGGAGAAAGCAGAAGCATGAGTGTAGCTCTCAGGCATTTTTAAGGTGGATTATTAGCTCAGACAGGTAAAATAAAACATCTGGCAAAGCAAGTAAGTAATTTAACAAAGAAAAAAAATAATAAATGAAAAATAGACAAAAAGTGTTAGTTTTAAATGGTGCAAACACTCTGTGCATATTGTTATTTCAGTAATCACAAGCTTTAATGGTGAAATTGTTATACTTATAACATTTTTATTTTTAAAAGTGCATCTAGTGTACCAGTATAATATTAATTATGAAACTGTGAATACTGGTATTACAGTAATTATGAAACTTAATTACTTTAGGACACATTATAACTGATGTATGCATACTGTTACAGTACTGTTACTGTTACTGTTACAGTAGTTATAAGACTCATTTCTAATTGATGAATTTTTAATTGGTGCATCCTGTGTTTGAAATCTAGTATGACAGTAATTATGAAAATCATACCTTAGAACACATTTTAAATAGTGGTTATGGTGTATGTATAGAGGTATTACAGTAAGCATGGAACTCACATCTTAGGAGAATTGTTTAAACAATGATAAGTTATTTGTTGGGAAAATAAGTATTTGATACACTGTCGATTTTGCAAGTTTTCTTATCGACAAAGAATGGAGAGGGCTGTAATTATTATCATAGGTACACTTCAACTGTGAGGAACAGAATCTAAAACAAATCCAGAAAATCACATTGTGTAATTTTTAAATAATTGATTTGCATTTTGTTGGTTTAAATAAATATTTCAGCAAGAATTCTGGCTCTTACAGACATGTTAGTTTTTCTTTTAGAAGGCCTCTTAGTCTGCACTCATTACCAGTATTATTTGCATGTGTTTAAACACTCAATCAATCATACTCCATCCTCTCCACCATGGCTAAGACCAACAGGCTGTCTAAGTTGTAGACCTGCACAAGGCTGAGATGGGCTACGGGACATTTGGCAACAGCTCGGTGAGAAAGCAACAACTGTTGGCGCAATTATTAGAAAATGGATACAACACAAGAAGACTCTCAATCTTCCTCAGTCTGGGATTCCATGAAAGATCTAGCCTTGTGGGGTAAGGATGATTGCGCAGAAGGTGGAAACATCATAATTTGGTATGCTGTACTGTAGTGAAGGGAGGATGGATGGGGCTAAATGCCATAAATGTAAATATAATCTAAGGAATCTTTGGAGGGAGCTGAAACTCAATGTTGCCCAGTGACACAAAAACCTGAAAGATCTTGAGAAAATCTGTATGGAGGAGTGGGCCAAAATCCCTGCTGCGGTGTGTATACAAACATGTTGAAGATTCTGTCTCTCACAGTTGAAGTGTACCTACATGTGTACAAATTACGCACACACACACACACACACACACACACACACACACACACACACATATATATATATATATATATATATATATATATATATATATATATATATATATATATATATATATATATATATAACATTGTGTACATAACAGTGTTATCTGTTACAAGCTTGGATAAATTTCTGTAAGTAACTGCATGTCCTGGTTCACTCAAAGTACTAATAAATGTTCTTTGAACAATACCATATAAATTAAATTTTGAACCATATTAATCTGAGAATACATGACCAGTTGATTAGTGGTAAATTACAGTTAATACTTCATATTTGTTTTACATTATAAGTTGATTTTTATTACCATGTTCTGACTTAACTGATCTGTAACTAAACACTGCAATAAAGTCTTTTGAATTAAGATAAAATGACCTGAAATAAAATGAGGTGTTTTATTAAAGCAGTTACATTAGTGAGAGGACAATAAAGAATGAGAATATGTTTTGCCCTTAGTAAATAGTTAATAAGTAATGTGTAGAAATTAATAAGTAATTATTAATTTAATTATTAAATAGTTAAATAATTCAGGAAAATCTGATTGCTATTGAAACAAGTAGGTTTTTGTCATTCTGACAATGATTGGACTGTAAAATAAATATCTGGGGAAAGTAAAGTTTATTAGGAATATTGGTGATTTTCAAAAAGGGTGAAAATGTGATTGAGTTGTAAATGTATTATTCAAATAAACAATGAACCCTAACAAAGAATTGGATTGCAGTGAAACTGACATTTCAGATGTTATTATTTTGACAAAGATTTCCAAGAAATGTTCTAAATATGATGATGCCATTAAACTATATTGATGAACTCCAACTATTTGATTAATCAGTGATTCAATGCTGTATGAATTGTATTTGATTTCATCATTAAACCTTAATATTAAACAAATGAAACAAGTGAAACTAACAGTCAAAACAAAACTAAATATGGTCATGCCATTTATTAATCTGGAGCTATGGAGTTAATTAATGCAATAAATCAAATTGTCATGTGGTTGTGAGTTTCATTATTGAATAACATGATCATTTCAAACAAACTTGATGGTAAAATGTGTGTCATTTCTTACTTATTATGACAGTTTTTACAGAACTTTGCTAAGTGTGATGCAGGAAAGTCTGTTCAACGATACTGAAACTAGAAAATGAGAAGCAGAAGTAGCAAGTGAGTATGGGATATGTAAGTTGCTGTTTGTGTTGTGGTTCATAAAACATTTAGCCTGCAATGCTTTTGGTAGAGAAACACAGAAAAGAGGAATGGTCAGCAGTGAACCCCCCTGAGAGATGTCAGGAGAGCTCAGCACATCTCTGAACCAATAAAGATGACGGACATCAAACCAGTGCAGTCAAGAAGCACTATTTCTCTCAGAGATGGGGTGAGATGTCAAGCAATGATGTTGACTGCCTACTTCTCCACATGTTGTTAATGGTGTTGTGTGGCAGTGGGTGACAGTAGATCGAGGGGGTTACTGTACACACAGAGGACTAGAGGTCAGCGGTGAGGGAGAGAGTAAGAGAGAAACATGGAAGAAGAGTCCGTCATGTTGCTGACAGCTCAGATTTATTTTTAATCCACTGGATGATGGCAACACAGATCATGTGGCTTGTGGCTTTTCTCTGTGGAAGCTTGTGGTGGGGCAAAAACACACAGCTAATGACCTTGCCAAGGTAATTCCCCCCGTAGTGGAGCATTGTGCACAAAGGGCCTCAACAAACCCCAGGTGATGTGACTTTGCATTCATGCCTTTCCAGTGCGGTGTGTGTGTGTGTGCTGTGTGTGTAATGTGTGTGTGTGTGTTTGTGTGATTACTTATAACTGTATTTTTACCTAATGGATTTATATGGATTTTTGCTTAATTCAATTAAATGTTGTTATGTAAACAATTCTCTTTGAGCTTTTATCATGTCATCTCTTACCAGCCCTACTCTTCCCTATCAGTTTCCCATGTGCTCCATGCTTTGGTTTGTGTTGTTTGGGTTCTGTCTCCTCCAGCATCACCATTTCACCTGTGTCTCTGTAGCCCCTGCCCCTTTGTGATATTAGTGAGTTCAGGTGTGTCCAGTGTTTTGTAATTAAGACTCTTGTCTTAGTCTGTCTTTGTCTGCTCTTTTGTTTTCTGTTGTGGTTTGTTTGTTACACTTCTGGCTGTTGACATGGTTGGCCTCTTGTTTTGTTTGTACCTTGTTCCCCTGCTCTTAGTAAGTGTAGCTTGTTTTGTTTGTAGTCTTTGTTTCTGTGGTTTTGGTTTATTTGTAAATCTGGTTCCTTTGTCTAGGTTTGTTTGTCTGTATTTAGTGTCAGTTTGATGTTCCCCAGTTTTTGTTTTAGTATCCCGGGTTTGTTTTTTCCTAAACCCTGCGTTTGCCTCCACCCTTGTTATCTCTGCCGTCCGTCCGCACATGACACTTTTGCATCTCAGTTTGATAAACAATACATACAGTTTTAAACAGATTCTTGTCTCTTGGCAAGCAGACAGTTTTATATAAACCAAACTATATCTGTGTCCAAGACAGCATGAAAAGGTGCATTCATTGAGAACTGTGTGTTTATATGTAGTGTATTTCTGCAGCTATTCAGTCTAACAGTCTAACTGCGGCTCATCAAGAGTGAAAAGATCTGATGTTTAAATACCAGGGCTCTGCACCTTGGTTTACTAATTCCTTTGAGTCAGCACATCTCAATATGTAAGATGATCATGATAATTAAACCTGTGAGTTAGGAAAACCTTGTAACTGAAACTAAGTTCCAGATAACTCAAACAATACTATCATTTGAAATGGACTTTTTATTGATTTATTTTTTTTACAGTTTGAATAAATAAACAAACGTTAATAATAGTTACAAAATGTCATGTTTATTTCTTCTGAATGGTAAGAAAGAGAGGCATTGCTTTATTTTTGTATTGATTACTGTTAATGTATTGAGCAAATTGAGATGAAAATACTGTGTCTGATACTGGTGTTGGAGTTACTTTCTCTACTGTGCAGGAAAAAAACCCCCAAAAACATTGTACTAGATTTTGGAGCTTTGTTGTGAGGGTCTGATTGCATTCAGTGACGAGCATTAGTGAGGATAGGATGTTAGCTGGTCACCACCCCAGTACATCCCCAATTCCATAACTCAGCCCAGACGTATAAGCTTGAGCACCATCATTCCAGAACACAGTTTCAGTGCTGAGGGCTTTATTACCCCCATGTCCACCTGGGATGAGGCAAAGTCCCAATAGGGTCATGTTTATCTGCTCCAGGAAGAACTATTCTATTGGCAGTACTTCTCTACATAGACTAGACAATCACACAGTTATTAACACTTTTATCTGTTGGTTTTTGTGTCTCAGTACAGATCTTAGCCATGCTCATTTACACCAAGGACGATGATGATTTACTCAGTTTGCTCCGTTTTTATTCTGTGCTTCTTCTAACCTCCTCATCACTTTTGATTATAATTGCATCAGCATAGTACTAATACAGGCTGGATAAAGTGACTGCAGTCACCAAGATAATTCTGCTGATGGCAGTTTCTTCTCTCTCTCTCTCTCTCTCTCTCTCTCTCTCTCTTTCTCCCTCTCTCCCTCCACCACCTCCTCCCAACCACCCTCCCTTCCATTCCCCCCTCCCTCTCCCCCCCCACACTCTCTCTCTCTCTCTCTCTCTCTCTCACACACACACACACACACACACACACACACACACACACACACACACACACAAATTTCCTAACAGTACTCCCCGTCTTTCTCTCTGTCCTGTCTGCTAGGTGCCAGTTTCTTCTCCTGATCCTATGAAGACACGACTTCCTACATGACTTCAGATTGTCTGGCCTTGAAGTGAGCCTCATTGTTCTTCAGAGCACAAGGGATTTCATCACTTTAAGTCAAACTAGCAACACCGAAGCAACTGTACTGCAAAGCTGCAAAGGTCTGCATTTCCCCCCTTTCTCTAACTTTCTCAATGACTCCGTTCTTCCTTCTTTTCCACTTTTTCACTTTGCTCAGTTGAACAGCAACACCTTGGCACCAAGAAGCCAGACTTTTATAGACTTTCTTTACCAGCGTAGATTTTTGTTTTAACGGGGCCCCGCCAGATGTCCTGTTGTGGCCCCCTCATGTCTTATATTGTTTGGCTTGTCGTCCTACTGCTACCCCTAGTTGGCCTGGGTTGCAGGGGACTGAGCTCTGGGGTTGGAGCCACAACACCTCTGCCCCACAAGGTCCCTGAAGGCCCTTTGGAAAGCCTGCAAAGACAGAAAAGAAACTGGGTGTGGAATCAGTTCTTTGTACTGGAGGAATACACCGGCTCTGACCCACTTTACGTCGGCAAGGTAGGTACTGCTGTAGTCTCTTACTTCTGTGGCATTTTGTTGTTTGTCTCTGCAGATCAGCATAAATGAGCTTGGTGGCTGGAAGCAAGTGGTCAATTTCTATTCAAGTGTAATGAAGCGATGAGGAGAATACACTGCTTATTTGGAATTTGGATGGATTGAGGAATTGACTGAACAGAGAGAGTAATTGAGAGAATTGATGTTGAAAATAGCTATAGAACCTGAATCAGTAGCTTTGACCTCAGGCTGATGAGCTTCATTTGGAGCAAGGAGTCTCTGTTTAACTCTTAGCATAATCAGCTATTAACTATTTCTAACTCCTAGCTCACTGAAACAAGCGAGCAGTTCTCTCAGCCGAGTGAATTTTGTATTTTCAGTCGATGCCATATTTGTGTTTGTGATGAGAAGATAAGGTATTGTTTCATGATATAAACTGGATAATTTTAGTCATTTTTTTAACATTGCAAAAATGGGAAACTCAAACCTCATAAATGCAGAATTCAAATGCAATATAAATATTTTCCTTTTGTAAGTAATTATGCAATTTAACATATTTTGATTAAACATTACTAATATGGTTGCACAGATTACTAACGTCTTGGGCTGAATTTTATGGGCAATGATTTGTTTAATTTGTTTATAGCTCATACTGTATGAGCTTTACCACCCACAGTGGACAGTGCAGTGGCCTCTGTTATCAACCCAACACTGTACACAGCTACAGAAATAGAACCAGTGTTCTGGTGTTAACAGAGGCACTCTTGTGGCTCTTAAACTCCAATCCTCTGCTCCAATATCCCATGGAAGCTACATAACCCTGCACTGACTTGGGGAATATGCGTATGGGCCCTCCTGCATTGAATGTGGATGTGATTTCTACCACAGCTGCTTATCTGTTTGAACAGACAATCCTAAGTCTATTATGGCTACTGCACTGTCCACTATGGGTGCTAATGTCTTTTATGATGTTTTCCAAATTAAAGTGCATTCTAGTTTTGTTAACTGCTATTAATCTCATTTTTGCACCATCAGTCTATGAACACAAAGGTCACTTGAATCACATAATTTCAAGAGTGACAATTTCTCATGTTCTGACCAGTGACTGTCCTATCATAGTATTTGATAACTATTCACACCCCTGAAGTCAGTACTTTCTAGAGGCCCCTTTTGTGGAAATTATAGCTGCAAGTCACTTTGCATGAGATTGTATGATCTTGCCACATCTTGCCACTGGGATTTATGCCTATTCCTCAAGGCAAAACAAAAATGTTTTTGTCTGTTACTGTGGTCGTATGGACAGATACTCCACTCTCTGCCTGAAAACTGTTTAGCTCCTTCAGTACTTTTCCAGAACTTTGTCCCTGACTTGTTTGGAGATCTCTTTGGTCTGCATGGTGTTTTTTGGTTAGTGGTGCCTCTTACTAAATGATATTGCAGCCTCTGGGGCCTTTCAGAAAAGGTGTGTATATACTGACAGATCATGTGACAGTTAGATTGCACACGGGTGGGCTTCATTTCACTATGTGACTTTTGAAGGTAATTGATTGCACCAGAACTATTTAGGGGTTTCATATGAAAGGGCATGAATATATATGCACATGCCAGTTTTTATTTTCAATTTATATATATATATATATATATATATATATATATATATATATATATATTTTTTTTTTCTTTCTAATTTCACTTTACTTCCACAAGGGACTTTAATATATAATGGTCCCAGCTTCTCAATGACTGTAGACTTTGGCTTGTTCTCAAACCACTCATGGTGACTTGTTACATTGGAGGCTCTTGAGGGGAGCTCTAGCTTCACTATGCTGTTGGTTTTGATGCGTTGCAACTCATTGACTTATAAATAGGCCTCCCATGAGTACTGTCCAGCATAGTCTGCAGAAAATGCTTAAGGTATCAAAATCTGTTTAAAATCTTACTATTAGAGATATACATTTAGCAGTTATTTTTAAAAAAGTGATTTCAGAGTGAAAAACCTTTAAAAGGTCTAAAGAACCATCACTTGACATATATTTTTTAAATGAATATTTACTATTAATGCCACCAGAACAGTTGGATATATTCTGCATTTATGAATCAGGACAGTATTATAAAACATAATATCACAATATTCAAATGTACTGATAGTTGCTTTCACTCCCTAGTTGTAACACAATTGGAGGATGGCCAATAATTGTATAAACCAGTGTGGTTTTATTGTACAGCTTTGGGAAAAGTAGGGAGCAAGTGCATTTTGTTCCATCTTTATTGATTTTCTGCAATATTGATGAACTGATGAACAATAAAACCATACAAGTTCTTAGAGTTGTACAATATTTTGTGTTTGATCTGACAGTGGGTCTATGATCTTTTGTATTTGGACCTGACCTTACACTGTAAAGTCATTCATAGCAGCACACGATGAAGCCTAGTGAAATGGTGCTGCACCTTTAAGTTAATTAAATATTAAGGTGCTAAGAGTTGCTTTGAGCAATGCCATAGAAGACTTATTTTGGCTCCATGAAGATGCATTTTAAGAGGTATATGTTTGAAGATCATTTTAAACAATCAAATAAGTCAATGCAAAGGTTCTACCAATTTGAAATGGATCAGTTTAAATGTTCTTTACAGCTCCATTATAAATAAATAAATAAAGGAACCAACAATTGTTAATTTATCATTTCACTCAAAGAATCCTTAATATTTTAGGGGATTTCAACATGACAATATTTTAAGGAATTGCGATACTGTGATATACAGTATATTTCATTTGCAGATTGTGTATATTTCACTGCAGATTGTGTAATTAGTCTTACTTAACTGGAAGAAACACAACATACTAAGTATTGGAAAGTATTTAAATAACTGTTTTAATAATCTGCATTTTTATCTGCATGTCAAAATATTGTGATACAAATTGTATATAATTTATTTAGATATGTAGCACATCACCCACCCCAATGCTGTAGCAGCTTTATTTTTAACAGTGTTGCCAAAGTTATAAGAACCACAGAGAACAATTGTGCACAGTCTGAATGAAAATAACATTTTAAAAAAGCAAAAGCTGTCAAAGCAATCATAATTAAAACCACACTTCTGACTGACCATCTGACTGACAAATGATAACTTTCTCTGACTGAGAAAAGACAAGTGGCCCATGGACTGAATGATTGACAGCCTTCAGCCTCTGTCAGAAAGGTTCCAGTAATTGATTCATAAGTGGTCATATGGTATATACTGCATTCTGATGTTTGCGGATCTCCTTGTGATTAGAAATGATTATGGAAACTTTAACTTGGGACATATGCTCCAGTAAAATTGGGTCTAGTAATGGGCCTTGACCAAACTAAGCATCAGAAAAATTATGAATTGATTTATTCCTGGAAATAAATAAAAACTAATTTTACACCAGTGAAAAGTAAAGTGATATGTAAATGATTTCAAACAGATCCACTTTCAATTAAATAATCTGTTGGCTACTGAATAAATTATATGTGTACATTCCATTTGGTATCTACATTTGTCTGGAATTCTCTTTGATGTTCATAAGTGGATGCCTAGGGCACATTTGAAATCGCTGACCAGAAGTTAACATCAACAGCACTGGAATGAAACCACCAGTCTCAGCAAACTTTCTGTAGATTTAAAGGATAGAGAGGAGCTTAATCCATGCATGGATGCAACCTCCATTGTCTTTGAAAACAGGTTTCGACATAATTTTGTTATTTTTCTGTATGGGTTGAACTGTGAGCTCACTGAACTCATTAGAGCGGGATTTATTCAATATGTCTTTCAGGTCAATATTTGCCCTAGGGCAGGGGCCAGCAAAATGCAACTTTTACTGCCCCCTTTTGGCTTCACAGCAGAATTAAAAAGAAAATGATCATTCTCTGCAGTAGAAAAGAGCTTACACACCTTTCAACAAAATAAGAAGCAATCAGATGCTGGTTACAGTTCAAGAAAGGAAAAGCCACTCAGATTGATGGTTATAGATAAAGTCCCATTCTTTAACAAAAAAGAGCCAATCAGCTTGCTGCTTATGCGTAAAGTCCTGGTCTTCTACAAGAGCTGGTTGTACCTTGATGTGGAGGTCTGTGCAGCACATTTTCCAGCAAAAGCAGCAAAAACTGTTTTTGTGCATTACTGAGCTCAAAGCTACAAACTTTTTAAGCTTTATCAGAATTTATATGTAACCTCTTTTTAAACTGTAATTTATCTTCAGTTCAGTATGTTTGGGTCTGAAAGTCTCTCTTCTTCAGAAGTCAGTAATGCGTGCAGGGTAGCAGTGAAAGGAGAGCAAAGATTGACAGTGTGGAGAGGAAAGTTGACTTCAGCTGTTTTAGATACACAGCTCTGATCTGAATTAAAAGTTGTAATTTCAGTTTACAGTTGAATCTCCTCCTCAACACATTCTGCTGCTTGTTGTTTTCAGGACACAACTGGGAATAATTCCACAAAAAATGTGTGGTGACACATCCACCTTTAAGGAAACAGTTTTACTAAACTGTAAATATTTCGAAATGCTGGAATTAATGTAAAACTTCTTATTCTCCAACCTTTAGCATGCACACTGTTGTGCAGACTGCTGGTCAAATAGCAGAACCTGACAACAATAAAATGAACATAAAATGTTGTGGCTCCGAATGTGGTTTGGTTTTGAGTGAAATAGAATAAATTGCTTCTTCTTAAAATTTGGGTTGTCAACCCCTGCCCTAGGTCAAACACTATTTTAATACAAGCCAACTAGAGGATGGAGACAGAAGAGAATTCGTTTTATTCTTGGAATTATGGATGAGCGGTGTAATACTGTAGCACTTAGAAAAACCTTACAATGCTTTACAGTGAGCCAGTGCTGCAACCTCCCACAGTTTTCTGCTTGGGTTTAATGCATTCTGTCAGATTCTGAATTTCATAAGTTAAATGTCTGCTTATGCAGGAGTGTATTACTCATGGTGAGTGAGCCCTGGCCTGTGTTGGACAGGAGCTAGAAGAGAACAGACCAGAGGACACGCACGCGCGCACACACACACACACACACACACACACACACACACACACACACACACACACACACACACATCCAAACATGCATTCAAATGTGAAGATGTGGGTTACATTACCATATTAAATAACAGTGTAGTATCAACACAGTGTAGTATGTTTTGTAGTTGTGTAGTTTGGTAGTAGAGTTGTATGCGTCTTGATACAAAGATTCTTTAAACTATGTATCTCAGCAGTAAGTGTTTTAATAAGAATAGATACAGGATGTTTCTGTGGGGGTTAAAAGAACACAGGTTTTTGTTTGCTGCCCATCAGCAAACCTAGCCATCAGAAAAATAGTTGCACCCAGAAGCAAGCGTCATATTGCAATACTGTCAGGAGGAAGATAAAGGTTACCATACATTATATATATATATATATATAACTTATATGGGCAATATTTATTGAGTTATACATGAAGTAGTGTCTCTAAGTATGTTGCTGGACTGCCATGTCTTGGCATGAAGCTCTAGAGGAGTCCTACAATAATCCATCCCAAGTAGCTTAAATATTTGCACTTAGATTCTGCAGGTTTTGTTGTAGGGGTGGAGTGTTGATAATGCATCCAATAGCACCCCACACATTTGTATTCAGGGAAAGGTCATCTTGGTGGTAACCAGAGTGGCTCCATATAGATTCATTGGTTGTCTCTATCAAAACAAATGTAGGACTCATTGCTAAACATGGTCGGCTACAGTTCTGTGTGACTCCATGACAGTCTGGAACTATACCCTCACAGTCTTGGCAAAATTGACGTGGTGTTAAGTGTACTTGCCTTAGTGGTCTGTGTACTGGCAGTCCAGTGTCATGCAGCCATCAATAGTGCTGGTACAAATCATGACTCATGGAGGACAAAACTGCTCTCTGAATATTGCAGGCATGACTTTAGGGTCACTCTGTGCGTATCAGGCAATCTGTTGGTTCTTCCTCTCTGTGATTTGTGTAGATGTCCCAGATTCTTTATGCCGCTAGTACATGTCTGCTTCGATCTATTGTCACCAACACCAACCATGATTAGTATGGTGCGCAATACATTGATAAGACCATCCTGCTTCCTGGAGAGTGACCCCTCTCAAACTCTTCCAACTGCTCAAATTAGTTTCAAACCTTTCTATGAGGCATGCTTGCAAAGCATGCTACCAACACAACAGTGCAAGTCAGAATGGAAAGGACACACAACAGGTTTTTCAGGTGCTGTGATAAGGCCCAACCTTTGCTTAAACCACATGCACAGCCGAGAAGCAAAACTTGAATTATTTGCATGCCTCACAATGTCAAACCTACCCACTAACTTTCATTTCTTGATTTTTTTCTGTGTACAACTACTTTTTGATAGTTGCATGTTTAACATGATAGTAATAACAGACTATACACCCATTGAGAGCCAGGGCGTGCCACACTTACAAAAATAATTTACTACAGAAGTAGTGTTATGAAATACTCTACTTTTGGGAGGAACATGTCTGAAGTCCCTCCTCCTAATCTGCTATCCTAACCAACATGACAATCTCTGCAACCCGCTGCCACAACATGTCCTCCCTTTCAAGACAGTCCTCCATCATCCCTTGATCCTGATCCTCCCATCTGCTTCATGCTTGTCAAATAGTCAAATGCTGCCCTTTTCCTCATTCTCTGTTTACATCTCAGTGGACCTAGTGCAGCCCCCATTTACCCCAGGGTAGAGTAGTCTGCACTCATACCAAATGTATTTGCTCATATCAAACATGCTTCACTCTACAGTCCATGCATTAGGACAAAAGTGTGGCTTATTTTAGTGCCAAAAGCCGGAAAGGAAAATAACTGTCCACTTATTTTGCTCTTTTCATAGTGGAATGTAAGAATTCACAGCGGAGCAAGACTTTTTAGCTGCCTTTTTGCAGTCAAGAGTCCAACAAAGGTCAGCACCAAAAGAACATTCTTTACCCATTTTAAAAGATCAGAGGGGCATTAATAATTAGTGAGGCTTCATTTTCTTTTGGAATTTGCCAGTGAGGTGCTCCTACCTTGTACCTATGTTTTTTTTTTTGTTTTTTTTTTGCTGTTTTAGCAAGTCCACCTAGCATAAACGTGACCTTTGTAGATTCATGATTCCTGACTGCAGTTTATTCCTTCAACTCTGTCCATCAGTGGAAGGGAAGCACCACGGTGCACTGACTGACCAGACACTACAGTGATACAACAAACTAAATTTGTTATTCATTGTTATCACCTTCAGTGATCATTTTCACAGCCCAGCAGTAGGCTTGAGCAATATGAACAAAAAAATTGCATTCTGATATATTTTAGCTGAATTTGAACAAACAAAATGACTCATTATTTGTCTTTCTGACTATATTTAAGTACATTTAAATTTGGTCTTCATTTTTTCTTTATACACACACCAAATCGTATGCCCCCTCCATACTCTATATGTGAGAGCATGAATGGGGAAGACTGGAGGAGCGGCTAGCAGGGGGTGGAGCAAATGTTTTCATGAAGACTGAAACAGAACTTAATTTCAAAACTCTATATAAACAATATAATCTTAGCCCATATCTGCTTATATCCTAATATATATATATATATATATATATATATATATCACCCAGTTTGTTGAAAGCAAGTGTTACCAAGAAGAACATAAATAACAACTTTAATTTTGCAAAGAATTGTGAGTGTATTATTACTTAATTGAATTGTACCTACATTTACATTCATGTCATTTGACAGATGCTCTTATCAGAAGTGCTTTGCCGTTCACTTCTTAGGTAGTTAGTAGAGGCCAGAATCCAGAGATACCTCAAGCTTAGATGCTGCCAAATACAAATGTCAGAAGGGAGACCTTGATACCCAATGCTCAACATAGTATACTTCATCAGACAAGACATAGTAGTAGTAAATTCTTGTGAAAGACATGAGTCTTCGGTCAGCATTTGAAGACAGCAAGTGTCCCCCAGGGGAAGTTCCACAACTTTGGTGCCAGGACAGAAAAAAATGTCTTCTATGCATCTTGCGGGATGATGGGACAGGCCAAGCATTACCATTGCTATCAAATATGGAGGGGCTGGTCCATTTTTGGCTTTGTAGGCCAGCATCAAGATTTTGAATCTGATGTGATTGGCTACTGGAAGTCAACGAAGAGAACACAGCATAGGCATTACATTGCTACACTTAGGAAGATGAGCTGTGCTACTGCATTCTAGATCAGTTGCAATGGCCTGATGGTAGGCATAGGAAGACCCGACAGAAGGGAGTTGCAGTAGTCAAGTCTTAAAATGAGAAGAGACTGAACAAACACCTTAGTGGCTTCTCTAGAGAAAAGGTCAAATGCTCCAGATGTCAAAAATCTGCATGACCTTGCAACATGATTCGAGAACAATAACTGGTCAGCCATAGCTACACCAAGGCTATGTGCTTCTGTTGATGGAGTGGCCAGCGAGTGAGCTTTCAAAGGAACCTGGGTGTAGTAGATGCTATACTGGGGCTTGTGAAATGTATCTCTGGCTCTGCCATCATAACCTAACAGTGTTATTCCAACCCAAAAATAGGAGGAAATGACATATACGTATATACTCTTTTAGATGCTGTAAGAAACAGCGAAGATCATTTCACAGATGTGCAACTCTGTGCAACCCTGCTGGCACACTGATAATATATTTGAGTGTGAATGATTCATTATCTATGTGATTGCAGTGTAACTGAAAATACCATTTTACAAGGATTTTTGTATGAACGTGTTTGTTTCATTTATATAGCTTATATAACCCTGTGTCTCCAAAATGTACAGTAGAATGAAAATGATTAGCTGTCTTTCTCAAGCATTTTGTTTGTTCCATTCATCATGATTGATCAATTTCGACACAATATAAAGAAAAATGTAGAAAAGGTTTGCATGTAGTTTTTTTTCACTTCTCATCCTGTGGTGGTCCTTTCTTTTTAATGAAGTAGAGGGAGCTTTTGAATTGTGCAGCAACAAATGAGCTATGGTCTGTAACTGCAAAACTGCAAAAAGCATCTATATATGTAGCAAGTAACATGGCCAGTCCCCATTAATATTAGACTTGCTGAATGCTCAGAATTCAGTATTTTAGCCACTACAAAATATAACTGGAGGAAACTTTATTGAAGGCTTTCCTCAGTTGGCTTACTGAGAAGGACTTTACAGACACTTGAAGGCTTCCCTTGCACAGCAGGAAGGCAGAGAGAATGAACACTTTGGGAAAGATGAGACGAATGGAAGGATGAAGGCTGATCGACACATAGACTAGCAGCTTACAAAGATCACAGAAATGTCCATTCACTGACTTGTATCCCAATTTTGAGTGACAGGAAGGGTTTCATTACTGCTTGGAGAATTCCGGCCTACCACTGTACAAAAACAGCAGTGCAGAAGTCAAGTGAATACACTGAAGATATTTTTGAAAACCTAGCATGATTTCATTAGGGTCTTTGTTCTTACTCTTTGTGGGCTCCAAGAATTGTCCTTGAGTTTTACTTACCCACTTTTTGTGGTGAGTGGTTTATGTGTTGCCAAGAAACAGCAATTAAAAATAGTGGAACGTGCATCTTTACTCAGTACTGACTCTAAAATGTCCAGCCTGTGTTTCTGAGCAAACAAATCCACCAATCAATCAGTAAATCAAAAGGAAGTGTGGTAAACTATTCTAAATCCAGTAGCAGTAGCTCCTTAGCAGGTGCAATTTTGTTTTGGTCTCCACCCTTGCTCCACCCCATTCCCGCCTGTGTCTCATTTGTAACCTTGCCCATTTGTCATTCAGACCCAAGTATGTCCCATTTTGTTTGTGTATTAAAGTTCCTTTGTTTAAGTCGATCTTTGTACCCATGGATTTATGTTTGTTACTATGCTGCTTGTGTGTTTTGTATCCTATGTTCATGCAGTTTAATAAGTTCACAAAAACCATGTGAGTACATCCACCTCTCTTTGTCTGTTCAGCACACATAATGACAGGCAGCCAATGTGAAGGGGTGGCAGGGGAGCTTGAGGTCCATCTCAGATGTGTGACAGAGAAGCTTTCCATCAGCGTGGGCCAGTGGGTCAGAGATAGAGTGGTAGAGAGATGTAATTTATTTAGTGTTAAAATTTATGAGAACAAAGAGTATAATATAATATATAAGACTATAGTAGCTTTACCAAAATGAGAGAACCAGAAGGAACATAAACATGGGAGCGTCCAGAAACTTTGGCATCTAACTGCTCTGATAGCCTGATGATAACACAAACATCCCAGTTTTCCAAAAATCCCTATGCCCATGAACCTCTGAATTCTGCAGCTTTAAATAAAGTGAGACATAATTTACCAAAAGCTACAGTGAACAACTGAGTTTTCAGCCCAGACTTGAAGATTGTGACTGTGTCTGAGTCCCAAACATTTTCTGGAAGGTTATAAGAGAGCTGGGTGCTTTGTAAGAAAAGGCTCTTCCTTCTGAATTCTGGGAACTAGTAGGAAGCCAACGAACTGTGACCTGAGTAATAGTGATGACTCATAATGTGAAATTAGGTCTTGCAGGTACTCAGGAGCAAGCCCATGTAGGGCTTTATATGCAAATAAAAGAATTTTATAATCAGTGCAGAATCCAGTGCAGTGCTGATAAGACTGGACTGATATGGTGAATTTTTCTAATTTTAGTTAGTTGGCAAAGTAGCAATAATAGCTGATGACAAACTAGTCTAAACCAACTGTCTGCAGGAGCACCTTAAGGAGCACCTTAAACCTAGAGTTTAGTTTACTCAATATTAGATCACTCAAATCAAAGGCAGTCATTGTGTGAAATTATAAGTAGGAAATCATAAGTGATCTGAAGTGCAATGTTTTATGCCTCAATGAAACTTGGATTAGACCTGACCAATACCTAGCACTAAATGAAGCATTAACCCCTGAAGGCTATAATTCTGTGCACAGCAGAGTGCACATTATCTGGAGGAGGAAGTAGAGTCTGTATAATTTACCAAATTATTTTAGATATTAATCAGAAACACTGTAATACCGTCACTTCCAATCCAGCTACTAATGGCCAATAATTCATGTTCATAGACTACCAGGCCCCTAGTTAGAGTTTTTGAAAGGATTTGGTGACTTTGCTGCAGACATATCGGTGAGGCATTAATTTAGCACAACATGGTATTAACTTCCCTACAAATGATACTCAACTGTAAAGATCAGCCAAACCTCGTGATAAACCTGAATTAAAGAAAAAGATGGACTGCATAAAAGATGTAAAATCTTGCATAACAAGATATAATAGTGACAAAACAGAGGTTATCCTTTTGGGTCCTAAAACTGCAATAAATAATGAATCAGATTTAATGTTAAATCTGGCTGATTTCTCAGTTGTACCTGATTCAGTAGCAGAAATTCTTTGTCATAATTGATTCAGATTTGTCATTTGACCAACACATAGGTAATATTTCTAGGACAGATGTTAAAATGCCATATTCCTATAAAAGTAGTGCATATTTTAATACCTCAAGTTTAGATTATTGTAATGCACTCTTAGGAACCTAAATAGACTTCAGTTGGTTCAAAATGCTGCAGCAAGGTTCCTAACTAAAAGACTGTGAGCTATGCTACACGAAAATAAGGCACTGTGGGTTACCTTTGGCCTTAGCCATGGCTTTCTTTCTATGTCACGGAGACATCACCCATTCGCCCTGTTGTAAGGACTCTGAACCTGGAGTCTAGGAGTGTGGCTCTCCTTGAGGGACCCGGCTAATACTCGCTATCCTTTAGTAGACCCCAAGATACACACTTCTACTTACCACAAACACTATCATCGGTGGTGGGAAAGAGGTTTAAGACACACATGCCACACTCTGAGAAATAAAAAAAAACCAGTACCAGTCATTATTAAACAGGTACCGCTTTTTTGTAGATTTAAGAACTTGGGATTTGAAAAGTTGGAACTGGCTAAATAGGCCAGCATAAAATTAAAATAAAACAAACAACTAAACTAACTGGTTAAGCTAACATTTCCTGTTTGATAACTTCTATTAATATTACTATTTACATTCTGTCATTGCCAATTCCCACTTGCTAAGACTCCCTCATTCCACCATGCCACCAGTAAATTAGCCTACTCCGTAACATATGAAGCTAATCAGCTTAATCTTTTTAAACTAAAGCTGCTTGGAAGAAAACAGTTCTTGACAATTATATCAGGGAATAAATGCCTGCTTTTGGATTTGGAAGTCAATTACAGCACAGTATGACTAAGATGTAACTTGAAACGAGAGAGAGAGAAAGAGAGAAAGAGAGAGATTATGCACCCTTGGTAAAACTTACTGTTGGGCAGGTTGCAAATAAAATGATCTCCAAGGCATACATTCATGTTTGACTGCAAAAGACCTTCCGGAAGATTGAGCAGACTCTAAAGTTGTGGTCCTACTACATTGACGATTCATCAGTAGAAATGTTCTTCTGCATCCTCACCACAAAATTCAGCATCAGAAACAAGCCTGATGCATTTTGATCCTGTGGAGCGACGAGGTCAACATATAACTTTGGCCACAATGAGCAAAGGCATGATTGGAAGAAAAGGGCACAGAATTTCATGATAAGGACACCTCTCCATCTATTAAGCATGGGGGTGGATTAATCATGCTTGGGGGTTGCAGCCAGTGGCATGGGGAACATTTCACAGGTGGAGGGAAGAATGGATTCAATGAAATTCCAGCAAATTCTAGAAGCAAACTGTAACAAATGGATAATGACCCTAAACAAACCTCAAAATCCACAATAGACTACCTCAAAAGGCACAAGCTGAAGGTTTTACCATGTCCCTCACAGTCCCCTGATCTGAACTTCATTGAAAGTCTGTGGATAGACCTCAAAAGAACAGTGCGTGAAAAGACTTTTGCAATGAGGAATGGATGAATAGCTCAAACATAAGTTGGAAGAAAAAGTGTTTACAAGCTGTGTTACTTGCCAAAGGGGGTTCTACTACATACTATCCATGCAGTGTGCCCAGAATTTTGTGATTGGTCGTTTCCTTTTTTTATTTAGAAAAGGTTAAAGATGAAAATGCAACTGGAATGTTTCATCTTTAAGTTTATGTCTTTTGGAGATTGTTTAATCTTCAACAGTCATTAAGGGGTTCCCAAACTTCAAATCTATCTATACTAGTCTGTCTCATAATTAATTCAATGTGTTTATTTAATTAAATAACATCAACTGTCATTTGATATTCATTACATGCAATGTGATATTATGAGCCTTTTTTTGTTTTATCAATATTGCTAAAAGGTCATGAAAATCAGAAAACTGAAATGATTAGAATATGTTCATTTTGATTCTGAGAGGCCACTAGTATATTGGTTTGTTTTCCTGTTTTCTGAGCCTCCCAGAGCAGCAAAAAGGAGGTTCACTGCCACTCAGGGTCACATTCCTCTCATAGCAGCTGTCACCAAAAAACACTCTGACCTTCATGGTTCCTGAAAGAATACAAAAACAACTGCCCAGGTCTTAGACACAATGTATCACCATAGTACTGAGACAAGAGAGTGCATATTACAGAAGTCAGGTGGTTCACTGATGCTGCAGGTAGTGTTTTTGTGTCACACAGCTCCAGGGGCCTGGGGTTGTGGGTTTGGTCACTGCTCAGGGCACTGTCTGTGAAGAGTTTGGTGTCAGAGTTTAATTGCTCATAGTATACATACTATAGGTGTTCAGACCCTGATGTTTCTCACCTGATGAGGCTAATTTGACCTGAGCCTATAGACATTTTGGCATTTGGGGGCATCATCTGCTGGGGTTGCATTGGGTCAGAAACTTTAGTGCTGGTATGCGTAAACGTTCCATGCTTCTTCTGAAGTGAGTGAGTAGGCAGCATTTTGGCAGGCTAACTCTTTCAATGTCCCAGAGAGAGAGGCAGCATTTCTGTGAAGTCATCTGATTATTGGAATGTAGCCCATTCTCGATTTTTTTGTACCTTCTGTAGGGAGAGATGAATCCATTGTTGGTTGAAATATTCCATTAGGCCCTGTTCTGGGGAGAGAACAGTCAATAGAAATTTGAAGCGTCCATGATCATTGCTTGTTGCCAGGTGTGTCATTTCAAAAGCAGAGAAGGTGTTACAGTTTTGGGGGGTATACATCTGTGTATGAAGGTGAGAAGTAAGGGGTGTAGGATTCATTGAGAACAAGAAAGCCTTCATGTCGGATGGCAACTATTGTTGGAAGTGACTTTAACTCTGTAGTGAGCAATCATTCAGTCTTTCTACATATTTAAAAGCTTATATTAAGAACTGTGTAAAGTGAATCTTTACCCTTTAAACGCTTCCTTCTTCGTTTGTTCATTAATGTAAGGATACCGTAGTAATTGGAAGACTCTGCATTCGCTATAGATTTGTACTTTACAAAGGGTTGTTTTCATGTCACTGCTCCTTTTTAGCAGTTTCAGTTGATGTTATTCAGGTCATGAATAACAGTCTTTTGTTAGACATGTTTTAGACATAGCCCTCTATTGTTATGAGAACCTTGAATTTGTATATATCCAGTAGTGTGTGGAGGTTAAAGAAATCTGAGCACATTATTTAAAAGCATTTAGAAGCACAATAAGAATGTTTTTGCTCATAAAGGCGTCATATTACATTAGAACAGGTGCAGGTGTAACACATTTCAGATGTTAATTCAAACTATTAATGAGAAAATACACAAAAGAAATTGTTTACATATTTACACAGAAAAATTATTTTCTTTTCTTGTCTTTTCTTACTTTAAAAATATTTGGGTTAGTTGTGGTCTGCTTATTAGGGAACCACCCTTGTGACTAGAAGGTTGGTGGTTTAATTTCCCAAACTACTAGCACATGACTGAAGTGCACTTGAGCAAGGCACTCAACTCCTCAACTGTGCCGTGGACTGGGCTACCAGTGTGTATGTATGTGTTTGTGTGGATGGGTTAAATGCAGAGGAAAACATTTTCCTGTGTGCATGCACAGTGGACCCATATGCATGTTTACATTTACTTCATGGTTGTTTTATATTTTGTTATTCAATATATTTTTCTTCTTCCCTTTCTTCCATTTTATTCTTATTTTTCTGCCAAGTTTTTGCCACATTCTCCTGTCCTGCAGTTTCTCAGATATTGGCTAAAAGTCCAATTCCAGATTGTTCAACTGGATTGTGATTTTGGTGGTGCTAAGGTTTCAGTAATATTATTTTGTCACAGTGATGCAAATACTGACACCCAACCAACCACATGGATACCAAAGCAACCACTTGACTTGAGAATGGCCACAAGATGGCTAGCCAACATGAAGCATTTTTAATGGTTGCAACTGTTACAGGACACTTAATAAACTTTATTGATGTATATGTGTAAGTATATTTACATTCAGTAAATTACTGTACATTGAATGAACTAGTCTCAGTTTTCTCTTATCATAAGAGACTTGCATTTCAGATTCCAGAAACAAAACAACAACTTAATCCTTAGTTTGTATGAACTTAATCCTTGTGTTTATATAGCCAATATGCTTGTTTCCACCATTTTTGCTGAAATGTAAAATATCTAATTTCATTAAAAATGTTTTTTACTGTTCATACTTATTTTTTTTAGACGTTATTTTGCATTACAACTGTTATTGTTATCATTTCGTTGCTTTTACCTTTGTATCTTCATTTAGTTCCTTGTTTTGATTTGTTTTAAATTGTTTCACCGTTTTTTGTTTTAAATCTCTTTTTGTATTTAAAAGCTTCTTTTACCATTTTTACACATCAAACATGTTATACAACATATTTTAATGTTGTTAATAACTATTATTATTATTATTATTATTATTATTATTATTATTATTATTACATAATTAAACTGTCTAAAGGCTTAGTAAAGTAAAAGTAGAACTACACGTGCAAACAAAGCTGTTCATGCACTACTTCTCCCTAAACTTCTAATCCCAAAGCAAACACATGCATACCCATGGTCTGATTGTTTAGTCTGTGCACAGCCCCCTACGACTTTTACTAAAGGCCACTTTCAACAAATGTCAGCCGGCAATCAAAAGCAAACAATTTCAGCACTGATCAAATTTCACAGCGTTGACATAAGTGTTAAGTGGTGGCTTTTGAAATCTGCCATACTTGAGTATTTGACCATTACTTTGTGTTTGTGCTTGTTGTACCTGCACCATCCCATGTAGCTTTACACCATTCCATGCTTTCTAATGATGACTAAGGTGCAGGAGGTTCTTTTGAAGCCATTTTACCTGATGGTTCTTTAAATAAAATAGTTATATATAGTTATAAAAAAAAAAAAATAAATATATATATATATATATATATATATATATATATATATATATTGTGCTCTCTAAAGGTAGATCTCTGGGAACTGGTTAGCATGTTAGGTGTTTTGGATTAAAGTAGTGTGGTGTATTTTCCTGTCTAATCAATAGTATACTGGCAAACTTGGAGAACAGCCATTGCCCTGATTCAAAATAGTCTTAGGGGTGCTGTTTTGTCCTGAATTTGGCAGTTATTGCTGCTATAGAATGCTATTAAAATATATTATCCATTGTGATTTCCCCACAGAAAGGCAGAAGATTATTGTTTTTTTATAAAAAATTTGTATTGAATTTACAATTATAACAAACTAAACATACATCCACAAAACTGCACACATGCATACAAAGAGATACATACAGTTTAAGCCCACACAAATAACCTCACATACTAGGGGGACATGTATTAGACCCAGCTCACATTTTACATTTAAAATAATATCCTTCACAAACCAAATTGCATCTATTTAGTTATATTAGCAGTAGATCAATGATCATTTTTATCAGTTTTATCTAGAAATCGTGTAGTGGAGTTACATGGAAATTGTGTATAATCTTTACAGGAGGTAAAACTGTTATTCCAGACTACATCCCATTTGACACTAACACCCAAATATGAAAGTTCTCTATATATACAGCAACAGTCCTCAACACATATTCTTTAGCTGATATTACTCTACCATAAAACAAGACACCAGACCTTGAGTTGAGTTATGTACAGAAGATACACTAAAAGGTGGATCCTCAGTGGAGTTCCCCAGGGAACTCCATGGACCTGTAGGGTTGAATGGAATCTAAGATATATGAAATAGGATCTGCCCAGAAAAGCATGAACATGTTCTTTAAAGTAAAAACAAACAAGCAAGCAAAAAAACAAAAACAAAAACAAAACAAAAAAACAAACAAACAAACAAAATCTAAATAAAAGACAACAAATTGGATGCTTGCTGAAAACCTTTTCTAAATACTCCTTCCTTGTCTAGTTTTGCCACTTTTTGGTATATTGGTATATCTAGATATGCTGTTTATTCAGTAGCTCTACAGGAAAACATTGGGTTGTTTTTGTCTTAAGAAGACTTTTCTTTGATTTGAAAGTTGGATAAATACAGGGTTCCTGTGATTTGACATCCTCTTATAAACAAAGTGAAAACCCCAGGCCATTCTTCATGAACTCTCCTTGATTGAATGGAGCATAGCATTGAAATGTATTAGGGGTTTTACATGGCCTGCAGACTTGAATGAAGTGGACAATGAACAGAAGAGTACCAGTGATCCTTCTGATATCTCCTTGGAAAATTCAATAGTTTATTCATTCATTTGCAGCCCTTGGCTTTTCAGAGAAATTCTTTGCCAGTGTTTTCTGAAGTGGGTGCACTATGAGGAGAATGCATTGAGATCATGCTTGCTAAGTGTGTGCTTCACAAATATTCAAGTGCCAATGGGACCTTCTTTGAACGTATATGTTTAATCTGAGTGAGTTGTGTTTGCCAGGGTTGAACTCTTCAACACTTATGCATTTAGGGAGGTTTTAATTATTATGCCAGCACAACACCTGTAGCCCCTCGTTCCAGTGCAATTCACTGAGGCTACGTCCACATGTTTCTGGATATTAAAAAAAAAAGATTTCCCTTCCTCTGTTTTTGAAAATATTTCATTGCAGACTGAGATGAAAATCATTGCATGAGCATGCTAGCCTTGTATAGGGCAATAGTGCCTCATAAAGGGAGAAATCAAAACGTGCTAAAGGACCCACCCTAAAGTACACCCTTACTTGGGGACTGGTGTCTTTGCTTTAATGACTAGACCCACTTTTGCACAAATATGTCCACCCATCCACCAATTTAACCCATAAATTCAATGTGTATATGTGTGTGTGTGTGTGTACATAAAAGGGTAATAAACATTTTTGGTGTACAGATATTTCCTCAAAGGAAAACCGAAAATGAATGTGAATTAATCTGAATTTACAGCTAATTGCAGCTGTTCTTATCAAGAGGGATCGGGTTTCAAAGGGAGACAATCAGTGTTTTTCCAAATGTAGTCAAAAACAATATGACGGAATTTGAACCCTGATTGCCAACATTCCAAGACACACAATATTATCTGATTGCTTTGAATTGGTGGGTACAACTCACCACGGATCTTCACGGAGCCTTGTGTAAATTCATATTTTAAACATTTTGAAGCCTCATATAATATTGTTAGGTTGGTGTGCTAAACAGACTAAGACTAGAAAAGCAGAGGTAAATGCTGGGGTTGTGGGTTTAATGAAAATAAACAGAAACTGGATGACTATAACCATAGCAAGTACATACACGAGCGCTGTTGCCTCACAGCAAGAAGGACCTGGGTTCGATCCCTGGGTGGGGCGACCTGGGAAGTTTCTGTGTGGAGTTTGCATGTACTCCCCGTGTTCGCGTGGGTTTCCTCCGGGTACTCCGGTTTCCCCCACAGTCCAAAGACATGCATGATAGGTGAATTGGTGACTCTAAAGTGGCCCTTAGTGTGTGTGCATGTGTGCGCGCCGTACGATGGATTAGCGCCCTGTCTAGGGTTGTTTCCCGCCCTTGCGCTCGTAGTTGCCGGCTGGGCACCGGCTCCCCCGTGACCCTATTCAGGAATAAACGGTTCAGAAAATGGATGGATGGATGGATGGAAGTACATATACGATGATAACAGTTACAAGGACTGAAATAAAAAAGCTTCAACATGGACTGACAAAGAAGGCTGAGACAACACAACATTGATGACACCTGGGACATGAGAACAAAGGGGCAGGGTTACAAATGAGACACAGCTGGGAATGGGTGGAGTGAGGGAGGAGACAAGGACAAAACCAATACAACCTATGTGCTTTGGAGCACATGGGGAGAAACAACAACAAAGAAGGCAGGTGAAGGGGACTGACAAATTAGAGACAGGACAAATATATTGTGCTCTATGGTAAGACCCTTATGGTTACCATGTACCCTTACATTCTAGTAAGGTAAGTAAACTATACAGGTCTAACAAACTTGTAACTTGGATTGTTTAAGGTAGCAGAAACTATAGGGAGCCTTTTAAGTTGTCCTTTGATGTATGATTAATAAGTGTGTGGTTTTACTGCCATTTACATGCCCCAGAATAAAATATGCAATTTATCCTTTCATACTGAGCTTATGAATGAGTTTAATGGCTCTGATAGGTCACACTAGTACATCAGATGATGTATAACGTATTCTGTGCAGAAACGGAGTCTGTGTATAAAAATAATCAAGATGTGAGCAACACCAGTAAATTCTACTCAAATTACTAGCCATCAAAGCATTGTCACTATCATTGCATCCAACAATAAAGGGAGCCTGATGTTACCTGATCATTATTAAGTCATAAAATCAATATCATATTAGTAATATTTTCAGTAAAAGACACAATGGCATCAGATAAGGCTTGTATTTAGGCCTATCACAGTAGACATTTTGCTTGGACAATATACTGTCCAAAAAAGAACTGCAATAAACAATCTTATTGGCATTGTAGGACCATATTATGCCACTGATATACAGATAATATAATAACTCAGTCATTGTAATATTTTGCAATCAATAGCAAAATTATTGTGACTAGTCTATTTATGTTAATGAAGTGGATGCTAAACAAAACATGGCACATGTCGATTTTTCTAATTTACTTTATACAATTCCATGCAGCAATTACTACCCAGAGTTTTTATATGACATAATTGCATCTCTCGTGACATAGATCTGTATGTTTATTTTTCAAGTAGCATTGGGTTTGTGTATATTCCTTTGTAGGCCCCTTTTCAACTCCTGGACTTGCCTCCTTCCTGCATCTATTGCTGGACAGCCCTCAACATCATTGCAATGTGTAATTCCCAGCAGATGAGAATCATCAAGTATCAATCTGGGCCATTTCTCCATGCCTGGTCCTGCATAAAGAAATGGACCCTACTTCCATAAAATTTATCACAAACACAGAACACCGATAGGCAATCCTTTCAAATAATTATATGGGAGGGAATCAAAGCCCTTACTCTACATCGTCCTACCTGCACCTCCCTGATACAATATATATGACCTTGTTTCCTATTTGGAAAATGATGGAGCTGAGAGCTGATAGCTCAGATACATTATAGAGGGAGTGAATGATAGAGAGAAAGAGAGTGAGAGAAAGAGACAGGGGTGGGGTGGGGGTTAGTCGGCTCAATACACAAATGATTTACATTTATATTATATTTCTACAGTAACACCACCATGCTAGCCTGTTAGCAGTACTGTTGTGTCTTAAACCTGATATGGATCACATAAAGGAGGACATATGGGCTTCATCCAAGCATTAACACCTGTAGACTACAGTGAGTCCACACTGTCTATGTATGAAAAACTTATTGGTCATGTTTTCAGAACTGATCTGAGTATTTATTTATTATCTGATTTTGGATTATTTTAATTTTATTCCCTGGCCAGCTTGTGATGTGTGGAGTTATATACTAAAAACATCAATTCGTATAGCAACTTCGTCCCTTATGGTTAACTGATCTTCATACTCTTATATTAGTGGATATAAAAAAGTCAATATTGTAAAAATAAATTCCAGTTCATAATTTCATTCAAAAAGTAAAATTCTCATATTTATATTAATTAAATGGAAAGTTTATGTTTTAAGGCTTTTTTTCTTATTGTTTTATTAATCATTTGAACCTTAATCTCAATGTAAATCTAAAACATACCTAACCCTTTAATCTAAACCTTCACCTTACCAAAAGTAACATTCTTAACCTGTGTGTATAATCATTTATTAATTAGGTTTTATTTGTTTTACCAGAGTAACAAATTGCATGGTTTTCACCATCCTTCTTCATGTGCATAGTGGCTCATAAGCAGGTCGGAAAAGGAGTAAATATAAATAAAAATACATGCTAAAGTGTATTTAAAAGGAAGAACTGAAGAAGGATTCTAGTTATATCTGGATGCAGGTTCCAAAATGATTCCAAAATCAAATATGTGGTATTGTTTTTACATTTTGATACCCCATTGACAATGTATTTTACCAGATACATTGATTTGTAAGGTAATGTGTTTGACCAAACAACATTCCCTCTTCTTTTATTAGAATCCATAGCTCTGGTGTTTGGTTAATTTTGGCACAAAGAAGGGTGCTTAGCGTTAATTAATTAATATGCATGAACTCATTAACATGACCATTTTGATAGAGACTGAGCTGAGGCATCACTATATAAGTTTCATTAATCTGCCCTGTTATTGTTGTTTCACTGAACTTATATCAGTGTAGAATATATAGTAATATATTGATTTCAATATTCAGTAACTCAAATGGCTAATAGCTAATGGACCACTTGAGTATTCATTTGTATCCCTATGTTTCCCCAGGTTTCAATCATTTAAAAAGGTGAAGAAATTTTGGGTGTTCTCCATATGAATCATTGCATTGGAGCAGCTGTTAGGGAATCAGCCTTGTGACTGGAAGGTTGCAGGAAATGACTGAAGTGCTCTTAAGCAAGGCACTGAAATGCTCAGCTACTCCGGGCACATGTGCTCACTTCCCCCTGGTGTGTGAATTCACTAGTGTGTATGTGGGTACCACTGTGTGTGTGTATATGGGTAAAATGTGGAGTCTTTAACTAAAAGACCATCTTTGAATAAGCTCAATGTTCTTTGCTGGCCTTTTTGAATAGGCCTTGAGCAAATGCAAAGGTGTGAGTTATTTTTACTGGGAATTGGAACAAACGGCCAACAAGTAGGCACTTAAGTGCAAACTGCTAAGTGCACCTAATAATATCATGACCCTGGAAATACATCCAATAGGACTTAGTTATCTGTCCATTTCAATGGAACTTAACAAAACATTTTACAACAAATTTGATGAAAGCAAAAAGGAGGACTGCTGCTGAGTTTTATTATGTGGAAGAGTGCGTTGCCATTAGTCTACCATTTGCGTTTGCCAAATGACATCTAATTGCTTGAATTTGATTTAATAAACTCAGAGGTAATTTGTTATGTGAATTGACAAACAAAATCCTGTTTTCTCTTCACCCTTCTGTTACTGAAGCTCAGTGGTGCTTGGCATTTCCAGCTGAAAAGTTTCTATCTCACCCCATCCCTCCCCTGTTGTCGTCCTGGTAATAAGACTGTAGTCTCGCTGTACTTGGACGCACTCAACTGGTTCCAAATATGAAGTCTCCTCTCCCAGTTGAGAGGGAAAAAAGCGTATAATCAGAGTTCTGAAAATCAATTCTGACTTTGATGGAAAGCTGATTGGCTTTGCGTACACAGCTCTGGTGAGTGGTGAAGCTTGCCTTATCCTTGCAGAAGCTGTCTGGAGATATTTTCCCATTTAGCCTTCAAAAAGGCCCATTTCCAGTTGCTTTCGAGCTACTGTCAAGTTATTATACACTTGGAAGGCCGTGCCAAGCTGACAGACACTCAAAACACCGCTAACCTGTCTTAAGAGCCAGTTACCTTAAATTGGTTTAGTCACTGGGGGAGAGAAAGCGAGAGAGAGAGAGAGAGAGAGAGAGCAATGCTGGGCTAGATTTTTAAGTGAAAGGAGGAAACAAGTTGCCCATGTACGTCTAAAGAAGTGTGAGTCAATTTTACACTAAGAACACCGTATTTAGCACAAGTATAAGTTCAGAGGTCAAGACACATTGAATCACTTTGTGGGCACATTTCAGGTTTGTGAAAAACATTTTTGTTTTTATCAACATACTAATTCCTATTATTATGTGGTCATTTAATAGCTGTATAAGAAATAAACTGTCAGCTAAGTGGAAAGAAGCACTTCACAAAATCCTGGATTTAAAGCTGTCCAATTTTGCAAAGTATATTTAGCTAAAATCCTAATAATGAAGCCAGTGAAACAAATAATGAGCACCCAGACACAGCGATACAGTGAGCACTTGTGTCTGGAGAGGTGGGCAGCCTAAGCCACCATTAGGGATGTCACCTCTACCAGACGTAGTCAACAATTGCTCTTGAAAATCATAACATTTTAGGATTTTGTCAGTAGAGTTACAATTGACCAATGCTGTGCAAATTAACAGCTTGTGTTTTACCCTTCCATTACTGATCATGGGTCATACTGTCACATATCTGTCTTGTCCTTTTCTGGTCTCATCTTTGTTTTGTTTATCTCCCCTTGTGCTTCTGAGCACATGTCCTGTCTCTGCCCATTCCCAGATGTGTCTGATTCGGAACCCTGCCCCATCATTATCATGTTCCAGTCTTGTCTAATGTTCTCGTGTATATAAGCCCCTTGGTCTAAGTCTCTCTTTGTCAGTCTTCTTGTCAACTTGTCAACATGTATTGTCTTGTTGATACTCGTGATGGTTAGTGTTTGTGATCTGTTTAATATATCTTCAACCCAGCGTGTACTTCCACTTTCTACATGTTTGTTAGGTCCAGGTACCTGACACCGACATAGAATGACGTTTAATATTATAATTAATTTTCTGCAAAAATAATAATTAAATAATTCATTTAATGTGTTTGAAAAATCGTCTTAGTCATCATGTAGTAAAGGTATGCTCTAAATAATCTTTTTAGCTGGACACAGATATAGCCAGTTTTTGTCATTCTGTCCTCAGTATACAATAATGCTAACAGCGTGTCAGCGTAAGGCATAGCACATTACTTCTTGAGCTGCCACAGCTCACTGAGCTTGGCACAGAATGCCAGCAGAGACATTATCGGAGGAGGAGACTGTGGGGTAGATTGTAATGCTCTGTATAGCACTTGTATTACAGTAAATCTGACTGTTCAATAAGAAATAACGCCGTGTTTAGCAAAGTCATAACAAGTCAGGCATATCCTATTGTAAATTTATGGTACTGCTGTCATTATGAAGTGGAGAAGGGTTATATAAGAAGAGATAAACATTATCAGAATAGATTTCATTTTTAGATCTTTCATTTTGCCTCAGTGATTTGCACAGGACTGCTATTAAACATTCCCGATTGCTCTACCACAGCCAGACACCACTCATTCTGTACTGCATGGCTTACATTATTAAGACTTTATTAAGATTTCAGTAACTCACAATGTTTTGCCAGCTTGTTACCAGGTGGCCTTTACTTCTTATACTGTAGTTTAGCATCTTTGTTAATCACTTTTAAACCTAGCTCTGACTCAATACATACTGTCATTTATTTGTTTGTTTATCAGGGCAGGATCTTTTTATTGGCCATTATCATTATAATGCAAATATGGTTAGTTTTTATCTGCTGGTCCTGGACCTTGGTTGTTTTAATGATGATTTAACATTAACAGAAACATATGGACTTTTCCTCAATATTTCCTCAGTTGTCTCTTTCGTCTGAACTTTTTGTTAGATTTTGGCATTGATGGAGGGATTTATTTTTAGATCATGTGCCTGGACAGGTATATTAAGGATGTGGTGTGTGTAACCCACTGTTTCGTTCTTTCTTTATATGGACCAAATTGAGCAGCCCACTGGGAATCTGTAAGTTTCAATGGTTAATTCATTCCTGGCAGCTGAATCAGTGAGGAAAACAGAATGCAGCCCATTCCTGTTCCCATGGAAAAGCATGACCAGTAGAATGAGTATAAAATACAATAATTTGCCAGTATTTAGGTCAATGGGATTTCAGTTCTGGTATACTCATGTGCATAAAGGACTTGAAAATTAGCTAGAATATGCAGGCTAAATACAATAACGTAGTAGCAGGAAGGAAGTAGAAGTTGAAAGAAGATTGCAGAACTGATTTGGACAGTCCATCCTCTGTCCTGCAAGGCCCAGAGACAAACTATTCTAGTCCAATGTGGTGACAGATCAGCTCTTACTCTTTATTTGCACCATATATCACAGGGCAATATGTTCCCCATGATAACCTTGATGTTCTCTCAGTGATGGGTAAAGGAGACGGCATTTCCTTCATGGTGGGACCTCTTTTAACCTTAGCGAAATGTCCACCCTGACAGGTCACTTTATTAAGGTATTAGCTTAATTTAGCATGAGATTCAATAGGATTATATGTCACCGTAAAGGCACCTGTGCACTAGTCTTTCACGCCTCCTCGAGCGTGGAGAGGGACAGACTGTCTGCAGGAGAGGTGTGCTTTGTGATATATTGAGAGTGAAGTGTGTGCGTGTTATGTGTATGTGCACCACTCAATCTGTCTGTCAGCCAGTTTGTGTTAAATGAGTGTGTGTATGCTGGAGGGGCTCAGATCCTCGGTAGGAGAGCACTGTGGTTTGATGCTTGCCCTTGTGATCATTCAGACGTGGGTGGATGCAATAGATCAGCACTTCCTTGAAAAGGGGGAATAGGCCATACATGTCTATGGCCATGCAATTTCCCATTATTAAGTTGTAATAGATAATAAAGCTTGAAAAATTCCATTTACAACTGTTCAATACAACCATGTAACCATGTCCTAGTGAAGCACTCATAAAAAGAGAGTAAAGCAATGAATGTGCATGCATCTTGATGTATGGGGATATATTAATTGCATGCCTAATGCAATAATTAATTTCAGATAAATTCCATTATCTTCAATTGTTAGTTAAGGATGAGCAATAAAACTTCCTCCTCCTTGGTTCTGCTCTCACGGTCCATTATCAGCTCCACTGACCATATAGGACTTTATGTTTCTATAATTACAAACTAATCCATAACCCACCACCCACATAATACCTTCTTTGTGGTGGTCCTGTGGGGTCCTGACCATTAATGGACAGGGTTTAAGGAGGCTAACAAAGTGTGGAGAGAAACAATAGTCTGTAATTTTAGAACTCCAGTGTGGTCCTGTTTGGTCAGTGGAGCTGACAAAATGGATAGTGCATGTAGAAACAAGTACATAATGTTATGGCTGATTGGGGTGTTGCAAATATTCCTGATTTCCTGATATTCATTTGTTCCTGCTTAATTCACAGTATTCCTTAAAAAATTCCTTAATTACTGTCAGTAGATGTAGTCTTGCAAGTGTTAGTGTGGGCTTGTGAGTAATTTGTGAGCTGTTGACGCAGCTGTTGACATAATGTAAAGAACAACTGCCAGACTATGTTGGAAAAAGGTGTGTTAAAAAATCTGTTCATACTTTGTTAGCTTGCTTTCATTCTGCTCTTCATTGGTCAGGACCCCACAGGACCACCTCAGAGCAAGTATTATGTGGGTAATGGCTTATTTTCAGCCTTGCTTGGTGGTGTGTTTTGCTGTTACTGATGGGTTAGACACAGTTTACTACTGGAGATTTTAAACCGTGTCCACTGACTGTCCACTCCACTACATATTCCTACCTAGCTGGTGTACCTTACAGATGTAAAGATGTAAAGAAGCGACTTTGTTGGTGATTGGTGTAAATTGGGCAATGAACATATAGCTTATAATACGAAGTCGTTCAGAAGTTGTTTTCAGCATGTGCTGGGCTATGTGTGTTTGGGGATTTCTACTGGCTTGGTGGGGGAGTGTCTGTCTTTCACATGAATCACATCTCTATCTCAGTCTCTATCTCATCACTGTCTCAGTGCATGTGTGCCCCAAGGGATGCATGTGTGGAGCTCTGGTCTCTTTCCCAGAGTGGAGATGGACAGAGTGAAGGACAGTTATTACCCAGATCTGTTCATACCATCCATACTGTCCATCTTTTCATTCGGGGGTTCACAAGGGCCTCCTTGTGATATTCTTGGAGTAAAGAGCATCATGGGTGCTTATAGTGGACTGGATGAATAAATAAAAAGCCACAGCAAGAGAGAAGGAGAAGATCAAGTGTGCATATGAGAGAGAGAGAGAGAGAGAGAGAGAGAGAATGAGAGAATGAGTGAGGGGGGCCTACTACTAGTCTACTTAAAAAGTAAACACTAAAAGTAAACTCTCTCTCTCTCTCTCGGTAAAAAATAATAGCATATGAATACTTTCAGAAGATTGCCGACAGATTTTTAATGTAAATAATTCCTGTTTGTACTCTGCTCAGTCAATCTTATTTGGAATGTTCAAGTTTACATTTATAGATTATTAGCTTAAGAAACTACTGAACATACAACAGGTAATACACACACACACAGACACACACACACACACACACACACACACACACACACACACACACACACACACACACACACACACAAAATACTTCTGAGCTATAATAGGGCAAACATATTGAGAATTAAGGTAAATAAGTTGACTTAAAATACATATTAAATTTACAATAAATAACATCAATAAAACAACTGTATTGGTGGGAAGGTTGAGCTGGTTGCTAGAGTATAATCAGTCAATTAATCTGATTATATCACTTTTCACCGAAAAATCTAATTGAGATTCTAAATGCATTCCAGGTGATTTTAACAAATCATAGGTTTGTTAAAACCAGGAATTGTCTAATTAAAAATTAAATAAGAAATAATAATGAATAAATAAATAGAGAACAAAACCAAGGTTAAAAAACAGGAAATGTAAACATGTCTGAGATCAAAAGATCAAACAGCTTGAGATCAAAACCTAAAAGCAGCTTGGGACTAGAAAGCGTAACACAGGGTAGTGTGTGCATTCTCTAAGGGAAACTCAGTGGTTGTAAATGATAAAGCTATAGGATTAGCTGCCAGGTGAGTCTCTTAATCAGTGCCAAGTGAGAGACAGAGCTTTTGGGAGCTTGCAATCAAGCAAACAATGAACACTGAACAGAAACAGACACTGTGGTGCTTGGAAGTTTGCGAACCCTTTAAATGTTTCTTTATTTCTGCATAAATTTGACCTAAAACAGCATCAGATTTTCAAAGATAGCCAAATTCATAGAAATGACACACAAATATTACACTTGGTAATACACATCTATGTTCTGAGGACAATTATCCAATATTACATATTTATCTCTGGAAAAATATGTGAACTTTTGTCTTCACTATGAATTACTGCTCTGTGCAGCGATATCTGGAACTAAACATTTGACCTTTGAGGAGTCCTGCACATTGTCTTGGAGGAACTGTAGCCCATTCATTGCACTGGTGGGTTTCCTCTAATGAATTGCTTTCTTCGGGTTATTCCACAACATTTCTATTGAATTAAGGTCAGGACTTTAACTTGGCCATTCCAAACCATTAACTTAATTCTTCTTTAACCATGCCTTGTTCTGCTTCACCCTCTAGTCTCAGCTCCACCTCTTCTCTACTCTCCTCTGCCCCCACATAAGACAGAGCTCTGGCATGAATAACTATAGGTGAACTATAGGATGTCATGGGGTGTGCTTTTTCCCCACATCGTATATAATGTTGTATATCACTATTCAGATAAAATATATTGATATGATTTTTTATGTCCATATCACATCATTTTATAATACTACATCCTTGTTTTAAGATACTGTGTAAAATCTCATTATATTTACACCAAATTTGATGATGATGATGATGATGATTATTATTATTATTATTATAAGAGTGAATTCAGATTTAGAGAGATAGGTTTCTGTTTAATTAAACAGCTATCCTTATCTGTACTCACTGTGCATCCAGTCAGAGACACTCTTAATCCTATTCATTGCATATTTATGTGGTCATATGACAAGAAGCTTTAGTGAACATGACATTTTAGATCATATATCCAGTGATAGAATACATAGAAATTAAATCTATCACTTGCAGGAATTGCAGCTTGACCTTACAGTGATGTCAGTCTGTGTATGGAATACCGGTTTCACAGCTTATATGATCTACATCTAGACATAGATGGTAGCGACCCGTCTTGCAGTTGGACATCTGAACATCAGGGAGAGAAATCCGAATCTTTTGAAATAAAAAAAGTGAGAAAAGTAATCAGAACCTATTCAAAGCTAACTCTCAGTTTCTCTTTAGTTCAATACAAAATTGTCTTGCAGTTGTAACTGTTCTTCATTCTCTGCGACCTGTTGTATTTGAGAAAGTGGGCTAATTTTTGGTGGGGAGAAGCAACATTTCAGCATTTTTCATGAATCAGATCAAAATCTTCCTTCTTTTTGTATTTTTCCTTAAAAGCCATTCATTTTTACTTCCTTGCACTTCATAGCCTGATTAAAATGATAGTTGCACTCACTTTAAATTGGGGCTGTGTTAAATTGCAATATCAGATTGATAGCAGGGTGTCCAAGTGCTCCACTCTCTCAGGAGGTTTTTGTGCCTCTTTTGGTTCCCCATCAATTTGATATTGATCATGAGTATCCCGTGGGTAATTTCAGATAAGATGCTTTGTGCAGACCAACAACTTTGCATTCTCTGTTGATTCTAGAGCTAGAACTGCTTCTTTGAACCTGTCTTACACCATTATTGTCATATGTCCATGGGGCTCTGCTGAAGGACAACCCTATTGTGACAAAATGATAATTATTAAGAAATTAATAAAATAATTCTCGATAATTTTAAAGAAAGAATTTAAGAAATTTAAGGAATTAAAACTTTATTTCTGATTTGCAAAGTTGAAATATGTCTGCGTTTATTACTATTCAGTCAGCTGCACAAAGGCATAGACAGGAGAAAGTATTTAACATTCATTTCTCACATCTTTTAAAATATCCCACTCCCTCCCCAAAAAAACAAGAGTTGCCAATAGGTTACTGCACAACATTGTACACTTAAAAACTAGGGTCCTTCAAGGGGTCTTCAGTAAAGAAAATGGCTCTACATGGGGCCATGAACACTCAAAGAACCCTTTGCATTAATGCAGTTTTTGCATCTTGTTAAGGTTCCTCATCCTCTCCAGTGCATTATTTATCAATCTGAAGAACCTTTTCACAATGCAAAGAACCCTTTATTCACGCAAAGGGTTCTTTGAGTGTTTTTGGTTCTATAGAAAACCATTTCCTTTTTGGAGAACCTTTGATTTAGAGTGTGTACATTATTTTACTGGTGAAAAAGTGTATCATCAAGTGTATCATTAAGTACAGTGTATTACAGTACAGGATATTAAAAATGAACAGAACAGTTTATACTGTAAAATAAACTGTATCATGCTGCCACAGAAAATAACAGTTCAAATAAGAAAAAAAAAAGAACTGTTAATTTACAGTAGAGAGCTGTATTGTCTGCAAACTGAACATGATTTCTAAATATAAATATATGAAATATTCAGGAAATCTAAAATGCACAATAGCTGCAATATTTATTGTCTCTCAGAATGGCTTTGAGCATAACACAACGTGCTAGACATGCAGGGGTTCCTAATGGTGTCTTGTGATAAACAATCTCATGTAACTTCAATATTCTCACTCAGTTTCAGCAGATTTTGTAGTTGGGGTAGAGGCCTTCTGGACATGTGACAACAAAACATTGATCTTGACAATGACAACAGTGCCTCCACTAAGATTGTCATGTCTTCTCCACCAAGACAAAAGTGTTACTTATCACTGGAGACAATCTGCTGCCATTCTGAGTGACTTCATGACAGTCTGGCACAACACTACTGCAGTAGCAATTGGTTGATTCCTTCTGGCTGGTTTTTGCTTGTTGTTTTTTTTTTTTTTTGATGAGTGTATATTTAAATACTTAAAGCATTTAGTGGAGATAAACAAAACCATGTACAACTTCCAAAAACCCATTTGTCAAGGAAGTGCAGTTACATGAATGTGTGAAAAAATAATTTTTAATTGTGGGCACAATGTCTGAGGATAAAATGAAAAAGTACCACAACAAACAGTATATAAAAGTAGTGTCCCAAGAGCAGAAGGACATTGCATCATAAAATGCTTAGTATGTGTGTTGATTATATCTTAATAGCATATAACACATTTATCTGTGTCTGTGTAAGAGGACTTTAGTGCAGAAATAATTTGTTTTGGACAATTTGGACAAAGTTTTGTGAATTCAAATACCACATTTGTTTTTAAATATTATTATCATAGAGTAGTTTTTACAATGGAAGCAATTTAAAAATAGTACAAAATGTTAACCTCTTGTTATCAAAACAAAACAATAAGCAGTCCACTTTCCATTCACTGGATCTTTGATATCTGTACAAGTTAAAGGTGTAATAGTGATTCTTAGTATATCTGTTTTTTCATTTATCTTTTATAGAACATTAATTAATATTAATTGCCCAAACTACCAATTAATTAAACATTAAACATCAGTTTAAAATATGCTTGTAAAGAATAAAGATGGTCTGGCCTTCTTCCACATTTGTGGAGTTGTGTGGGTGTATAGTGTATTCTGCACCCTCAAGAACAGAAGAGATCAAGACCATATTGAGTTATTTCACTCAAATGTTTGATCAGTAACACTATCTGGACTTCTAGTTGTCCCAGGGTATTTCTGATAAAGAGTAAAGGCCATTATGTCAGTGTGCAGGTCAGATTTCACATAGCTCTCTTTGTCATTTTCATTGTTTTTTATTAACAGGTATTTATAGAATGCATCTAGCCGAGACTGAGGTCACGATTATCATGTTAAGTACAAAAACAAGAAACATTAGCAGATGTCTACAGTGTATGGCCATGTTATAAAAAGCATACATGCTCCTATGTAAGTTAGTCACCCAATACTAAAGTGATTTAGTACAATCAAGTGTAGCAATTTTACAGTTTGTTTTAAACCCACTATGTACCAGAGCTACTGTAAAGTAGAATTCTTCTCTAATAAAAGCAGTACATCCAAACAGAGTTTCAAGTGTATTGCAGTGAAGTCAATGAGTCAATGAGGGTTAGATTTCTCAGAAAGGTGGTGGGTTATGTAAGAAAGCCAGTGTGTATGAATAATAATTGGTTTAGATTCATGAATTTTACTGTAGATGGCCAGTTGAGCATTCAACACTTTATATATGAAGCAAGAACCTCAGTAAGCAAAATGGAGCTTAAAGAGGTGAATCAAAAGATTACTTGTGTCAAGAAAGGAGATGGTTTTCATTGGCCAGCAGAGACCAAGGCAGCTGTCAATTTCACATAGTAAATATTTTATATGACAAAAAATATAAATAGATGATGTCTTTTAGATGGTCATAGTGGGGCTTATGTTGAACCAGGTATTCTGTCAAATGATATGTTTAAAGATAATATAAACAATGTAACGTATACTGCTGTTTAATCTGCTATTCTTCTTTATTAATTACATTTAATTCTATTATTACATGTATGTAATACCAAAGCCATAAAAACAACACTGCCCTCTCTGTGGGAAATTTCAGTTCGATTCAGTCTGATCTCATAGCAAAAACATCCAATAATCTAACCCTAACCTAAGCTCTTGGGAGAAATGCCCAAATAGGTTATATTTTTAGACCAAAACAATTGAGCTATATGGATTTTTATATGTGAGATCATGTTAGTTTGATTTCCTGGTTGGACATTGGATGTAATGTTAAAATATATATATATATATATATTTTGGCTTAAACAAAGTTTGGAAGGAGAACCATGCCTGAAGCCTTTCCTTCTCCCAATCTAACATCTTTTAAATTCCCTTCTCTACCATCCCCACATCTCACAACAAAGTCTCTATACTGGCTGTTAGATAGTTTTGCCCAGTTTGTGTGTTGCTTTTGCACACTCCCTTCCTGGTCTGCTCTTCACATGTGCTCTCATTCCACCCAATATCCAAAACATTCTCTCCATTTCTGCTACCCCAGCTAATGCTGCTTCACTCAAATCTGACTTTCCTCCTCTATTTACAGGCTCCTGAACTTTCCTCAACTGTCTGCTTCCCCTATCTGTAGACACATGTTTTGGTAGCCCCAGCTAATGCTTCCTGCAATTAATCAGTCTACTCAGCTGGCAGACATTCCTGCTCTCGATACCTAGCAACTACAGTGTTGAGCTCACTAACTCGAGTGACTGTAAGAAATCTCAAGTGCAAATCTCAATCTCATCTGCATCTTTGACCAAACTTTCTTCAGGAACAAGAATGAATAATAATCCGTATTTTCCTTGTGCTGAACTTTGGACTGAACTTATCTCAAGTCCTTAGAAGTTACATACAAATAAGTTACATACAACATACTTTGATGTAACATCTTCTGCTGATGTTACTGGAGGGCTCATCATGATTTGTAGGGACTTCTTGTGCTTGCTCACCTTGTTCTTCCAGTTACCTCCAACTCATAGTACACCTTTCAGTATTGCTGGTTTTATCTGGCACAGAGTGCTTCTCCACATTATCTAAACTTATGCTGATTATGTCATTTCCCATAACCTCCCTCTCAGAGTGCCTGAGACCTTACCTCTAATCAGCAGAGTCTTATTTGGCTTCCATGACCTTTGAATCCATTTATTGGGAGCCTTTGGTTTGGCTTCCACTCCCTTGGCCTGGACCAGTATTGGTGAGCTGCATGATTTGGTGATTTGGCCTTCAATCCTGGGAACCTGGATTTTGCTACTTTTGGACTTTGCAGGGACTTTCTCATTCATCTCTGTACTCGTACATCCCTGTAATCATTGTACCACTATTAATTGAATTACATTGATAATAAAACAGTGTAAACAGCGTAACAGTAAACTATGCAAATCACCTCTTCCTGCAGTCACCTCAGATTTGTTTTACCATCAAACCTATCACCAATGTCCATAAGCAGCCATTACTTTCTAACAATTTTTTTTTTCATTATATCCATTTGGTTGCTATTTTGTGCCTTAACCGACTGACCTGCCATGATTCCAAATTAAACACATCTTTCATTAATCCAGTTTTGAAAAAGAAGGATGGGTTCATGCCTGGTTTCTTCCTCATATCTTAGGGAGTTCTTCCTTGCCACTGTGAATTTCAGTTCACTCTTTAGGGGATTAGACTCAGTTTATCAATACTAGTAGTTACGTCAAGGCAACTAAATCAAATTAAATATAGTGATTAAATCACCACTTTACCTGACTTCATTACTGTGTCAGATTTGGGTGCATGCACGGTGAGTCTGGTTCGAAGGCCTTTCATCTTCTATCAGCAGGGTCTAATTAAACCTGCTTTCCTATTCAGCCAACACCTTCCATCATGTTTGGCCCTTCAACCTTACTCCTTGCATGTCGGTCACCATTGACTTCCTATGGACATACTTCCACTGGTTTGAAATTAATTTGAAACTGTCACTGTCTTAAGTTTGTTTATAATGTCTGTTAAGTCAAGTAAACAAATAAATGCAAATTAAGTGGTGGTAACAGCTTGACCCCAATTAAGTAGAGCACACATTCCTATGTGGAGCAAAGGATGAAAATGATCTGATGGGCAGAAAGTGAGACATGGTTCTCAATAAATCCAAGTGCTTTTAGTACAGTATCAGCAAGGCATGAAGTAGAGCCATAATACCTTCTTAAACATTGTTTTTCAAATCGTTTAGTAGTGAAATATCTATATCTATCAAGATATATATAAAGTCAAACTTAGTAGATAAACACAGATTAATAGACAGAAATACACTTATTTGGAAAAAAAATGGAAAACACACACACACACACACACACACACACACACACACACACACACACACACACACACACACACACACACACACATTAAATAAAAATACTATGGAATGGAAACCAAATTCAACACAATAACAATTCTGCTTGTATGCAAAGGTCACATTTAAAAAAAAATGACATTATTATTAATGATAAAATGCACATGAAATTTAAATTTAAATTTGTCTAATGAAGTAACTGAATGTGTTGCAGATGTTTCTGGATTATTTGGTTGATCAAAAATTATGTTACAGGCTAAGGATGACATGCTAACTAGTTGCATGGCAGTTTAATGGTGTAAACAATGTGCAAATACCAACAGTCAGTGAATCCGAAGGACCTGAAGAATTTGACATCTACAGTGTAACTGTACAAGCTTTCACATTTGAAGGTTGTGACATTTCATTCTGTTCTGAGGGCATTCCGGCTTCCGGCAAAAGAAATTTTGTTCTGAATGTTTATGCTTTATTATAACTCTCCAGACAGTAAAAGAGCTTTGGCTTAACAGATGGTGACAAGCGTGGGTTACTTGAATCAACCATGTGGGTTAGAAAGCTAAGATTGAGTTCAGTTAAAGGAGCTATATGTTGGAAAGAGCAGTTTATGTTGGAATGTTTAGTTCATGTCAAGTCTCTTTACAAACTTCAGGCCACTGACGTCAATTCTGCAAGGTGAAATCATGTAATATTATGTTTATAAAACAATTATAAATAAAAAAAACAATATAATTCCCACTGATGTCTGAACTGATCAATGCATCTTTAACATTTCAGATGTTGATTGTTTTGAAATTCTAGAGAGTGGGTTTAAATTCAGGTTATTTGTCTCTTCTGAAGTCCTCTCAGTTGTTGCTTTGTACTAGCAGCAGCTACAAAAATAAATAAATAAATAAATAAATAAATAAATTAATAATAATAAAACAATAAATTATTATTATTATTATTATTATTATTATTATTAATAATAATAATAATAATAATAATAATAATAATAATAAAATAAATTGACCTTTAGAAAATGGTTTATAGCTCAGTAGATGTAGCATTCTTCACATCCGTTCAGAGTGTGGAGAGAAGTTTTCTGTAGGCAGTTGCTGATTTAAGTGGGTTTGTTGAGCTCTGCTCTGCAGTCTGGCTGGGAGTACTGTTGCCAGTGTTGTTCACAACGATGCTTGTGGGTATGGACTTTGTATTTCTCTCTTGGCTCAAAACTGTGCTCACAGCTCGATGGGTAGAGTAAAACTCAGCTCCACCCTCTGGGGAGCTGCAAAATATAAAGCCTGAAACTTTAATACAGCCATTTTTATTTCTTTATAAATTTATATATTTTTTCCCCTTTCCACCAAAAGCAGAAGAAATAAGTAACTTAACAAAGATCTTTGCCATCAAAGAACCCTGGGGAGGAGCATCCTGACAAAATATTAAGAGGAGAAATATTTATTTTATGGTTGTGTGGTGCCATGTTCTTTAGTGTATACACATAATAGATAGATATTCAGAAGAGCTTTCAACATGAAAATTGCCTCCCTATGAAGATATGAAATTGAATTGTTTTACTGGTTTACAATCAACCACAACATTATGACCACCTGCTTGTTTCTACACCCTCTGTTCATTTTTGGCAGCTTCACTTACAACACAGGAGCACTTTGTAGTTCTATAATTAGACTGCTGTTCATTTTTTTTTCTCTGCATACCTTATTAGCCATCTTTCACCCTGTTCTTCAATGTTCAGGACTCAACAGGACCACCACAGTGCAGGTATTATGTGAGTGATGGGTCATTCTCAGTACTGCAGTGACACTGACATGGTGGTGGTGTGGGAGGAACAGACACAAGAGTGCCACACACCACTACCATGTCAGTGTCACTGTTCATGGTAGCCATTTATTTGTAAGGTGGTTACTATAAAGTTGAAAGGATGGTTGTTATTTTATTCCAGGTGGTTGCTATGGTGTCACATAGGTGGCTGCTTGTGGAGTTACAATAGAGGTTCATACTTCTTGAAACTCTGCCCATTTTTTCAATTTCATTTGATGTGGTAGACCAACACAAAGTAGTTTGTGAAGTGACTGGTCACCAGACAGGTCAGGAATTTGAATTGAGGAGAAATGTAAAACAGGGGTAGGTTATATACAAATATCCCAAACATCTAACAAAGCACTGTTCAAGCCATCATCTGAAAGTAATATGTATGGCACAACGGCAAACCTAGCAAGATATGGCTAAAACTGACAGCCCAGGAAAGGAGAGCACTAATTGGAGAAGCAGCCAAGAGGTCATTCTGGAGCAGCTGCAGAGATACACAGTTGAAGTGGGAGAATCTGTTCACAGGACAACTATTAGTCATGTAGTCCAGACTTTCTGAAAGACTGACAAGAGGAAAACCATTTTTCAGGCAACCCATAAAAAGTCTCATTTGCTCATTTGCATGTAGGAGACACAGTAAACATATGGAAGAAGGTGCTCTGGTCAGGTCAGTCCAAAGGTGAACTTATACTTACATCCTAACACCATACATCCCCCTGAAAATACCCTCCCCACCGGGAATGCTCTCACAAACTTCATCAAAGCTTCTTCCAATAACAAACGTGGACACTTTTAGGATGACAGCTGTAGGGTACAAGGGTCCAATTCTGTGTGTGACTGGCTTATCAGATATGGCGAGGAATAAGGACACTTAACTGACCAGCAATTTCACCAAACCGTAATCTCAGTTCTTAGTTGGAAATACGCAGATGCAAACTCTTAACTAAACTCTGCACCTAGGAAAAGTGGACAAGAACTCTCTGTAACAGGGTGGGCAATTTCAGTCCTGGAGGGCCTAGATTTATGCAGTTTGAGCTTTTCCTTTGTAAGCACCCCAGTGTCGATTCACTTGTTAATTGTCAGATTTAGAAGGTCTGTAAGAGTTGGGAAATCAGCCGGCTGTGCTGAACTCCAGCCCCCGCTGCCTACCCCTGCTTTAGAATCTCAAGTGACTACAATAATCTTTTCCTGATAGAACTGAGTTATTTTTTAAGGCAAGGGTACATGTAGGACAGAAAATATCCAGTACTTTTTCACAATATATACAGAATATGTATGAAGATGCATGAAAGTCTGAGAACCTTTTAGTATTTTCTATATTTCTGCATACATTTGACCTTTCTAAAGGTAGATAAGGAGAACCACATTTTTATGCAGAAATATAGAACATCCCCAAACCTGTCACAATAAAATAGATTTTTCAGAGTACCCAGGTTTTGTTTCAACAGAAAACATAAACATGAATGTAATCCATACATAAAGACAGGCAACACATTGGACAAATAAAATACCAGTAACAGCAAAATTGATCCAACAGTCCAACAGAAACAGAATGCACTAACTATATGCAAGCCTAGGATGTAAAAACATTGTTTTAAGTTTATTTACTTGCTTTACATTACAGCTAAGTAGATACCCTTCTCACATTTCCACCACAAATATAAATTGCAATGAAAATATAAATAAAATATGAAAACTTTGGAAACAAAGTTTTAATAAATAAATAACCCCACAGGCATTAATGTTGCTGTGATATTAATATTTCATGTTACATTTAGCCTTTAAAAAGTCTAGTAGTCTGGTGTCCCATTTCTTCTGTGAAAATGTGTGAATTCATTTTGATTCCTGCATCCTTTGCTCCATGTTTAATTGCTCTTTTCTGAGCACATTGTAATGTTGTCTTGAGTTTTTTATAACTCACACATAATACCCCAGAATATTCTCAACATTGCCTAATAAGGTGGAGTAGATTGTATGCGGATCTTGTTTGGCATTCTTGTTTCTGGCTATATGGTAAGTTTGCAGGTGTTTAGGTGGTACGTTTTCCTCACAGACTGGTTAATATGAATGTCATTGTTTATATTTCAGTGGTAGGGCAGGTATTTTGCATTTGATATATTTTTTTCCTCAATGCTAAACTTCCTTAATTTGGGCCATGTTGGTTCAGTGGTGGTTTAGTGGGGGTCAGTTGTGGCTCAGTGGGTAGAGCACTGGATTGTTGATGGCAGGCTTGTCAGTTTCATTTCATGTTTGCAAAGCTAACCTTGTTGAGCAATTGAGCAAGGCACCCTCTATGCAAAGGCTGAACGCTGCACTGTTACTCTGTGCGGATAGGTCAAATTCCCATGTCCAACACAAATGGTGAATGTGGCTGTCTTTGTCATTGTAAATTCTTTGGCTTAAGGGTCAACAGTAAGTGGCAAATGTCTGGAAGTTTCAGAAAGTGCTGAGAGATGGTTGGGTGACACAATTAACCTCTGAAACTTCAGTTGGAAAGTAAACAGTCAGTGGAGCGAGTCACGCGATCGCTTCTGCAGGCTTGTTTATATACAGAGCTTCTCAAAGTGTCAGCATTGATTTGTAGAGGGGTTTTTTTTTCCATTCACCCTTTCACACCCCCTTATCCATGCTATCAGAACTGTATCCTTAAATAGAGACGGGCTGCAGTGCTTGCACACCTTTGAGGAGACTGGGAGGAGAATTCTACACATTAATTTTCATTTTTCCAAGACAGTAATACTGCATAAAATAGTAACATCATCTCCATTTGGTTCATAATGTATCGTACAGTTTATAATGGTTATAAATCTATACGTGTGATATAACTGGTCATGTTTATATATATATGTATGACTAGAGTTAATAGTCATTAATAAAACATCAACATTAACAGAGTTGCATTATTAGCATCATGAAGGTAGTTTAAGCAAACTGAATGTAGTTAGATATTTTTTAGGGAGTAAAAACAATTGGCAAAACAATTTGTTCCAAGATAATAGTGTTGCTATAAATACAGTTGCTCAGTACTTTAGTATCTTTTTTCACTTGAGCTGAGTCACTGAAGATTTGACTCAGGGCAGTGGAAGAAGAGCAGGCTGAAGAATCTTCAACAAAGTGTCTGATTTTAAAGAGTGCATATTTTTGTCTTCTGCTTCATAGCTTTCTAAAGAGTTTTGTGAAGCATCTTTTAAATACCACAAAACTCCCGTTTAATATAATACATTGTGGAGCAGTTATGAGTTACTGCATAGCTTTCTTTAAAAGTTGGAATACTCCATAGTTATTCATTTAATCTTTTCAAAAAATGAAACATTGAATTTACAGCAAGATTATGTTGATGAACATTGTATTATTTGCAACCTGCTGCCACATTTGTAAATGCACTCAGTTTTAGGGCTGGGTGATATATTGATATTTACATTGATATTGGGATATTAACAGAGCAAAATATTGGCTGAGGTGATATTGTTTACATCAAGTTTTAATGTTTTTAAATAACATTCTGCAGAAAACCCTTTTCTTCTGTTTCGCTCTGCAATGCCCTTGGCTCTGAGCTTCTCTTCTACACTGCTACCCTCCACCTTCATTTCTGTTTTCACTGGCACACCATGAAGTGGCATAAGACAGAGCTCTGCCATATATTATATATTGTATCATATATCATTTATCATCATTAAGCTAAAATATGGGACTCTGATTTTTTTGTCCATATCAACAAACCCAACTCAGTTTCCTGCAGTAGTATAACTTCCATAGCCACACTTTGAACAGGCCTTCAGATGTCTGTGCCAAGCTTTCTGTAGAAACTCCTTTGTGATTTTCAATTACTTTTTTAAGATGTTGAAGTATTTTCCGGTAATTCATCAGACTAGATGAACAACATCAAAACTAGATGTTCATTTTCATTCTCCCATGTTTATTAGGACAGGTAAACACTTCACACAAGAACAGAAGTGTATACTAGTGTCCTGTGCCAATATTCTTTGTGTCTGACTCCATCATTATCCTCCTCCTTCCAGCTCCACTCTGATGTGGACAAGGGTGATGGAAATGTGAAGTATGTCTTGACCGGTGAAGGAGCTTCCTCTATCTTCACCATTGATGAAAACACAGGAGATATCCATGCAACCAAACGTTTGGACAGAGAGGAACAAGGATACTACACCTTGCGGGCACAAGCAGTGGACCGTGAGACCAACATTCCAGTGGAGGATGAGTCGGAGTTCATTGTAAAGGTGCAAGACATCAATGACAATGAACCCAAATTTCCAGATGGACCATACACTGCTGGAGTGCCTGAGATGTCCCCTCTTGGTAAGTAACAGTTTAAAGTCTGAACCTATAGTACATTGGTTTCTTATTCTTACTTAACCTTGGGTAGATTGATTTTGTCCCCTTAAAGTGTAGTTAAGTCATGTACATTTCCATGTTGAACCATGTGAATAAGATCAGCATGTGGAACTGGAGTTTTGTATGTGGTACTAGGTCTGGGCTATTTATTGAAAATTTGTCAAAACAATATTCAAAAATTCTAACCTAATTTTTACCCAGATTTTTACTTTTTTAATAATACAATTTTAAAACATTTTGTTAATATTATTCACACTGTGTGTTCAGTCCAATCACAAAATCATTAAAAAAAAAAGAAAGAATGAAGACTTTCCACTGACACACCAGTGTGATGTTACTTCAAATGTGTGCCCATGATCAGCCCTGGTACTTCCACTGAATACAAACATAGACCAGTCACTTTTTTTCTGATGATCTCTCAATGTGGACATCAGGTTAATGATGTTAAAAGTCTTCACTCTGCTTCTCCATATGGCTTGTTATGTATTCATTTTACACATTTTACAGCATCTTTGGCAGAGCTTGAGAAAAGTATGGTAAAAAAAACACAATCCGATATACTGATGACATATTTTCTAATGGAACTTACAGCGGAACACATCACTGGCTTCTTCAACCACTCTCGAGGTCAGGTGCAATGTACATGACAGCCCACAACCCAGAACGAGACTTGTTGGAGGCAACACACACATGCTGTGAGGCAAAAGCACTTCCCATCGATCCGTACCTCTTGCGGTTCACGCTGTGTGTATGCACACGCCATTACTGATGTGTGAGTCATTGTGTGGACTGGACTCTTTTCCTACACAATACTTGCTGTCTGATCAAGAGCGAATGAGAGAACCGTGTTCTGTTCTCTAAAAGTTCTGCTAAATGCACAAACCTCTGTCTATGTTTGTCTCTCTTGTACTCCTTTCATTTGCTCCTTCTTAGCCCCCGCACCTCCCTAATGTATTCAGAACTGCAGAACAGAATCAACAGATTCACACGCTTTTTTTTCTCATCTTCATATGACAAGAAATGACAATGATATGAAGATAAATGCAGCACAAACCCCATCCCATTTTGGGGGCCTTCATGCATGTTTATAAATTGTTTTTGGATCCTGAAGCAGCATAGCATGCCAGCACTGTCTACAAGTTTATAATGATGAGAGTATTTTTTCTTTATGCTTTGACAAATGGAACCAGCTATGGTTAGATCACACTGGTGTGATCCATGACTTGTAAGGGCAATAGCTAAATTGACCTGAATGCATGGAATTTAATTATGGAGGAAGATTGTGATGATGATTTCACTTTAAAAAGTATATATATTTCTTAATATAAGTAACACTTTTAACCTGTAGCTTGTATTGAGAAATCATGATGGCGTAAATTGGTGCTAAACGCAGCAATGTCGCTTATTTCCCCAATGACAGTCTAACTTCCAGCTTAGATTTAATTCCCATGTTTCTAAATGTACCTGCCCGTGATGCTGAGATATCAGCCTTTGCAAACTTCAAGGGGCTTCTTGTGCCAGGGCATGTCAGAAGTACGGCTGTAATCAGTATGCTAATCCATAGCTGTCTTCAGGTGTATTTATATGTTGATAGGTTCAGCTAAGACGCTGATGAGCGTTTAGAGAGCATTTTCTGGAGGAGGTGTTCAGTGATGGCACTTCAGAAGAAGAGTTGGATGTGGTTGGAGTAGCACTTGTTTAAATGAATTTTAACTTCAAAATTTCTTCTGAATAAAAAGAAAAATGAAACACCTGGTTATAATATACCATAGGGCAATATTTCAAAATGAGTAGGAAATATTAAATATTAATTTGCAATCTAACCCTTGAGCTTTCAAAGAAGTACTTTGTTACTATATATTTATATATATTAAATTAAATATTAAAGTTAAAGATTAATTTGCAATCTAACCCCTGAGCAATATTTAGTAAATTTACTATCCATTACATTACTTTATCAGGTAATCTGACAAAAACAAACAAACAAACAAAAATAAACAAAAAAAACCCTATTGCTTTATTAAAGAGCAATAGCAAATAAATACATAAGAAACGTAAGTGCTCCTGTGTCTCATCACCGTTTGATATAGTGGTTTGGAGCCATTGTCCATAATTGCCTATAGCTTGGACATATCCTCCTTGCTGACACTGCCATCAGAGAGTTTAGCTCAACTCCCACAACATCCTTACAAGCCTTCAGTTTGTTGAATCTGTTGCTGTCTGCCCGCCCTCAGCCTACTGCCCCGGCATGCAAGACATACTCATAGAAGATCCTGAGCATCGTCTGGCAGATGTTAAAAGACCTCCAAAAATAGAGATGACTCTGGGCATCAGTGTAAAATGCACCAGTGTTCTAAGCCCAGTCCAGTTTATTGTCAATATGCACTCCCAGATACTTGTAGTCCTAAACAATGTCCATGCAGGCATCCCTGATGGAAACAAGGATCACTGATTTCTTGTCCCTTCATTGTTATGTTGAGTTGCAGATTACACCTTCACCATCCTTCACCAATTCCCTGTAATCAGCCTTATCACTATATATATATATATATATATATATATATATATATATATATATATATTCAGCTGAAGTGGAAAAAGACATTACTATGATTAGTAGGCCTACATGAAGTCTCTTCTTCAGTTGTTGACATGTACTGATGTAATGCACAATTTTTGTTTTGCACAGTGTGCGAAGGGTGTGGGAAGGTCTAGTTGAGTTCTTTAATATCTTTAAATATGGTGAATATTCCATGGCTTTGAGACAGAGCATGGATGTTTGGATGTATAGAGCACTAAATAGATACAGATACAGATGTACAATTATGGTCACACCTGTAATGAACCTAGTAGATACTTTGTGTCAGTCTATATTCTGAAAATAATCATATGATTTTAATATGGCAAGTAATCACAAATGAAAATATGTTTTTAAAGATAAAAATAATAAAAAATAATAAAGTTTATATATTATTATTGTGGTTTGTTTGTACAGTACCCAGTGAAGTACAAATGTAAAAAAGTTTTTGTTTTTGTAATATACAACAGTATTATAATTAGAGTAGGCCATGCTTAATATCAAGTGTTAGAGGGGTAAAGACTATTAGGCTGTGGAGCTCTGGAGCTGCTCACAAGAGCATTACCTCACTAATTATCTGGAGTGATAGGCCAGCAATCACATGAGCTGGAGTGGCACTTGTGATGCAGAACTAATCAATGAACATAATACTTGACCTCACTAATTCTCTTTTGGATGAATACAATCAAATCCTCACAACAATGATTCAACATCTAAGGTAGAATCTTCCCAGAAAAGCACAAACTCTATAAACACCCTTGACAGTTCAGAAGTGTCAACAAACATTTGGACAGTGCACTAATCTATAAACTGAAGTCATCTTGCTGTCAGAGGCTGCCTTAATGTCAATTCCTGTCTGCTGGGCATTTTTCCTATGCCAGTGCCTTTACTATTAGCACTCCAAATCCCTCTTTTAATGCGTTTAACTTTCACACAAGAGCTGGGCTGAAAGTGAGAGCACTCACAGTCAACGAGGATGCAGTCGCTTTGAATTGACCCTGCTAATAGCTGTAATGGATGCTGTACTTTCAGCAAGAATCTGCATTGTCTGTAAATTGACCATAAGCCTTCTGAAGAAACTGATATGCTGATGTCGTACTTGGTAATGACATCAGTTATTATAAAGCCTGACTCTGTGTGGTGAAAAGAAGGCACACACTTATACACTTGAATAGAAGTGTACAGAATTTTGTAATTAACATTTATTTCGTAGGTCTGGCTGCACAGTCAACCAACGGGCAGACTACAAATCTAAATGATCAGCTTTGTACTCTGAACTTTGAAGTGTTGTGCTGTAAGAAGAATATAGATACTGTGCTGACATGTTATTAATTTGCAATGACTTGCCATGTTTAAACAATGTAAATTCAAAGTATTTTATTTTATTTTATTTTTTGCATCTGATCAATTGACTGATCCAATCTTGTGCATGTTTGGAATAAACACATGTACCATCAGTAACACTTTTTTACATCAGTAGCAATTTTTGTTTCCCCCACACTATATAATTTATACATTGCTATGGAAATTTGTATAGACTTTCTACATTTTGTTCAAAAAGTACTAAATGAAATTTCTATAATATATTCTGTTGTTTAGTAAATAAAATACATGATATATCCAGAAAAAAGATGTGATCACGTAATTACAAAATAATGCCCTCATCTAACAATGTGTAATATATTGTTATGAAAATCAGAGAAAAATAAGTATTGTCAATTTGATTAATACATTATATGCAGTGACACAATGGCACTGCACAGGATGCATGTCACCCAGCGTCTGGGGTGGTGGGTTCAATCCTGCTTGGGTCATTGTCAGCCTTATTCCAAAAGTGGTTAAATTAATTTCCACTCAAAATGACAGTGAGACAAGTTTATTTGAAAAAAAAATAAAACATAAAAATGTTCTTTGATTCTCCCCATCCAATTTAATGGTGCTTGAGAGGTTCTGCAAAGACAAATGGGAGAAACCTCAGAAAAACAGGTGTGTCAAGCCTGTAGCATCATACCCAAAAAGGCTGCCAAAGGTGCATGTGTGTGTGGTACCCTGTAATGGTGCTCTGTCCAGGGGGTATTCCTGCCTTGCGCTTGATGGCTCTAGGTGGGCTCTGGATAATGAGTTACTGAATGACCATCTGATATTATGTGTGCAAATGTTTGAATGTATTTGCAACTACTTGCACCCACTTCTGACAGATCAACTCTCTCTCTGAAGCAGACAATCCTAAACCTATTGGCACCATTCCTATTGCCTGATATGGGGTCGAGGAGTATAGGAATGGTACCAATGGTACCAATATGGAGCGCCAATTCAAACTATTGAGATGAGTTGGGAGTTGGGATTGAGGTTGGTTGGTGACCATCCGACATCTTTACCTTATTGCTCTTGTCACTAAATGCAATCAAATTGCCACAGAAATGCTTGAAAAAATTTTAGAAAAACTTACCTGGACAGTAGAGACAGTTTTTGATTGAGAAACCTGTTTAATTACTCTTGATTTCAGATAGAAACATTTAATGATGAGGTGTCTCAATATTTTATCCATATAGTGTGTGTGACTTAAACAGCAGTGGCTACGTATTGAAGTACTGAAACCACCTACACTGAAAAAAAGGTCATTTTTAAATGTAAGCGTTATTGTCAGGATATAATTGTGAGTTCGATCCATGTCTGGAACTCCAAGGGAGCATAATAATAATAATTGGCCTCACTATGTCTGAAGGGAGTTACAGGGGAACTGGGGTGTGATTAGGTTGGTCCAGCACGATAAAACATGACGTCTCAGGCATCTCTTAATTGTGAGAATTATTAGTTATTATTCTTTTCCAGCTGACCTTGGCACAGCTATACTCTTATCTACACTAATTAAAATAGAAACCTATGTTTGAAGTAACATACTTTAAATGTTATAGTTGGTTATAAATTGATAAAATGTGTGACCTCAGCATGATTATGATGATGGCACATATAATCATATAATTGCAAAGTGCCATTTTACGGAGTAGCTCTTGTGCATCAGGTTGGTATGAATTTAACTGATCCATTGAATTGATCAAAAGGTACTTGAATTATTTTTATTGAAATATCCTAATCACCCAAAGCTTTAATCTTTAGAACCCTAGGTGATATGCCATACACTCCACATAATTTTGTTTTAATTTGAGATGGGTTTGTGGGTTTTTGTGTGTTTATAAGGACTTAAAAACTTTCCATTTCAGAACTCTTGTTGAAATTGATCGTCTTTGAACTGAAAATGGAAGACCCTTTATTGTGACAAGGACATTTAGGATAATAGGTGCTTTAAAATACTTGATAGTAGTCCAAATAAATTAAAAATCAAACAATCCCTTCTTCTTTGTTTTCCTCTATAACCCAATATCTTGGTCAGGGACTTCATTAATCCCACCCCCTCGTGCTCATTAAGTCTGCATGCAAGTTGAATATGTAAATTTGGACAGAGCAGTAAATATGCATTGGAAGGTTCGTTTGGTACTTAAAGTGGGAAACTAGTGAATTTTAGTGAATTTGAATCTGAGCTGGATTATTCACTAATTAATCACATAATGATGATAGCATAGGACAAATGATGTGATTTGTTATGATATGTGTATCATGTCTGTTGGATACTCTGGTCCTGAGTTATGGAGCTTACAACTGCCTACAAAGTGTGGATCTCGGGTTGTAAGAGTTGAATCAACCCAAGCCAGTGAAGTCAAATGAAAGAGAATGAATTATGTCCAGATCTTTTGGGATTTCTGTCTGATCCTGTGTGCTCATACCCAAATGGTACCAAAGTCTTTTGTTTCTCTAAACTGGATATATCCCACTATTTTAAAGTAACCAATTAGCTAGCTATAAGCAAACTTTTCTGATCAGTTGTTTACATTCACATTGGATCCTCAGGATTTGTTCACCAGCTGTTCTTAAGAAGAACTCACATGCACCATTTTCAGGAAGCTCTATCATAATAAAAGCACAGTTTTGTGTTGGACTTTTCCAAATGTAAGAATAGTGTCAGGAATATATTTGTGAATTAAACCTGGTGAGAACTAAAACCAATTTATTGAAATTTGATTTCTTTATTTTTCTGTTATTGGGGACCAGAGAGATTGACACATAGATAGCAAGAATAAGAATTTCAACCGTGTGTGTGTGTGTGTGTGTGTGTGTGTGTGTGTGTGTGTGTGTGTGCGTCTGTGTGTGTGTGTGCATGTGCATGTGTTAAATAATAGAAAGAGAGTAAGACGCTGTCACAAAAATGAAATACAAAGCCGCAAGCTGCCATAGAGCCAAGGGTTCAGATGGCAGATTATTCAAATCGAACGGGACGTGTAACAGAACGCCTCCCTGAGTGTTTCATCGCGGAAACTGGAGCTTAGCGTTCATCGCCTCGGGACCCCACCGCCAATCCTGTCGGAATGGAAAAACATGGCTTAAAACCTGCATCGAAAATTTCTTTGACAGTTTGCCAAGAGAAGGTGCAAGTGACTCGGAGTGGCAGACAGTGCAGGGGAACGTCTGGGCGAAATGACGCGACAGTGGCTGTTCAAACTCCACAGTTCACAGGAAGCAACTTGACATGGGCAGATCAATACTGAAATTAGAACTTAGAATTCTGGCTTTTCTTTTGGAGAAATGATTCTTGTGTGAAAATATAAAATATAATATTTTGTTCAAGCAGCATCCATGATATTCATCCTAGGACCAAATGTGTTGGTGCTAAAAAAAAAAAGAGAAAGGAAAAGATTGTAACAAATAACTTTGTAGGATAGGAACAATTTTTTTCTTTGGTGTCCTTTGTATACTAACATACAGGGCCTTGTGAAAGTGTTCACCTCCCTCCCCCAGGCAATTTTTATGGTTTGCTACCTCACAATTATTCATTTACTGAACATGTCTACAACTTTGATTAAAACCTTAGTGTGCATAACTTTTCACCCTTCGTACAACTAACTGCAAGTCACTTTGGATAAGTCTTTATTAACTTGCCAGATCTTGGCACTGGGATCTTTGCCCATTCCTCAAGGCAAAACTGCTCCAGGTCCTTCAAGTTAGATGGTTTCTGCTGGTGAACATCAATCATCAAGTCTGACCACAAATTCTCAATTGGATTAGTACAATATATTTACACATTTCCCTTAAACCACTCGAATGTTTCTTTAGCAGTATGCTTTGGGTCATTGTCCTGTTGGAAGGTGGACCTCCAACCCAGACTCAAATCACTGTTAGTTTTGCATAGTTTTAGCATAAAAATACTATATTAATATAATAGTGCAGGTAGCAGCTATTTTTGGAGACATGAATGCCAGTCTAGGTCCAGAAGATGCAACACATTCCCCAGTAAGCAGACTAAAAAAAACAATTACACTGTCCCTAAACCAGTTCTGGTTATCTCTATCATTGCACAGTGAGATTTTGATCAGTCAGCAAAGCACCGTTCACCTCAAACTGGAAATGTTAATGTCTTAATGGATTGTATCTGATGAAATTAGAGGATATTGGAATCTTTAGCCATTTTACAATAATATCAATCACAACGTCTTTATTTTGGGGTCAGACAGAACACTTTCCATGACTTAAGGTGGAATGAGTAATGCTGAAGTACAGTACAAATGCGCTAAATGTACAAGAGAGGCAGTTTTACAGTACCCTTGGTGACACCTATCCACAGAGAAAAGGGAAAATGTGTCTGTTTCCCAGCAGGCAATGAGAGAAGGGCTCATGAGATCATTTCTCAGTTACTGAATTTCAGCTTTACCTCAGTGTTTACATGAGAGCAAAAATGACATTATCTGGATTATCTGACTAGTCATCCACAGGGGGTCTGCCACCTGTTTTTCAAATAATTTTGGATGAGAGAGAGAGAGAGAGAGAGAGAGAGAGAGAGAGAGAGAGAGAGAGAGAGAAGCCATACTAGTTTGTAAATTGTTATTGACTTAGAAAACACTGACTAGTTATAAATAAGTCACACTATAGATTTTTCAGAATATCCTGAATCATGTTCCCTCATTAATTCATAACTATATACACTATAAGTTCTTTGTGGTACATTTTTTAAATGTCAGCATGGCAACATTAAGACATCATACATCACAATAACAATAAAATGATTTAAGTGTAGATAATGCTCATAAATCTGCTTTAATATAATTGGTATTTACATTGAGATTCATAGTTACTGGTTTTGGAAACTGGATCTAATCTAATTAGATCTAATTTCATCAGATATATATATATATATATATATATATATATATCCCTCAATGATCCATTTTGCAAAATTGCTCCAGTTGATTAAAGCACTTTTTGTTCCAACATGTGACAATATCTCTAAAACTACATTTCACAGCTGAACACTGAACTAGATCAAACCTATGGCATTTGTGGTGAAAATAATATTCTGAATTATATATTATTCTGAATGGTCATTTCAGCATCTAAACATTAGTAATCTTGCAATCAAATGTTTGATGAGCCTTATACACAATGGCCTTATACACACTATGAGCCTTATACACAATGGACCCTTATGGTCCATTATATATCCCTATTCTTGCAGAGGACAGCCTTCCACACACAATTTCAATTATGAAATCAAATATTTTCTGCCAAATCCACAAACAAATAGCCAAATAAATAAATGAATGAATGAATGAATGAATGAGAGTGAGCTCCAATTTGTATCATCTGCTCCACAGACTAAAACACTAGCCCAGTAATTTGTGCATAACATAAGACTCTCCCTATTATTGACCCCTTGACTCTAATATGCTGCATCCAGGTGTCTAGTTATGATTACTAACCATGGAGTTTCATATAAGATGATCAGTGTGCAAGGGAAGAGAATGATAGGCAAATTAATAATACAATGTTTGATACTGTTTTCCAAATGCATTGAAATCAATAAATCTTTAGTAATAAGACATCATCATATCACTTCTTCCCATGACTCATATATCATTTTTATTTAGATAGAAATGCAAATATCAAGTGTAAGGCAATTTATTATAGAGATGTAAGGTATGGGAAAGTGGCCAAGCCTCTCCTCTCCAAGATATCTCTTTATGGCTGCATTTAAATCATTAATGGCCCCTGTGGTAGGGTGATAAATGGCTTCAATTAAGTGGAAATCATGAATTGAATTAATTATAGTAATTAGGTGTGTTGCTTGCCCAAACTAACCAAGACCTTCTGGACCAAAGACATTCTACAGCATATGCTGGCATAGACAGTAGTGGTCTGCTGGACCTTGTTGTCTAATCTCACCTTTTTTTTGCCTTGAAGTGTGGCGAGGCCAAAAGTGATGAAGGGCGTATTACCAAGTGAGGAGAATGTACTGTCAAGGCAAGGCCAGCATCTTTAAATCCATCTCCAAAAATCTCCTTCTCAGCCAGTGGTGCTTCAGGCTAATTCATTCTTTCTGAGATTGAGCACAGAATAGAGCATTTAATTATGGAACTTTGGGGGAAATTAAAGAGCTCTGCTGAATGCACTGTGGGCTTTCAGCACTGTTATCAAGGCTAAATTGGTTCTAATTGATGTATTTACAGGAAATGCAGAAGACATTTGAATGCTTCTTAATGTGAATTGAGGCTGCAGTGGAACTCCAGCCAACAGGGAAATGTATGAGGGATATCTAACATTGGTTATTGGTTCTCATCACTTCAGATTCATCGTTGATTTTTGACAGTGCAATTATAATTGCTTGTTAATTCATTTCCAAATAATAATCCATGGTTATTTAGTGCAGGTGTGAAATTGCTTGAATGTAATCACTTTAATAGGGCTAAGATATTAAATACTCAGCAAGACTCAAAAGTCCTGTAATAGAGGGTTAAAATCATCCCTCTAACCTGTTTATTGACATAATTGTTGTCATTTTGTTGTTTTCTTTACCTTTATATACACGTAATGTTAATAATATCAGAAAAGCCTCTTTATCTGAATCTGTGATCCTTCAGCATCATGAGTGTTTGCCTCTTCAAAGCTATGAAGCATCAGTACAACATCTGCGGCAGTTATTTTTTCTTTGAGGATCTTCCTGCTTTGTTATGTCTTATTCTGCTGATGTCTTTTTATTCTTTTGATAAATTTGGTAAATGGGGAAACTGTGGCCTGGTAGTTAGGGAATGACCCTTGTGACTGGAAGGTTGCCGGTTTGATTCCCTGAGCTGGCAGGACATGACTGAAGTGCCTTGAGCAAGTTGCTCCCTAGGTATTTTAAATAGGGTTGCTCACTATTTGAAAAAGTTGTTTTTAGATGGTAAATAAAAGCTCATCAGGAATTTGTTATGAACTGGTAGCAGGTGCAGTGAGTCAGTTTCCAGACAGAAGGTCATTTGCAGAACTTTCCTAGATGAGTATTCTGAAAGAGTCTGACTTTGCCTCATTGTCTTTCTAAAATGTAAACAACAGCAACAACCATAGCACAAGCGTTACTCAGAAATTCGTACCAAAGAATTTACTGAATCTATGCTTCTTCATGATTATGCATCCCTTCTTCTTTTGGAAATGAGATTCCTTGTCCATAACAGTCAAATTTCAGCTCCTGTTAGGGGGATGGTTTATGAAAACATGTCATATCCCAGAATTAGTCAGGGTATATTTATTTTCATTACTGTCAGATGACAATCGGCCGCCTGCAATGCAGGATTGATGACCGGATCTCAGGGCCTATTTTCTTGCATGCACAAAATGATGGAAAATGGGTAGAATTTGATCAATCATGGCAATGAAGATGGACAAATTAGAAGTGACACAAAGGGTAGAAAAGAATGATTAGGAAGACAGCTGCACCTGCTGATACTGGGATATATATACCGTTGTTGTAATTTAGTTTTTTTTTTTCCCATGCTGTACCATCAACAAAAATGTATGGCTCCCAGTTTTCTATTTATAATGCTTAGACTTTGTTTCTTTGAGTTTTGATTGAACTGAACATACAGTGCATCCAGACAGTATTCACAGCACTTTACTTTTTGCACATTTGTTATGTTATAGCCTTATTCCAAAATGGATTATATTCATTTTTCCCCTCAAAATTCTACACTCAATACCCTACATTGACAAACCAAGCCGTGAAGTCTAAGGAACTGTCTGTAGACCACAGAGACAGGATTGTATTGAGACAAAGATCTCAATACACGTCACATACCCGTCTAAACATACTATGCACTGTGGGTATTCTATACATTCTTCTTGCTATAGCAGTGGCATTTTGCTAGAACAGTTATTAGACTCTGTATGATGATGGCTGCAGGTGGAAAAGCACATACAGAAGCCATGTGTTCCACTGGGCTTCGGCTAAATCCTGCCCCTCACCCATCTCACCAACAGCTGCAGCTCATGAGGACTAATTGGGACTCTTTTTGGCACCTCAGTTTAAGGTGCTCTGTGTGAAGTTTCTGTGTGTTTAACCTGAGTTCTAAGCTTTTTTTTTTTTTTTTTTTTTGCCTTTTCTGTGCTAATGACCTGGATTTTAGATATGCCTTCACTGCTCTTGTTTGCTTGTTTCCTGACCCCTATCTGTCCTGATGATGAGAAATGGAAAGCCTTACTCACATGCAGCCTGACTCAGTCCCTCCATTACACTCCTGTTTCTGGGGGCTGTGATGGTGTTAGAAATGTACCCTGATATGTGGTGCTTTATGAAAAGTAGATTCTTGATCGCAAAATTGTAAACCTATTAACTAAAATTCAGTTCTTAATGATTGGCTGCTATGAGAACAGTCAATTGTTATGATTAATGAATTAGTAATCTTGCAATCAAATGTTTGACAAAATGTGTTTATGAGCCTTATACACAATGGACCCTTATGCTCCATTATATATCCCTATTCTTGCAGAGGACAGCCTGCAAGGACAAATGAATTCATTGTAATGTCATTTATCGGACAATAAATGAATTTATTGTCCAATTTTTTTGTAATGAGCACACACGAGTTAATTTGTCACTACATTAGTGTTAGATAGTTAGCATTGTTAGGTGCAACTGACCTGTATTATTACATGCAATTCTCTGAAGTAGCTTATCCAAACATTACTTTACTCAGCTCTCTGAGTAAAGTAATAAATATTTATCTCAATTCATTACATAAATCTGTCAGTCAGACAGGTCAGTGTATTATATCAATTTACAGCATGTATACTCTCAGATGTACTGTTAATAATTCTGTGTCAGCAATCATCAGAGTAGTTCTGTTCCTTTTTGACACTTCCAATATTAACGGTTTCTGGCAACAGAACATATTTTTTTTGGTCACTGCAATGCAGACAGTGAAGTGTTTGGGTGAAGTAATGGGGCAATGCTCCAACCTGGAAAGTAGCTTTTATCAGGTTTACTTCGACAGCCATTTTAAATATGGTATATTTCATACTTTCTGCGGTACTGTTTAATCAATTGAAACCTATTGATATTTACCATATGTGGTACACAGTTTTGTAGTAATCTCTTAGCAGCAGCATCTTCTAAGTTTAAATAAATTCATCTTAAGACATTTCTACAAGGACACAGTTTTATAAACTTGCACTGAACATTTTTGTAATAGTGCCTCTTGCCAACTCTAACTGCCAAATAGTGCTGCCTATTACAGGAAGACTTACCTCAAGAGCTCATTTTAATCACCTGGGTAAAATTTGTTTTACTTCACACTTGTTTGTTTAGAAAAAAGAAAATATTGCATATTGCTCATAATAGGCCTTTTAGAGCTGGATATATCTCTGGCACCACAAATCTGCAGGTGGCCCAGGCCATGATGGCATTTATGGCAGAAGCAGAGGTTTTGTGTCTTCTCTTCTCAGTCTCAATTCATTTGGTGAAAGGCCTGTAAAATACAAGCATTGCATACAGACCTCTTTGAATGGAAGGGGAGGAGGGTTTGCCATAAAGTAATATATCGTTCACTTTTAAAGCAACTGTCTCATTTATGTTGCGCGATCTGAAACTGTGGTGGGAGAAAAAGCAGCTCAGCATCACTATCAACTTGAAATATGCAAACATAAAGGAGCTTTTCATCAGGCAGTGAAAGCCAATGGTGCCTGGTAGGGAAGAACCATGGTTATTACTCTAAGGTTGCATTTATGTTGGGAACCGTTGCTAATTGTGCTTTTGTCAAAAAGGCAGAAACCAGGCGTCAGCTTAAAATAGGGTTCATGATGCAATGTCTGCACGATCAGCCGAACACAAATAACCTCACGTCAGCAAACATAAAAACCCCTATGGAGTTTAGCTGGGCAGGCCCCATTCTTTGTCCTGAAATGATAGCGCCAACATGTAGAGCCTGCTACCCTTCTGCGCCCGCGCAAATGGCATGGTCTGCTCAGCATCACTTTTGTTCATCACTCAGAGAGCATACCCAATCACCATGGTAACCATTGAGCATTTTTATGTCTATTTCTTTCTTTTCCACAGGCACCACAGTGGTCCAGGTGGCAGCGACAGATGCTGATGACCCCACATATGGCCACAGTGCAAGAGTTGTGTACAGCATCATCCATGGACAGCCATACTTCTCTGTGGAGCCCAAGACAGGTATGAAAGTTGAGGATGAACCACTGGAAATATGTGAAAATCATAAGTGAACAAAAAGGAAAACTTTTAATTTGTAACTCAAAATATATTATAATATATCATTATATTTGTTTTCAAAATATATTTTGAAAACCTGAGTTCAGTGTCTTTCATGCAAAGCCTGGGTATCATTTATAAAATATCTTAACTTGCATTTCTACAAGATTATGTTACGATCTATATAATAAATTATTATATGACATTATTATCTTATTATACTTTATTGCAGATTACTTTACAGCTCTAAAATTATAATTGGGGCATATGTACTCTGGCAGAAACAATTGTTTTTTGTTTTTTTCTTCATTGCTCATTCCTTCATTTATCATTTTCTTCATATCCAAATGATGGCTGTTCCATCTAGTCAATTCTAGATTTCACATAGTTCATTAACACCTGGCTGCACTTCATGATCTGTAAAACCTTTCGTGAAGATATATATCTATACTGTGCAGTTGTCCCTTCTCCTCCTCCTCCTCCTCATCCTCATCCTCCTCTCTGCTGTCACATGAAGAGTGGGTGACTCAGATAATGTTTTCATCTCTCTTTATTCTTTTCATTTTCATTGATGTTTCCTTTGTTGTTCGCTAAAACTGTCACTTTGCCAGCTGTGTCTGCTAACCAAGCAAGACGGTACCGAGCATGGCTGCTGTGTTGAGAGCTCCCTCTAGTTTTCATAGTTTTTTGTTCTCAGCACCCTCATCTATGACCAGCAAACACTATTACTAATTAGATTGACAGTCACTCACTGTCACTCACAACTTTTTTAAAAACACAAAAGCAGCCCTATTCATCTGGGCTGCCCAGCTGCACGCCTACCAGAGACACTGGAAAAGAGGCAGGAGGCCAGTGTTCTGGTCAGACTGAGACTGCAAACTCATCGCCCACTTCTACCAAGCATGGCTAATGTACAGCCACTGGACAACAAAATGATTGAACTTCAGGCACAAATTTCTTTCCAACGAGAGACAAGTGACTACTGTATTATCTGCCTTGTAGAGACCTGGATGTCGGCAGAGAACCGTAACAAAGCCTGCTAGGTTCTCTCTGTTCCATGCGGACAGGGAAGAGTAAAGTAGGAGATGTATGTTTTCTGATCAACAATGCCTGGTATGATTGGAGGAATGTACACTTTATTAAGTCTTTCTGCTCCTTGGAATATCTGATCATCTCGTGCAGACCAGTCTGGCCTCCCAGGAAGATGTCAGGGGTTGTGGCTGCAGTTGTGTACATAAATCCACTGGGTGACACAGACCTGGCACTCAAGAAGCTGTGTGAGGTGATCAATAAACAGCAAATGGTGGCTGCATTCGTTATCATTGGGGAGTTCAATTAAGCTGAAGAAAGTTGCTCCAAAGTTTTTTCAACACATCACGTGTACCATGAGGAAAACATAAACACCGGACCACTGTTACACCACCTTTCAGGAGGTGTACAAAGCCCTCCCCCAACCTCCATTTGGCAAATCAGATCACTCCTCCGTCCTGCGCCTGCCCACTGAAATGGGATCATCCCATCAAGGAGGATCACTGCTGGTCAGACCAGTCAGAATCTGTGTTCCAGGACAGTTTTGACCATGTGGACTGGGATATGTTCCATTATTCGTCTAACAGCATTGATGAATATGCTGATTTGGTCACTGGATTATTCAGAAAGTGTGTAGAGGGTGTTCTGCCCCCAAAGGGTTTGTCTTTACCCCAACCAGACGCCATGGCTTAAATGTGAAATTAACACAGGCCTGGATGCACATACAACTGCTTTCCAAGTCTGGAAACATGGCGCAGAATAAAAAAAGCCAGCTATGCTGTTCTTAAGACCATAAAAGCAGCAAAACGTGAGTGCAGAGTCAAAGTGGAAGCACAGTTTAACACCACCAGTGTCAGAAACATGTGGCACGATAAAAGACTTTAGGGGAATTCTCACTCCCTAAGCAGCACCAGTGCAATGCTTCCAGATGAGCTAAACTCATTCTACACTCATTTCCAAGTCCTCCATTGAGTCCAACCCACCTTCCCACTCTGTAGCTGACTTGTGGAGATACTTTAAGCGGGTCAACAACCAGCTGAGCCTGGATGACGTTCTCTGGCGTGTGCTTAAATATGTGCAGATCATCACAGAGTCATCACAGGCATTTTCAACACCTCTCTCCCTCTCAGTCATGCCAGCATGCTTCAAACTGGCCACCATCATCCTTGTTCCAGAAACAGGCAATATCACTTCCTTAAATGACTGGCGCCCAGTTGCCCATAAGAAAATGCTTTGAGAGGCTGGTCAGAGACTTCATCTGCTCCTCACTGATTCACTGAAAATGCAATTGTAAAACCTCACTATGCACACCTCTCTGTCCCACCTGGACAAGAACACATCAGAATGCTGTTTGTGGACTACAGTTCAGCATTAAACACCATCCATCCTCTGAGGCAAGACATGAAGCTCCAGTATCTTGGTCTGAAGAGTTCTCTGTGCAGCTGGATCCAAAACATCCTAACGGGCCTTTAGCAGGTGGTGAGGATGTGCAGAAACACATTTTCCTCACTGACCTTCAACAATGGTGCCCCTAAGGGCTTTTTTTCCCCAGCCTACTCCTGTGTTCCCTGTACAGGACTGCATAGCCAGACCCAGCTACAACGTCATCATTAAATTTGTTGATTACACAACAATCATAGGCCTGATCTCTAATGACGATGAGGCAGCCTACACAGAGGCGGTTAACCTCATGACACACTGGTGCCAACAGCCTCTCTCTAAACGTCAGCAAGATGAAGGAGCTGATAGTGGACTTCAGGAAGCAGCATAGAGTGCACTTCCCTATCTCTTTCAATGGGACCACTGTGGAGAGGTTCAGCAGCATCAAGTTCATCTGTGTTTAGATCTCTTAAGGAGCTTACATGGTCAGAACACACCGAATACATGGTGAAGAAGGCACAACAGCACCTCTTCTAACTCAGGAGGATAAAGAGGTTTGGTCTGAATCCCCACAATGTACACCTGCACTGTTGGGAGCATCCTGGTGGGTTGCATCGCATCACCACCTGGTATGGGAACCTTACCGCTCTAAAGAGGAAATCTCAATGGGGTTCAGGTCTTCTGGATTTATACACCAGCCACTGTCTGAGGAGGACAAGGAGGATTGTAGAGGACTCTACAGCCACAAGGCTGCTAAACAGGTGGAAGCACAGTGTTCCAGTCCACAGCCAGTCACAACTCATCACACCTGCCTCATCACACCATCATACCTCTACATAAACTCTTTCTGCACCTGTACTTTACTCACTGCAGGAGCAGTACCAGCAGCTCAGTTAGACTACACCCACTGCATCCATCAAAGACATCCATACACAGAACTTCTACAGAGCAATATTCTATGTTTCAGTGCAATAATGTATGTTTAGTGTAAGTTAATGTGTATATAGTCTATTTATATAACCTATGTATTGATATTTTTGTTCTCCTGTGTTTTATATGCATCTGTTTTACTGCTATGAGAGACTTGCACCTGTTTCACTCGCACACACCTTGGTAATGTGATGCAACAATAAAGTTGATTTTATTAATTTGATCTTGTCACAGAACCTCAGTATAATATTTTTGACATTAAACTCAGAAATGGCCGGTTTCTGACAGCTGACCGCTCCACTCACGAGTTATTCTGTGCCTGAAATTTTCCATTACATCTTAAATAGTGCAGAACCTACAGGTGTCAGAAAGTTACTGTGGTGCTCATTTAGTGTGCATTTTTAGCTTTAGGCTGTTAGGTAAGTGCACGGCTGCACTCAAACCAAAAGAACTCACACAGTGCAGATACAGACAGATCTCACTTGCGAAAAAGGTTAACTTTTGAAATCATTAATTGAAATTACTGAAGCATATATCCATGATAAACCATTTGTGCTAATGATGAGAAACATTTAGAAAGAAATTACAGTGCGTATTATCAATGATTAATTAGTTTAACAACCTTAATTAATTTGTGACATTTTTTCTGTCAGTATTTTGAACCATTATATCTTAACCATAGAGGTTAATGGAAATTATTTCCAAGATGGTAAGGATCATTTCATATCTATAACAGTAGTCACTGTATTTCAATGGAAAGATGCTATATAAAACTGTACGGAATGTGATATTTAGGCATGAGATTATCAATTGTACTAAATCTCCCCTAAAAAAAAGTGACTTATTTTGACAGTAGGCCCCAGCTTCTGTAGTTTTGCATAGTTTAGCAATGGAAGATGGTCCTTTTGTTGAAAGGCTCCTGACAAACACACATTTATTTTTCCTTTGATCTCACAAACAAAGTGACAAATAAAGGCAAGCGCTGCCTTACAATCCTGCGGCTGTGTGCTTGACAGGAGCATGCAGAGGGAGCTAGATAATAAGCATGCAGCCACTGTTGTGGCACCTGTAAAAGTGGGGCATTATATATACACCCTCAGAGATTCTATACACTGTGAAGTACACACACACACACACACACACACACACACACACACACACACACACTCTCAAGCACATTTAAACTCTTGCATACGCAAACACGCATCCACACAAAACTCTCACTTTAAGAAGCATCAATATACACTCACATACCCTGAGTGTAAACAGGAGCTTACCAAAGGTCAGCCTCCCTCCACCTCTCTCTCTCTCTCTCTCTCTCTCTCTCTCTCTCTCTCTCTCTCTCTCTCTCTCTCTCTCTCCGTCTGTCTTTCTCTTGCTGAGTGCTTTATGTATCTAGTCCAGTCACTCAGGAACAGAGTAACCTCAGTGTGCAGATGCAATGGAGCAATGACAGCATGTATTGTGCTGAAGGTTGAGTGCATCAGGCCGTCATCAAGAGGACGCTTTACAGCACAGTTTTATTTTGTTAGAGTGGCTGACAATTGCAAGTCTTCGAATGTCATTACGTCCCACTGTTCTCTTTTGACGGAATGAAAAGGGGAGTTAGTGAAGATGTTGGTGTAGATCATTTTAAGACCCATAAGACATGCAACCTTTCAGTGTGTCTTGTGTTTTATTCATTTTACCTGAGATGCACTTATTATATTTATGTCCCAAAAAAAAGTCACATTTCATGTTTCTTTGACAATTTCAAAACTCTTTATTTTGCTTGTCCTCCTTAAACACCATTGAACTGCACATGGTTCTGGACTTCTGGATTGAAGAATGTCTTTGTTTCACATGTAATTGCTAAATGAGAATTATTACAAAGTAATAACAGTAACAATAACAGTGTAAGGACAGTATTCATATATACATAATGTTTTTCAAGTTCCCAAATGGACATTTCTGTAATGCCATAGAAAAACCTGATAGAACTGTGTTTGTAAAAGAGATTTGGAGACGTGTAGAACCAAAGAACACATTATAACACCATCTTTTGTAAGGGTGTGTGGCCTTACTCAATCAAAATTGACATGCTACTAAACTCATATGCATGTTAAAGCAACATTCTGTAGCATTTAGTACTTTAAACAGCTTCAAATTCACACATTATGCTGCATTAATTATCCTACCCTGCAATTTTTTGTATAACAATGTGGACTGAACATCTCAGAATCAGAACCATATAATAAAAGAAAATATATTGAGTGTTAAAAACAAATCAATAAATAAACAGTAAATAGTAAATTGTGTTTTGATGGTCTTAACAAGAGAAGCAAAAATCACACATTAGTGCTTGTATTGTATATATTGCAATATGAAATAACTGACTAAATTGCAAAGCAAATAAAAGTAGTGTGGCTTTTAAGATGTTTAAAATATCAAATACCTCTCATGTATCTGTCATGCTTGGTTTTCATGCCTGTCTCTTCTTGTCTCCAGTTCCATTTTGTTTTGGTTCCCCACATGCTTTCTAGCACACGTCTGTTTTGTTTTGGTCTCGTCTTTGCCCTAGCTCTGCCCCATTTCCATCTAGGTTTAATTAGCAACACAATGTGCCTTCCAGGTAAGTGATAAAATTAAAGTACATTAATAAAAGATAAAATAAGTTTTACAATATATTAAAATGTTGGAAAAAAACCTTAAACTTTAATTAAGAGCTAAAATAGATACATTGTCAAATGCTTCTTATAATGTATTTATGAAATTCACTGTAATAATACAGGTAATTGAAAGTATAACAATTAAGAGAAATATATCAAATTTAAACCCAAAACTTTCTTTATGTGAAAACTAATTATACTAAATTATTAAAATGACAACTAATAAACAGAATTCAGTTAAATACTCATGTATTTTCTACTGAAATCACCAATAAATCAGACATTTCTTTAATGTAGAACACATTTTATACTTAATCTAATTAATAGATTTCACCTTTAAGTATTTTAATGCATTTGACTAGGATGACATTTCACATAAATGTGCACACACACACAAACACTCTCACCAAAACTTTGTTAGTGACAGCTCTTTGTGGAAAAGTTAGAGGCAAAGTTGGCACTCAGTCTTTAGTTTGTTTCACTATGCTTTGAGGGATGTTGAAGTCTAGAGGAGGCTTGCTTTAGCACCTGGGCACCCAGTAGGGAATATGACATGTAAATGGAGTTTGAACTTTGTTTTTATTTATTTATTTATTTATTTATTAATTTTGGCCAGGCAACTGTCAGCATATTTAAAAAGTAAATAAATAATTAAAGTTAAAAAATATCTCTTCTGCTTTTTTGTCTGGACCAATCAACATTCTCTGATGAATGATGGGATAGGATCAGTCGAAATGGGGCTGCATGGCATAAAATAAAATAAAAAAAAAATGACTGAAGAAAACACTTAGAAAAAGTAGCCATTAGCATGCACACATGGGTTTGATCAGCACTGCTGCCAGAATGAAAATTCTGAAATAACCAGCAGGAAGCTTCCCCAAACTAGTCGTGCAGATATTACTATAAAGGCAAGATGATTTAGATCACTGCTACATTTTAAAGATACAGCAGCTCGAAATGAGGATGCTTCCTTCTTAATCAAATTGGTCAATCACAGTGATCATATCTGCTAAACTATTAAAAAAGTAAACTCATAGATATATAGTTAAATGAAAGAGACATGGTCAGGTGTTAAAACCCCATTCATTTTTTACATGGCCATATCTCACATTTCACTAGGTTATTTCACTGTGGTTTTGAGTTTCACTTGCTCAACATTGGCAAGTATCTACTGACAGTGGTTTGAGGTGACCATGGGCAGACATGAGGGTGTGGAGATCAATACCACCACTTTGAAACTTTGGAGTTTAAGGATCTGCAGGATGAGGAGAATTTTTCAGTGGTCTTGTAGAATCCAGATCAGAGCTCATTTGGCATGGTGTGAAAATCCACCAGTTTATTAAAAGTTGTCATTTTGATTTGGCTCATTTGTCTATAATTCTCTTCCAAAATGTTGATCTTGGCGAGTTTTAAATGTGGAAATGAGTGGAATTGGTAGAGCCCAGAAAATGCTACATGCCTCTCATTGCATTCTGTGCGTGTGTGTGTGTGTGTGTGTGTGTGTGTGTGTGTGTGTGTGTGTGTGTGTGCGTGTGTGTGTGCGTGTGCTTGAGACACACTTGCTTGAGCATGCTTGTGTGTTTAGATTTTGCTGGTGTTCCTAGCACTGCCTCATTACCCACCATCCCACTGAGCTCCAGCTGCCACCTGTAATGCACACTGGGTGTGAAGCTCAAACAGGAGGCAGCAGGGCTGTTCTCCAGCCTGCTCTTTTCCTTCTCCTTCCTCTTGCCTACCTGCCTCGCTCATTAGACCACACATTACACCTGTAATGTAAACACCTGCGTTAGGATGTAAAAACAGAAACAGGTTTTATGCCATAGATCGCACAGCGTTACTTTCAGTGAAGACATGGCAGTCTGAGAGTAAATTTCTTTTGAGGAATGATATGGTTGGTGTTGCACACTGACCAAAGGGTATCTTTAATGCTGGGTTCCATTACAGACTGTGCAACGTCTTTTCACAAGAACATAAATGTGTTAAGACCTTTACACTGTATGAGGTAATTTTGTGGAAAGATTTATGAAAAAAGAGAAGCATGACATTTCAGCAGGACATTCAACACTTACGTTTTTTTTTTGTTTTGTTGTTTTTGATGTAAAGCATAGCTGAAATGCTGAAATTCCTTTAAAATGCCTATTTCTAACCCTGTTATTTAGGGGTGGACAATTGACAATATCTTAACATATTGTGAAACATTTTGATATCCTGGTACTTAATCTACTTTTCTGAACATATAGTTGATATTGCCAATACTTAAATTATACCTATTAATCACACATTTCTTTACAAACAGTGTCACCTGTTTAACTGGTTAAAGTGCTGCAAGTTTAAATATAAATGTATTGGAGTATTTGGGCAACAATATTTCGGAATTGGCCATAATGGATGCATTTTGTTTGCATGTCTGAGTAGTGTGATACATATTTTGTAGACTTGCTAAGACTATATAATCATAGACAAATCATTGAATTATCAGTGAGTAATCCATCTTGAAAACATGCTAAAATTCACTAATTTCTTACTGAATTAAATTCCCACAAAACTAGGGTTCTAAAGGTTAAAAGTCATAACTAATCATTCTTAAAATTTACACTTTCCTAAATCAATAACGTTGATACTAAGCCCTTTAAGAGTTTTGTTGGAAGTCACATGGCAACTAATTAAGTGTTGGCTTAATTAAGCTTCAGGGTTCTTGGGGAGAGTTTAGTGTTTCCAAAATGTTGTGATGGTAAGGTCATCCATTTCTGACAGTTTTGTATAGAGTGTTTCTTGGCCCAAGCTTTAATATCAATCGGCAGTGAATAATAAGTGTTAGGACAGTGTATAATGTTAGTGGACAAAAATGAAGGAAAGAAAGAAAGAAACAAAGAAAGAATCATACATTTACTAACAAACTGGCCATTATTTACAGTCTTATGATTTAACTGTAACGTGCTTAATGAAATGGCACTACACAATTTCATCACTTCTTTAATAGAAAGCTTTAATAGTGGTACGTACTGCCTCCAATAGTCATGGCTCTCAGTGCTTAGCAATCCCCACATTTTCCAAATCTTCAACTAGTTACTGATTATTACCATTTACTGGATGTCGATGCTAGGTTTGCCTCAGTCATTCCGAGGTTTTGCTTATTATTTGTGTTTTTTCTTTGCTTACTGCGGTTCTAAGCTACTGGTTTGTGTTTGATGATTCTATAGTTTTTGATCTCTGAACTGTTCTTTGTTTTTTTTTTTGGCCCTGCTTGTACTTTTTCTTGTTTAATGGTTCTTTGAAAACATTTCCATGCAATTCTTTTTGGTCTGTTTTGTACTGCCTTTTTTATTAACTAGACTGAATCACAGCTCTATTTTACATCCAACTAACTCTGGACATGTTTGTGTTACACAGTAACATCTTCTTTGTGTATTGAGGACCATTGTGTCACATCATATACAGAATTTTCTCATCATTTAAAAACATCTGCCTGTAACATTATACGTTCCTTTCATCTACACTCAAATATAAAGGTATATCAAATGGTTATTTGAGGGATGACATATAATGTGTGTGTGTGTGTGTGTGTGTGTGTGTGTGTGTGTGTTGCACTGAAGGGATTACACACAGCCACAATGCTAAAGTTTAACAACTCTGTGGCACTCTAGGACTTAGACCATTCTGCCAAACCAATGTGTCCAGATAAAAGTGGTCCTGTGACCAGGAACTGACCCCTGCTGAAGTACTAGAGGATGCCTGAAACAAACTGTGCACAGCTTGTGCCACTAACTAGAGCAGACAGTTTTTGTACGCCGCAGTGATGTTCAGATATTGCCAAAAGTAAGGCCGTTCATGGCAGGTTTGACACAGCTTCTAATAAGGGGCTTTTGATTTAAGAAAAATGCAAAACAAAAAACACCACAAGTGCTACAAGCAAAATAATTAAAAGTATGCAAGCTAACTATTGTAGAAGCTAATCTGTTTCTAAAAAAAAGGCTTAATGTCTCTTAAAACAACACTTGCCGTTACTGCTTTTCCCAACAATAATGTCAACTCTCCCCCAGTCACAGTATAACCAAGGGTGTTCAGTGTAACGTTGGCTGAACTTACAGAGGTAGGTGGAGGCAGAAGTACATGCTGGGTTGACGATTGAGTAACAGGTTATACAGATAAGTTACACTAACCATCAAGACGAGTAGACAAGACGAGTAGACCAGTAAACAAGAAGACCGACAAGGACAGACTAAAACAACAGGACTTAAATAATGAGACGTGATAATTAACACCTGGACTTGATGATACATGAGACACAGCTGGGAATGGGTGGAGACATGACATGTGCTCAGAAGCAGGAGGGAAGATAAACAGAACAAAGACGAGACCAGAGGGACAAGACACATACGTGACAGTAGGCCCCCTCCCGATGCGCAACTCCGGGGCGCTTAAACCAACAGTCCCCAGGGCTGGCTCGGAAGAGGGACCAGAAACAGTAACAAGACAACCTGGACTAGACAGGAACAAAGACACTGACAGGGACAGATACAAAAACTGTGACAGGGACTGGGAAGACAAAACCAAATAAGGGTACAGGGACAAGAACAGGAACAGATCAGACACAGGTTGTTTCATGGGCTTAGGCTCAGAACTGGCAAATGTCCCAACACCCCAAATGTCCTTGTAGCCTGTCTGGGCACAGTTCTGGAGGTTGACAGGAATGCCGGCGACATGCTCTGCCCTATGAACAGGATTGCAGGCGGGAAGCTCTGCCCTCTGTGCCATGACGTTGACTCAAAGATCCGCCCTCCTGACTGCAACGTCGCCGGGAGGCTCCGCCCTCCTGACCACGACGTCACCGTGAGGCTCCGCCCTCCTGACTGCGCCCTCCTGAAGCCCCGCCTTCTCTGCTGTAACGGAAGCAGCTCCTGACGCTAAGGAAGCCTCTGCTGCTGAATACGCTGCGTCCAGAGCTACCATCGCAGGAGGGGCCGCAGCGCGTGGTGCAGGTCTGAGGGGGACTGGGCTGGACAGCCCTGCGCACGTAGCTCAGGAACTGCCACACATCAGACATGTCCCTCAGCCCAGAGGGACAAGACAGATACGTGACATTCATATGCCATAGTGAGCGTTATGAGAAGTCCCATCCATATTTGAAATGATGACCAGTCTCTTTATTTATGATACTTTACCGCACACAACATTGGCATCCCAAAAACATTGCTAAAGGGCTTTTATCTCATCCCATATGCTATTATCATTGGCCCTGGGATGATGGAATGATGTTGTCTGGAGCCTTGCCCTGCATGTGTCATTCACTGGAGTCAAAGCACTCATCATAATGCACAAATCTGATTGGCTGAGTCATATGTGAAATTGGTACAATGGTAGAACAGCATCAAGGATAGTGTTTGAGTCCAGACTCCACCTTCACCTGAAAGCAACCTATGGACTACGGAGTAAACTATAGTTTACATGAACAGTACTCAAATATTACATCAGACTATTTTATTATAAAGTGAGGACAGATAGTGTTTTCCATGATAGAGTTTATGAGCCAGTTAAAAGTGACTCAGAGTTAAATCAGCTGTTCATTGACTTGTGCAGTGCATGTTGTGCATCTCAGGTACACAAATGTTTACAAACCCCTGTGTCTGATCCACTTGTACAATCAAAACGCCTACTAAAATGCTACTAACACTGTGGTGCCGAGAAAACTCACCCAAACAATATCAAATCTGTTCATTTCTAGTGTGGATGAAATAAAGTAGTAGCAAGCTGGTTTGACGTCACCCTGTAGGCAGTTTGCCAGACACTGTATCTTTTGCTTTAGTAACCAGCCTGAAGTCTTGCATTGGTGCTGTGATAAAAAGGATGGTTTGACAAGATAACAGCCAGATGTTCTGTCGACTGTCAGTTTTGACAACTGTTACCATAACACTTAGGTCTACACAGCCAGTGCTTGCCCATGGCCCAGTCTCCCTCTCATCAAATAGACACGGTCGAAGTCTTCTAGAAATCTTAAATCCAACTGTGAAACAAGCCATGTACAGAATTCACCTCTGCACAACTGTTCTTAATGACATAACCATTTACCTCGACTTCCCCAAATGAGTTTCAGGAGTAATTTGCATTTTGTTACGTTTGTATTTCATGATTCATGCAATAATAACAACACGGTACACGTGTGAGTCTGTCAGTTATGTACAAGTGTGGAAAAAGTGTCAGTGCGGTGAATGGATGGAATGCATAATCATGTCCAGCCATATTCAGTGAGGATGTTTTGAAAGTGGCTCAGTGTGTGATAATGTCCTGACACAGAGAGAAGGTGTTGTACAGTGTGATCGCTGTCGGTGCCAACACCTCCTGTACTGCTCCTTGGTACAGTGGAGCTGAATGAGTCTGTTGTGGAAAGTGCTCTGATGTCTGACAAGTAAGTCATGGAGGGGGTGAGATTTGTTGTCCAGGATAGCGGTCAGTTCTTTTTCCACCACTACCTCAAAGAACAGCACCAGGCTTCTTGATCAGTTTGTTGATCTTCTTGGTGTCTTTATCTTTGATGCAGCATCCCCAACAGACTACTGTGAAGAAAACAGCACCCGCAACAGACTGGTAGAAGATGACCAACATATTGCCGCACACATTGAAAGACCTGAACTTCCTCAGAAAGTAGAGTCTGCTCATCCCTTTCTTGTACACAGCTTCAGTGTTATCCCTCCAGTCCAATTAGCTGTCAAGCAGGACACCCAGATATTTATAGTCAACCAGCCCAACATTCTGACCTAGGATGGTTACAGGCCTGATTGTGGTCTTCTTCCTTCCTTCCTTCCTTCCTCCTATATTTGCATACTGATACTGCAAAAAAAGGAGAAAAGAGTAACTTAGGATTTTTGTGTTCTTTATGTTCTGTTTAAACATTCACTTCATTTACAAGTTCAGTTCAAACTTCAAAACTCCTAAAAGCAGAATATGTCTGTCTGTGTCTGTTTGTCTTGTAGTTATCTTGCTTGCTCCTGAACAAAATCATCAGATTCACAAGTCCACTTATGAAATTATGAAAATATGAACATAAATGCAACACCAGCCCCATCTCATTTTGGATAATTTTGCAAATGCAAAAAGGTGATTTTTCACATTCATATTTTGCTCCATTTCCACTTGGTCTACTTCACAAACCTGACCTTAGATGGCATTTGATGGTTTGATCACATTGGCTAGACTCAAGGTTAAAGAGTTGATTTTTGAATATTGTAAAATGTAGGCAATACTCTGAGAAGAGACAAATCAAAAACTTGCAACAGGATGTCAGGGACATAAAACTCATCATTGCTGAGGGTGACAAAGTCTATACCATCTGCACAGGACCATCAGAAGTGCTACTGTAGCACAAGTCTTACAAATAGAAGTTACAGGATCACAGTGGCCATGCTAACCCCTGTTCATTGTCAAAAGAACCTACACATGCACACAAGCATTTGGACAAGACCTTGGAGCAATGGAAAAAGATGCCTGGTGTAATTTGTCCTGATTTGAATCTGAATCTGATCTGAAAGGATTTACCTATTTTTCCCAAATTAACTCATCCACTTAACCCACCCATTCACTAGGACTCCTAGTTAGCTGAAGTCCTAGCGAGTGGTGTCACTAGGAAGGTGAGGACAAGCACATGCCTTCTCTAAAACACATGAATTCAGCCACCACCTTTTTTTCCAAACGGCCAGCAATGTAGCACCAGTGGGCAGCTAGCACACTCACAGGATCCCTAAAGCATTGGATCCCCAGCTCTGATACAGGGGCAGGCAGCTTCACAGTGGGAGTGATGGGGAGAGAGCCTGGGCTGTTTTATCCACAGTGCCATAATAGATCTTGTAGGGTGAGCTGTTTTGGACACTGATGACTCTCTGGTTATTAGTCACATATTTTTTTTTTCTGTGTACATAATACATCAAAATTATTGGGCATGGATATCAAATGTACATATTTTCAATTCTGACCTCAGAATTCCAATTGGATTAAGGTCCGGACTTTGACGAGACCATTCCATTACATTTACATGTTTCCCCCCAGGAGGTGAACCTCCTGACAGACCAAATCAGTTTTTGCTCAAGGATATCCCTGTATTTAGCATCATCCATCTTCCTCTCAATTTGAACCAATTTCCCAGTTCCTGCTGCTGAAAAACATCACCACGTTCTTTGATGATGGTGCCACCACCACGTTTCACAGTGGATTTGATTTTTTTATAACATACCCACATTTGTACTTCTCAACAACTTTGTCCCTGCCTTGTTTGGAGATCTCCTTGGTCTTCATGGTGTTATTTGGTTTGTGGTGTCTATTAACTGTAATGGTGTTGCAGCCTTTGGGGCCTTACAGAAACCTTACTTAGATTTTTTATTTCCAGATATTTTTATTTTTTCTCTCATTTTACTTTTGTACAGATGCATCACATTCAATTCAGTTTTAGTAATAAATAAATAAATAAATAAATAAATAAATAAATAAATAAATAAATAAATAAATAAATACATTTAAATACAGGTTGTACTGTAAAAAAAAAAGGTAAAATCCAAGGGAGTAAATACCTTCAAAAGGCACCATAGCTCACTATATTCTGCCTGATTTACCAAACAGCGCATACATGCATCTTTCTTTTTAAATTAAGCCTTACTTTTTTATTTTCCAGGCATTCAAAAGTCTTTTTGGACCAAATGATGATGTACCAGTGTGGCGTCCCATTATTAACACCCATTAGTCTATTAAAGTAGTTTTCCACTTCCAATCCCAGGCTTGAGAACAGCGGATAATGACCTGTGCTCTATCCATTATGAACCACTTCTGAAGTTTATGTTAATGTTAATTACTACTTAAAAAGTTCCTAAGAGTTCTAAAGTATGCAGATAAGCATTAATGTCATTCCAATGAATATGAATACTATCCACAATGAAATATTAAGCATTTTGCATGTGTGTGGGTGGCTGGATGAATGAATATATGTCTGCATGTACCCTCATGAACAGAGCTCTCCAGCATGGCAGCACTTAACTATTATTTTTTGTAGAGGAAATTTAGCAAATCTCAACTCTAGACACCAGTACTTCTTTCTCATTTTGAATTGGCTGGCTGACATAGATTAAAATGAACCCTGAATGGAGTACAAAGAATAGAGTTGACACATTTATTTTTAAAGAAGGAGCTGGCAGCTCACAGCAGACTGAGAGAATAAGTATCCCAAAGACAGTTTAACCCAAACAAGTTGTCAGGTTAGTTTTAGTGAAACAGGCAAGTTAGCCCTCACACTTTATTTTGAAGGTATGGAAAATTACTGAGATTGCATTTTTTTTTTTTTTTTTGCAGCAGTAGTTACTATCACATGATAATATATTAAAAATCATGTATTTATATTACCTTTGTGCTTTTTCAATTTATGTGTAGATTGCACCAGTGTACTGAAAAAGTAAACTACACCCTGAAACAATATGTTCAATTTCAAATTGCTTGAAAACTGTAGAAATTGGGTAAAAAGCAATAGGTGTGCCTATAGAATTCTAATTGGTTGGTATAATTTTGTTAGGTAATTGCTATGTTATCCAAAGTGGCTGTCATTGTGTTGGTACATAGTTGCTATTTGGTTGCTGTGGTGTCACTAGTTGGTTGCTAAGTGCTTGCTACAGTGTCCAGTGTGCTTGCAATGGTGTTGCTAGCTGGTTGCTATGGTATACCACCTGGTTGCTATGGTGTTCCTAAGTACATGATAGATGGGTGCTACAATGTGGCAAGGTGATTGCTATGGTATTTCAAGTGGTTTCAGTGAGGGTCTTTAATAGCTGCCAGGATGTTGCTAAGTTTTTGGTATGGTGTTGCTATTGTATCCCAGGTGGCTGCTGTGGTGTTTGAAGTGGTTGCTCAGGTAGTGCCATGTGATTGTTGTAATACCCCTTGTGGTTAGTTGAGTATTGTGAGCACATTTGTAACAACACGTTTGAAAGGTGTTGTAAATTTTGCATCCTTTTCTATATTGATTCAAATTTAAATTTATTTAAAAATAAGCTTTTAAAATTGAATATTATATAATATATGCAGCAAACTGAGAAATCGGTTGGATCTGCCAACTCATTTTTATTAAATGTATAGAATTCTACTGAAGGCAGAACAAATTTAATATGCAAAAGGATTTTGCATGAAAAAAAAAAACAAAAACTACTTGGCAGTATTGAAGTGTGGAGTGAGTGATTAACTGAATGAGAAATGGTTCTCTAGGCACAACGGTCGTGACCTGAAGGACAAAGTTTGTGTCTCTAACTCAGTTCAGTGAGTCTCTTTACTAAAGTCTTTAATCCTAAATTGAATCCCCAAGATGCTCTAAGCGAAAGGGTCTTAAGTCCAGTTCACTAACCCTCCAGTCATTTGAATATGTGACAGGTGGTGATGGAGTTTGTGGATCAATCCTCACTATATATGTTTTATCCTCACTATATATATTTTTTTTTCATAGTGGCTTCACATCATCTAGTCACTTGTGCATCATAAAAAGCTAATTTAATGTACATTTGTCAGTTTCCTACTTTATCAATCACTTTTGTCAATCAAAATGTATTATACTTTACTCTGCTGAACTGTCTGGTGCATTATTTCAAGTGCTGAATCAGCTGTCTGAACCTGTGAAGCATATTTAATACATTTTTATTACATTTTTGACAACTGACTCCTGAATTGATTATTTTATCTAGTGAATGAGTCCAGTTCAAATTCTAACTATGAAAAATTTATATACAGTTTTTCTCAGATCTTTGGTGCATATCTTGAATCATCATGCATATGCTGTACTGTTACATTATAAATTACATTTTTAAAAGTAAGTATAAAATTAAATAAAGCTAATTTTAAGAATAATGTAATAATGTCAATGAGTAATGTTATTAAAAATAATGATATAAAATTAGATATAAATGAAATAAAACATATATAAAATGTTTTAAAATTGAAGGAGTGCATATAATATAAAAGTATAGTATAGTATAATATAATTACATAAAGGTATAGAATATTATAATATAATTAAAATTATCTATCCATGTCTCTTTCCATTTATACACTGCCTGGATAAAAATCAGTACACCTGCTCATTTAGTGTTGCTTCTGAAATCATGGGTATTAAAATTAGTTTATCCTGACTCTGTTGGAGGAACTGTCTCTACTGTCCAGAGGCTGTCTCTACTGTCCAGAGGCTTTCTACTAGATTTTGCAACATTGCTGTGAGGATTTAGTTGCATTCAGTAACAACCACCACATCCCAACTCTCTTATTCATCCCAAAAGTATTGGATGGAGCCACTGATCCACAGCTCAATGCTGGGATGTTTTATAACCCTCTAGCTCACATATGGCATTAGTCGTGGTGCCAATAGGTTTATGTTTATCTGCTCCAGGTGTCCACAAACATTTGGACATATACTGTGTATATCATATACATTCCTGCATGTCTTTCAAAAACACACTACTTCTATGAGAAGCATTTAAAAATGCTTTGGTATTCACATGTTTATTTTTATGCATTGGAACAATGCAAGCGATCTGATACAGATCTTCAGAAATGGACTGGACAAAACTTTGAACCTTTGAAATCCGATTTAGCCTGACAGGGTAGTATCGTGAACATGCCAGAGGATTTGTCTTGTTACTACTGTTGAAAAACATACTTTGTGACTAGATTAGATTAGTCTGGGCTGAAACACTCCTCATTAAATTTTTAGTGAGCCAAGGTAAAACATTTTCGATTGAGTTGGTGGATGTACTGTTTGTAAATACATTATTTTCTTGTAATGTCACAAAAACAATCTTAAATCGGCAGCTTCGTCTACATGTATGGATTCCATGGGCTGCGGTGAGAAAAGGCAGTTTTAAAAACATGAGAAAAATTCCATTATATATGTCCTTTAACTTCACCTGTATGCACCAGTCTTGTCTTGTTTTCAAGCTAATGTAAAATGAACAACAAAAAGTCAGCTAATATTATTGCATGGCTGCCCTTTATGTGCCTTTGCCCCCTTCATGCCCATTCAGGAGGGATGCTTTAATTGAATGTGCACTGGATGACTGAGGAGAAGCCAAAGAGCATTGCTCTAATGTCGGCACTGCTATGAGAGCAAAAAGCTCTGGATTTAAGAAGACTTCAATACCCATAATCCGTCTTTTATTAAGATATGGAGCTGGCCTTCAGGAGGCATGAAGACTGGATTTTCATGTTTGCCAACCTGATAAAGTAGTCACTTTTATTTAAAGATGTGTCTCCACAGTGAATGTTCTTTTCTCTCCCCTCCATTATGGCTGGTGAGATTTTGAGTATTATTTTCAGGAAATATGGATTGGATTGTCGGACCGTAGCCTGTTGTATCTTTGTCGAGTGGGACAGAGAGAGTGGGTGACATGGAACATGAAATGATATGATAAGACTGCTACATGGGAAGTGGGTGCCTGCTATTTTCGATGCTTGCTGTGAAATATAGGATCTATGGAAGCTTCACTTCAGCCTTCCCTCATTTTGTGTTTGGGTATTTTCAGTCCTGCTGCATATTGATGAATGCTGTTTTATTTGTTCAATCAATGTCCTCATTCAAATTCCTCATGTGGCATTGACCTTTAAAGAGAACTTTACAGAATACCCGCCCCCCCCAACTGTTGGTCTTACCAAATACATCAGTACCATTGTTAGCTATATGCAGTTGTCTCTATTCTATTTTGCTTTTACAGTACTGTTAAGCAAGATCAACATTGTGCTATTAAAATCCCAGAGAACACAATGTAGAATATGCTTCCCACAGTATGAGGGTGAAGACAAACACATGCTTCCTCGGATAAATGATAAATAACGTTTGCTTCTGCTGCCGTTGCATAATTGCTGGGCAGCCAACGTGCTCTGTGGAAATGACCAGATTCCCAATTCATTCATTGACTAACAGATGCCAATTCTGCTCTCCCAGACTCAAGCCACCAATGGTGAGCATCATGAACCAGGATGTAAACCAGCAATTATTGAATCATAGTGCTATAGGTCCCTCCAAACCCTCTGAACAGGTTTGTAAGTTAAAATGATAAGATAATATATTAAACATAGTAAAGTTTGAGTGAGGATAGTTCTGACCACTGGATTTCTACCCTAAAGAACTAAACACAGCGGAGAATTAACATTTACATTTATAGGAAATCATATTTATACAGAGCAACTTTGTTGTTCACTCAGAAAATGTCTCTAGCTAGTATGAGTTGGCTAGAATCCAAAGATACAGCATCACCAAGCTTGGACACTGCCAAATACAAATGTATAAATACAAATGTGTAAATACAAATGTATAAATGACTACTGAAATACATGCATAGTACTCCAAAACTAGATACAGTACAAACTCTATACTTTGTCTAAATGCCAGAGACATCAAAGTATGGCATTTATGTGTAATCACAAGACTTTAATAAAGGCAGAAGTAGCGTTAAGTGCTCTTCAAAGAGATGGGGCAAGAGACTGTTTGGATAACTAGTGGAAGTTAATTTAATTCCTTTGGTGCCAGAAGAGAGAACAGTCTAGATGCTTATCTTCATACATCATGAGGAATTTTAAATCTGATGTAATCACCTACAGTGGCAAGAATACAATAAAACAATAATAATGAACTTAGGGAAAATGCTTGATCCATGAAATGTTTGCACAATTTGCAGGCAAATAGCAATAATTAATGCTGTAAAAGAGGCATGAAAATAATTAAATAAAATATAATAATAATAATAATAATAATAATAATAATAATAATAATTATTGTTGTTGTTGTTGTTGTTGTTGTTGTTGTTGTTGTTGTTGTTATTATTATAAAAAAATTATGATTTCTTTATTATTCATTATTTATTTAGCCATTAATTATCAATCAACACAATACATGGCAGCCACCAGCAGGGAATGTCCTGTGTGTTTGATGGTTCTCCTACAGGCTGATGATTCCTCATCTCTGTGTCCAGCCTGAAGGCTCAGGCAAGCTTCATTCAGCTGCCTGCGGCCTTCCTCCTGACCTAAGCCAGCTGGGCTGATCTGACCCCCTGCAGACTCTCGCTTCACACACATTTGGTCTTGCGTTTCCTCCGTCATGCAGACAAATGTCAGGGATTGGGGGCTCATGGCTGAGAGCATTGCCCTCCTACACACCCCTGTGGCCTGCGCTCGGCACCTCAGGCAGAGCGTGACAGGCGGATAAATGTTGTTTGTGCTGCAGCTGTGGAGGCTTATGGCACTACATCAGTATTAGGGTGTGTGTTTCTTTTCTCATGCTTAGAATATGCAGTTAACACAACTTAACATTGTAGTTACAAAGTTATCAAAGTGTCAGTAATCAGTGTCAGTTGTTTGTGTAGTGTGTAAAGACCGCTGCTTAATGATTTTTATAGTCTGTTGAAGTCTTGGATATAATTTATAAATTGAACGTTATATTAGATACAATTCTGTGCAGAGCTTTTACACACCTGCTTATCGGGTTGGTAAATGTTACTTACAGCTAATTTTCAGTAAAATTAATATTATTAAAAAAATAAGAATAAAAAAAGTCTTTCCTAAAAAAGCTCTCCTAATGGTAGTTTAGTAATATTTCTAGTTGTCATACAACACCTGGTTTGGTAAATTGGTGCTTAATGAAGTTTAATTAGGTTAGCTGATAATGGAATTGAACCTGCTGGCTGATGACATACAGGAGAAATCTGGAACCAAGTTTTGTTCTTCAAACTACTGTCAGGGTATACGAGTAGAGCAGTTGAAGAAGCAGACATATATTAAGGGAATATTTATTGAAAGCAAACCAAAACAAGAAAGAAACCAAGGATCACATACTGAAAACTAAACAAACTTCAAGATACAAAAAAAAAACTGACTAGGAAACAAAACCAGAGAACCTAAATTAGACACACACGCTGACACAATCACAGAAACTGACAAGGACAGACTAAGGCAAAGGTCTATACACAGACAAAGAGGAAACACCTGGGACTGGGCAGGGCTACAAACCAGACACAGGTGGAAAATGCTAAAGACAGGGTAAAGCAAGGGTGGAGATGAGACCAACCAAAACAGAACCATGTGCTAAAAAGCACATGGCAAACCAAAACAAAACAGAAAAATATCAGGAAAGGACTGGCAGGTGAGTAGAACAGGACAGAAGCATGACAACTGCATCTGTTCTAATATGATTACAAACATAGCTAGGGTTATTTCTGAGATAAATCTCTTTAAATGTATTCTTAGGTGCTTAACACCTTTGGATAGGCTATTTTTGTGAAGGTGTTAAGCCATATAATGAATTATCTGATTGCTACATTGCTTTATAATTTCAACTGTTAGTGAACTGTATTGTTTAGTGCAATAATTATTATTTTTTTTATTTTCTTATTTATCTATTTTTTTTTGTTTTTTGTTGAGACACAGGGTGCCATCAGTGGTGATGTACATCCAGGGCTTTTCTGAAGTTCCTCTTATTTTTTGAAGTGGTGTACCTTGAGAGATTGACTGAACTTTGATTGAGCAGATGATTGACTTGGACCTTGCAGAAGATTTTTCTCCATTCTTTTCCTATAAAATGTCTCAGGCTGCAGTAAGCTTTGACTCATTGTCCATGCACACTTATAATATGGCATTACTTATTAAAGAAATCTTATTGCGGTATGTGTCATTCACATTTGTAATACATAAAAAGGAACAAGCTCAATTAAGAGACATATGTACCAGCACCATAACACTACCTTCACCATGCTTGACAGGTGAGGTGATAATGTTTTTTTTGTCTCTTCCAGTCATTATGGTGCACATTGATCTTTGGCTCATTTTATGTTGGTCCAGAACTGTACAGGTGTACAGGTTTAGCCGTTTGGCAGACTTAAACCTTCTGAGCCTTGACTGTGGTTTATCTTTGTAAATTGTTTTGTAGTCATATCTTGATTGTTGCCTTTGATACCCTCTTTGGTTATTCTTGATTTGCCAATGCATTTTAAAAAGGTTTTTCTTCACCAGGGAAAACTACTTCTGTTTTCCACCACAGCTGTGTTGCCTAGTGTTGCTGAGAAACCAATTGTCCAAATTGTGTTTCAGGAAGTGCAATTTATGCTTTGAGCCAACCCTAGGACATGCTTTGGACATGCATTTCTGGACAGATTTTTGAGAAACACAACTGTCACTGAAAGTGAAAGATGCATGTGGACTGAGGTGATAAAGTTATATTTTACATTAGTTTATAATATGTAAAATATTCATTTGGAGTTTAGGGTAAGGTTTGTGATGCCTTAAATACACCCCAGTGTAGAGTTGGAAGTCTAGTTTAGTAGAGAGCACTGGAAGTCTTTATAATTACATCTTACTACTGTCTTCTTGATTTTGTAATATAAAATAAATGTTTCAGTGTGATAGTTGATGAAAGTCTATAGGGGAAAAGCTTTTCAATTTTCTGTACAAAATGTACAGTGGATTGTATCATGGACATTTACTCAGTACTGTTGGTAGTATGTTACTATTTTATTGGGTTTTATTTCCAAGAGAAATGCATTTTCATATTCTGTATTCATTTATATTTCCGTTATGCAATAGCATTCTAAGATGTTTCTGGGCAAACAAACTTCTAAATGTAGTCATGTTATTATCATGTTAAAAAAATGAACATGATTCTAGAAAACCGTTGTTGTTATTTGCTTTCAACCACAAACACACCCCTTCCTTCAGTGCTCCTTCAGAAGCTCAATCTCCAAAATTCATGCATGCTCATTGATAAGGTAATGACACTGACTTCCAGAACAAAAGTTTGTGAGAGTCCTTTTCCTCTTTCCTGTTTCTTTGCCATCTCTACTTTTGTCTGCGGTGCATTTTCTTCCACATGTCCCCGCCTCTTCCATTCCACCTGTGCATGAAGCGGAACACTTCCTCTTGGAATAGCGGGGTTGAGATGCTTCTGTTTTTGCCCAGCATAAATGCCAGACTTTTTTCCAATGTGAAAAGAGACTAGTGAACTCGAGAACTAGTGTATGGGGAGGAAACTTTCACCAAAATGTGTAATGAATTGAAATCATATACATTTTATTTTAAAATCAAACAGGGGCCATTTCTGTACATTTTAACGGCAAAGGTTGGCAAGTTTTATTTGGTATTTTCATGATGAGGGGTTGGATACTGCTGTCTGTTCTAACCACAATGTTTAATTATGGACTGAGTGTGCAGCCTTGTCACACTCATTTTTTATGAGTCAGTTCTCCCCCTACATTTATTTATTTCTTTTTAAAAAATTCACTTCCCTCTTAATGTTTGCCATCTAGTGGTGTAGATACTGGCTGTTTACCTTTATTAACTTATCAACCTTTAAATTTTGCCAACTGTCCATTCAGTGGCTTTGGCAACTGGTTTTATCCTGCTGCCAGAGGAATTACAGTACATTCACTAATCATGTTCAAAATTGCTGAAAAAAAAAGTTTGAGCTGGCTTTATCTTGTAGAGTACATACGGAAAACTGTAGTTCCACTCTATTTGGATAGCTCCCTAAAATGTCTGTACGTTTATATATGATGTTTGCTTGCACAGCAAACAAACACCAAGCACCCAGCAAATTTAATACACATAAACCAGACCCCAAATGAGGCTCTATGTGATGTCTAGGTGATTTACTGGTAGGCTAAGACTTAGCTCCAAAAAGTACTTTTAAATGTCCCATCAGCTAGCGAAAAAAAAAGGTTGTAGGTTTCTAAACATAACAGAAAAAAACTTTAAATTTGATTACCTCAATTATTTTATTTTGTGTATCAGATTTAATAGTAAGTTTAGAGGAAATAATTTCTAGGTATTCTAGATATTTGTGTGCTTTCAGACTGTGCTTAGTATATTTTGCCAGCATGAATATCAGGTAAATAAAAATGCCACATATCGATGTCAATGGCCCATTGGTTCTTCATAATTTGAATGGATCGCTGCCAATTTGAACTGTTTTACCATGAGTAGATAATTGCTTGTTTCATTGCCAGTTTGGCCATTTCCCCTAATAAATACAACCATACTGAATGTTTTGCCAGTCTGTAAGATTCGGGGTGTGTTCAGGTGGGAATGTGACAGCAATGCATATATAGAAAAATGCTGTTAAAATAAATCTGAAATTTTCTGTTGCAAAATATACATTTTCCCTTTTGTTATTATCCACTGCACAATACCAGTCACATATCTGTATATTTATATAGTTCTGAAATGGAGCCTAAACCTTTTATGTGCATGTAATGTATGCAGACTCAGAGGTAGGTGGAGGTGGAAGTACATGCTGGGTTGAATATTTATTGAACTTGGCATATAAACAATAATCAAGATGACCAGATGAGACATGTAGATGAGTAGTCAAGTAAAACAACCTGGACAGGGACCTGGACAGGGACATGGACTGAGACTTGGGCTTAGACCCAGAAATGGCAAAAGTTCTAAAAGTTCTGTGAGCCAGTTTGGGCACAGTTTTGGACAAGGAAATCCCTAGGGCAGGCTCCGCCTTCTGGGCGGAAACAGGAGTGTTGAATACCCCCCCCCGCCACGACGTCGGCGGGAAGCTCCGCCCCGTGACCAGAACGTCATCGGGAAGCTCCGCCCCGTGACCAGAACATCGTCGGGAAGCTCCGCCCCATGACCAGAACGTCGGCGGGAAGCTCCTCCCTCCCAACTGGAATGTCGGCGGGAAGCTCCTCCCTCCCAACTGGAATGTCGGCGGGAAGCTCCGCCCTCCCAACCGGAATGATGGCGGGAAGCTCGGCCCTCCCAATCGGAACGTCGGCGGAAAGCTCCGCCCTCCCAACTGGAATGTTGGCGGGAAGCTCCGCCCCCCGAAACAGAACATCTGCCCGGAAGCTCCGCCCTCCCAAATGCAACATGGCTGGGAACCTCCGCCCTCCCAAACGCAACATGCCTGGGAACCTCCGCCTTCCTTGCTGTAGCTGACGTAGGGGGGGAGCCACAGCAGCTCGGGTAGGTGACGCTGCTGAGGCCGTTGCGGCTGCCGAAGTCTGGGGTTCACTGGGGTGGACAGTCCAGCGCACATAGCTCAGGAACTGCCACAAAGTTCTTCCCACCGTTTGAGGAGCAGTCCTCCAGTCAGGGGGCGCCCCGAGCATGCAGCCTATAGCGCCTCCGCCGACCACCCTCTACAGCCAAGCCATCCTGGTCCTGCGACCCCGCACTGCATGCCTTCGGATCGCCAGCCGACTTCCCGACAACCCCACTATTTCCATCAGTCTTCCTGTAAGGTACGCAGACTCAGAGTGGTAGGTGGAGGTGGAAGTACATGCTAGGTTGAATATTTATTGAACATGTCACATAAACAATAACCAAGACGACCGTACAAGACAAGTAAACAAGACGACTGACAAGGACAGACTCAAACAGCAGAACTTAAATAACCAGACATGATAATGAACACCTGGACTTGACAATACATGAGACACAGCTGGGAAAGGGCAGAGCTCAGAAGCAGGAGGAGAGATAAACAAACAAAGACCAGACCACGGGGACAAGACAGATACGTGACAGTGCATTACGCTTTCTGATTTAAGAGCTGATCATGTGATTATGTGCAAGGGAAATTCAAGTGAATATAGATTCATCATCAAAAAAAAGGAACTGATTGCAATGTATAACTGCACTGTCATGCCAGACAATGATATCATATAATGCCAGACTATTGTTGGGGCAGCCGTGGCCTGGTGGTTAGAGAACCAGCCTTGTGACTACAAGGTTGCTAATTCCCCAGAATTCTCCAAACTGGCAGAACATGACTGATGTGCCCTTGAGCAAGGCACTTCCCAGCTGCAACCTTACTGTGCTTTTTTTCTTTTTTTTAATTGTATTAAATTAATGTTTGGGGAAGTTGATATAGAAATATGGTTTCAAATGGGAGCCATATAAGGCAGTGTATAGATTACCGAACCAAGCCTCTGTTGCTCAGCTGTACTGGAATACTTTACTGAAACATAATGTCCTAGATTTTCTCTGATCTGCTGGCTGTATGAATCCATACATTTGTCAGCTTGGCCAGGATATTTACTGAGTCTATAAGATACAGAACTGGCAAAAACAAGGAAAGCAGACAGAAAGGGAAGTGTTCAAATTTTAATGCCAGTATTCAGACAGCAGGCACAGATATGCACAAGTAAGTGGAACTACTGCTGAGATTATGTCTGTCATCTAGTGGGTTCCCTACTGATCAATAACTGGAACTAGTTGGTAAAGCAAACATATTATTGTGTGTTATCATGTAATCTGTTTATGTTACACAAATTAGTAATTTTTTTTTGTATACATTGATTTTATACAGTGTATACAATGATCTTATTGTAGATTGTTATTGTCAGATTAAGATCTATGATGACTTTTAATGGATATCATATGTAAATTTGGAACATGACATTTTGATACAATGTAAAGAACAACTTAAATTTTATTTAATTTCATTTAATGTTGGATAAGAAAGTGGATCTAAAAAAGATACAGTGACACACTACAGTACCCCTCCAAATCTCTACTGGAAGGGAAAATGCACAGGTGTACAGATAATTATGCTGAAGTTTTTATGTGTACAAGGCTGTCACTAGCATTTGCCTTGAACATCCAGAGACATTAAAATTAACGATAAGCTCATACACTATAAACAGAGCAGACATCAAGTGATTCAGAGAAGCAAAAATATTTTTTTTTTTCCTTCTTTCTATTTTTTTCAACATCCAAATATAAAATGATTCACATTCTGTTCTTTGCAATGTCCTGATCTCAAGAGCTCATCAAGGCTTGTGGCATGTCCAACATCTCAAGGGCCTCAATCAAGTACAGAAAAGGAAGCAGTAATGGGCACTTTATTTTGAAACAATGCACTGTACGTTTGCCAGAGATGCTTTGTTTTGGAGTCATCAAGTATGTTCTGTTCACCTTGATACACTTTGTTTCAGACTCTTTTGTGTACTCAGTCTCTAGTGGGAGGTGTTTTTTCAATTCATCTCCTTTTCTGGGAAGAAAATTACCTGATTGTCAGTGTAGCAAATTAGTAGGACAGTTAGCTTTTTTGTGTATAATTTTCCCAATCTGTATGGTTAAAAAAATGAATGTGATCAATAAAAAAACATTCAAATGTTAAAGGAAATGTGTATTTCAGAATATAGTATTTAAACACTGTTCAGATACAGTGTTTTCATGGCCAAAACTAGCTCTAAACCTGGAACAAAAGTCAGTATATACCCATGCCATTTCATATTTAATTCCCTCGAACAGCAGTTCAGACCTCATACTTTTACTCTTCTGCTGAATGTTCTGCTGAAAGTCAGTATAATGCCTCATGTCTTCTGACTGCAGATATGCTGAATCTCCAGTTTGTTTTCAGATGTGGCTTTTGCGTCCTGGCAATCACAGCTCCCATACTGCTGTGCCCCTTTTCAGCTGCACAACTAGTGTGCTTGACCTCACCTCTTAAACCCATCTACCACCCAGAGATACACCCTCCAGAAAACTTTCTCCAGGTTATATATTGTGTTCAAACTCAATTCATCTTGATGGCCTTTCAGTTCATCGAAGCAGCCTATCAAGCCTGCAATCAGAAGACCGAGCACAGGCCATGTGCAGCAGCTTTCCAAAAATCCCCATGATAAAACCAGCTCTACATTTCTAACATTTCCAGTAAAGACCAAGAATTTGGATGAGAGTCATCTCTGACAAGTCGGTTCTATTGTATATTTCAATATGTAGCCACGTTTTGATATCATCCATTTTCTCCTCCTATCCCTTTATCTTTCTTCTTCCCCAATCTTTTTTCTCTGTTTCACTTTGCTTTTGATCAGGGCTTAATCTCTTCAGTGATGAGGTTCTGAAACACTGATGGATCAGGCAGGTCGAAGAGTGGTGGAGAGGTTCTGAAATACATGAAAAGCATGCAGAAATAAAAGACTGCCTTCAACATAGCTTTTGCCAGTTTTATCATTTTATGGTTAAAGAATGCAAACAAAGTCAAACAACTCTCATATACATATTTTTACTGTCCAGTGAAAAAACATCTCCAAAATGGCTTTGAGTGGAAGTGAATTTAAACCAAGAGCTTATTTTACTAATTTCAGAGCATTTCTATTGGTCAACTGATGCAGAATTATGTACATAGTGTACAAAGCCGATTCAGGATTCAGACCATGGAGAAAACTAATTGAGGAAAGTAATGGAGAAAACTAATTGATTCAGAAAATGGAAAACAGGGGAAGGTAGGAGGGTACAGGTAGAAAGGGAAGCAACAGTATAAGGAAGGAAGGTGATAAGACCCCTGGAGACACGTTCAGCCCAGCTGTAGGGATTAGCAAAGTGCTACTCAGCAAGGAGAAATATGAACATTACCACAGGACTGCAAGCATGTGCCTTTGTCTCACGCCCAGACAGAATCAGGATTCATAACATCATTAAATCAAGTCTCTGTGTCCCCAGCCAAGATATGTGCCACTGATTTAAATGACTTGCCTATGAAGCCTATCTTCGCTTAATAAGATCATCCACTTTGTTTACCATTGCCTTCTGGCTGGTGACAACTTTTGTTTCAAACCGCATTTAAATTTCCCAAAAGCCTCTGGGTTCTATTAATATGACCATTAGAGAAGTTCACTTAAAGAATGTGTTCTGCCCTAAGGTTTGACAGTGTGCCCTCATATTAGAGTTTGCCTTGTTTGTTTATTATAGCAATTTGATGGCAAGGAACCATTATGAATTGTGAAAAATGCTTCATTTTGCAAGAATGTTTTCTCCAAGTTCAAGTTTGTAAAGCTGGTGGAAGAGTATCTAACATTAACATCTACTTTAGAAATATGCTTTTGCATTTAAGTCTAAAATTTTAAAGCACAAAAGCAAAGTAGGTTTAATGGTGTTTTTATTTAACTCTTCTTTATTCTGTCCTTGTAGTAGTCTGTAATGACCCCCCTGTAATGACCCCACATGATTGTCTATTTAAAACTTTAAAATCTTGGCCTAGTTTGTACTTGTACATTTAGGTACATTTGTGAGTGAGTTTGTAAATGAAACTGTAAATTAAATAAATTTGCAAGATTTTGTCAGAAATTTATAACTATATTAACCTGACATTTCATTGAAAACTTTCTGCATAATTAAATCATTATTACAGTACATTACATTACTCAATGCAGTTATCTCTACATTTCTCAAAACTTGTTCTACAATAGTTTGATAGATTTTTCCCTAAAATGCATTGTAAGGACATTGCGTGTTCTGCGACGCAATGCTGAAACAATAATATGTATACCAACCTTTTCTCTCCCAGCTCTAGTGGCTTTGTGTGACAGGAATTAACTAGAGGGTGGGATTTGTTTTTTTATTACTGACTGAATTGTACAGAAATTTTCAAACATTCACTAAAATTTGACTTGATATGATAATTATATCTTAAAATCTTAAATATCACATGTAATATTTAATATTAAACATATTGAATATTACATATTTTAGTCATTTTTTCATCATCTTATATAATATTTTTATTTTAGAGCAAGCAGGTCCATTTCCCCTCCCTCAGAAATGGTGGCCTCTTTTGTTTAGGTACTTAACTGCAGGCAAAATCCACTTTACAATGTACTTTGTGAATAATGACTAAGGTTACTCATTAATTTATGAGCAAGTTCACATAGTACTTTAGTTATTCAAAGCTTTGGGAAACTCTCTTTAATGACTGATATTAATTACTAGTTAATGAAGTAATGAAGTTAAGGTTTTTGGGAAATTCATCCCAGTATGTTTAGAAATGTTAACACTGTTTGCTTTTTATATTAAGCTGTTTTATTTTTTCATGAAATGGTCCTTCAATTTGATTTATTTATTATTATTATTATTATTATTATTATTATTATTATTATTATTATTATTATTATTATTTTACCATAGGAAAGCATGCCCTGGGCTAGATCAATCTTTAAGCATTAAGCATTAGCAGAAGAATGTCTTAACATGGAAAGAAATTGGCCATTGTGATTCTTCCTTGACCATCTAAGAATATTTGTGCTAAGCAGCTTTTAGGAAACCCACCCCTGAACAGTTCATCCACCTGTCAAAGTGTGCTGTAGCTAGTTCTAAATAACCTTTTGTTCTTCCATACAGACATTTGCTGAGAGTTATAAGCTGTAAGTTTTTATTGTGTTGTGTTGATAAGCAGGGTTCAGAAATGTCACATACTCTGAAACCACTAGCTGTAATTGGCATGGTGTGTTAGGTGAAGTGAGGAGACTGGAGACTGAGTGGATGTTTGAAGGGTATTGCTCAACACATATCTAGGTCAAAAGAAACATAGGCAGATGCTTTGATATTATACATAAGAGACTTTGAAAGATGAATAGACTAGAAAGAAGGACATACTTGCAGCAATACAGTATCATTGCTTCCTGCAGATTTTGAAACAAGACAAGAAAAAAATAAAAAACTCCTCTTCACAGCTCAGCATTCTATAAATTCAATTTATATGTTCTGTATCAACAAGTCATTTTATTTTTTCCAAACATATCTAAAGAAATTACAACACATGGAAAATTAATGTACATTGTTCTACAAAATGAGAAATATAAATATGTCCAAACCAAAACATAACAGACATTTATATAAACATTAGTTGGTGATTTTTGTGATTATTTTATTTACTTTTTTGTGAGTATAATTACAGAAATATTCATCAATAATATTTTGTTATTATTTATTCAATAGTTGTAAGCAGACTGGCAATTGTGTACAATGAGTGTATCACAATATTATCATAAGATAATAAACTTTGGTCTACACCATCAGAATTTCAGGTTTATGAAAGTGTGTTTTGCAATTATAGATTCCTAAGAACTGCAGAAAATGAGCTATCAAGTTGTATTTTCTTTATTTACTTTAAGGACTTGGTCTAAAGTTTTAGGCCAAATAAATGCAGAAACGTTTAAGGGGTTACATAGTTTGTAATGGCAATAATGGTTAACATAAGGTGGGTTTCCTTCTGATATTTCTTTAGACTAATAAATTATTTGTCAGGAAAATAATCTCATTTTTTATTCTGTCTATACTCTTTCGGTAATCGCAACTTTTTTCTATACTAGCGATATATGTTGAGTTCCTAATTGCTTTTTTTAATTTAGTTTCCAATTCAATTAATGGATCCATTTTCCCAACCACACTTGTGTTCATACTTCTATTAAGAAGTATTAATAATTTTCATTATAAAATAAAATAACTGCAATGTTACTGAGGTTTAAATGGTTGGGAAAATATTCATAGTTTGTAATTAATTTTTTCACTGATACTGACACTGGTACTTTTTGAGCAGAGTCATTAAAGATTTCCCATCAATGCTTAATTGTGGTTTTATTAATGAATTTTCTAATTTTATTTATTTATTTTATTTTATTTTTTCCTCTTTCCTTAAACTTAAATATTGGCATAAAGGATGGCGCCTTCTCAGATGAGTCCCATGACCTTTCAAGGCAGGATTTTATGTGGATGCTATTTGTTTATAATTGTCTTTTAGTCATCTCTAAAGCATTCATGTTGGTTTGGGTATTAGCCACTGGTGTAATCAGGAATCATTCGTGTGGAATTGTAGTGGTTTGCAATCTTACTGCTTAATAGAGCATTATGAGCATGGAAAAGTATACTGCATTCGGGAGTGGGGACAGGACTGTTTATAAAGAGGGCATATAAAGACTGGAGAAAGGGATTAAAAAAGCAAAGAAGAAATACTCTGAACAGCTGAAAAGCCACTTTGCCCTCCTCCCAAATGACCATCAGTTCACCAACAGCCTGAATGAGTTCTACTGCAGATTTGAAAAACCAAAAGGACATTTCCAGCCACCCACCTCCCTGACTGTGGCTCTCTCAAACCTGCCCCTGTCCAGTTTTCAGAAGCTCTTCAGCAGGAAGGAGAGGACAGCTCTGTCTCTCCATCCACTCTAAAACAATGCATTGACAAACTAGTACCAGCCCTCACAAAAATCTTCAACAGGTCACTGGAACTCTGCTCTGTCCCCACATGTTTCAAAACCTCCACCATCATTCAAGACAGCCTGGTCCTAAATCACCTGAAGGCCATTTGAGACCCTCTGCTGGACACCCTTGCAGATAATACCACTGTGGTGGGCCTCATAACCAGTGGTGATAACACACAAAAGACAATAGAGATGGTGGTGGACTTCAGACACAACCCCCTTTCCCTCCCCCTCCTTAACATCAACTCTGTGGTTGCTACTGTAGTGCCAAGTTCTTGGGTACCACCATATCCAGGGACCCAAAGTGGGAGAGGAACACGGTCTCCAGAGGCAAGAAATAAGAATGTTTTTCCTGAGACAGCTGAAGAAATTCAACCTGCCAAAGCCTCTGGTGATTCAAGCACAGCGATCATGGAGAACTCACAAGAACAAGCCAAACTCCAACGCATAATCAGGGCAGCAGAGAGGATCATTGAATGTAATCTGCTAATGCTTCAGGACATCTACACCAGCAGGGTGAAGAAGCATCCTGACAAAATAACAGCTGACCTTTCTCATCCTGGAAATCACCTCTTCCAGACCTTCTGCCTTCTGGTAGAAGACTCAGGTCTATCAAGACTAGCACAACATGACATGCCAAAAACTTCTTCCCCAGAGCTGAAGCTATCCTCAACCACAAGGGTCACCACAGTGGTCATACTGCATACTTGAACTGTTTACTGGAATCTTTCTGATCTCACTCACTGCACTGACTCTTCCTACACTGCTCATTTGCACTGCCTGTACCAGTCTGTATATTCTGTGTGTAATAGCTCTGTGACATACTTCTACTATACATATGTACAGTATACCCATATACACGTCACCAGCTCTTTATTATTCTATTCTCTATTCTATTTTTGTACTATTATTATTCTTTTATCTTAGTGTATACTTTTATGCATAATGATAGTAGCTTAAATAATGGTATACACAAAAGTCATGGTTTGGTATACATCACACTTTGGACCTCACTGTTTAATTTAATTTAATTTTATTTTTATTGTTTTTGGTACAGCAGAGTGTTCTGATTGGTGTTGTTCAGCTACAGGACTAGTTTTCCCTCTCAGTCCAAATTAAAGATCAGTGTTAAATGGTAGAGTGAGCATCACATAAAACACACTCTATACCATTTAAGAGGATCTCAAGACTTTGAATATCTGATCACTCTTACTGTACTCTTACAGTACTTGTTTCACTGGTATGTTACTGAGTAACCAGTCACTGCAGACGGAGTGGATTATTGACCTGTGTTCAGCAGTAGGGAGTATGAATGTGGCATAGCACAAGTAGACTTCCCACGTGGATATCCCACGCATCCCTCACTTGTAATACTTTCATTGCACTTCTTGCATGTGACTCCTTGCATTTTGGGAGTGCGGCAAACTGGTTTCTAGGTAAAATTTACTCTTGTGAACTTTGCTTCTGCTTTACATTCATCATTCCTTGCACACAATATACCTTATGAGTTATTCACATAATGTATTATCTGTGGGACTATGTGCTCTGAAGTGTGAGCCCCATACCATGACAGTGAGAACTATCTTTGAAGTTTATTTTTAATGCCAGGGGCATACTAGATTTAGCATGGAATAAGGCGCATCCCCACCAATATCCAGCAATTATTGAATTGTCGCCACCAATAATTTGATCCACAGGTGTAAAATTAGCATGAATTTCCCCCGTTTTCAATTTGAGAGAGGTAGATCCTAACTTTGACAGACATGCTGTAATGTAAACTTTCCACTTATGGACTATATGAGGTTATTTTTCCCAATAGGCACTCTTTAACACCCCTGCAATAGCAACACATTAGGTTTCTCTTAAAAAATGTCAAAAGCAATATGTAAAACCGTTTTATAGTGAGACAAATGGAAATGCATTTTTCATGTTGAATCCTTTATCCCTCTCAACAATTTAGCTAATCTCTCCTTTTCCACATAAATAGATTACACATAAATACTTGAAGTCATTAACTTTGAATCCAATAATAATTGCCTGAGGAGGATTATAAGACTTTCCTGCATTAAAAGCACCCCCCACCTCCTGTCAATTTGTTGCATTATTCAGATTTTCATCTACACTGAAGTGGAGATTTGGATTTCATTTTCATTAGCATTGATATGTTGTTTTTTTTTGTCTGTTTGTTTTTTTTTTTTTTTTTTTTGCAAGCTGTTTGGTCTTTGGGGAATTGGCTCAGATGCATCACTTCAGATAGAGAAAAAGTTGCTTTTTCATACCTTCTCAGTTGCAGACATGAATATTTAGTCCCGTGCCTGGAAGATTAGGAAGGAAAAGATTGCGTGATATCTATTTCATGTACGGGTCCTATGTCATGCACAACTAAATTTTCCTCTCTATATTTGAAATAGGAACATACTGTTTACTTCAGTCCATTCACATTATAATGAGTGTAGGTGTTATTTACCTATACATCAGCCATAACATTAAAACCTGAATAATTTTGTGGAGGTCCCCCTCATACTACCAAATCATCTCTGGCCCATTGACACCTGGACAATATCAGTCCTGTGGTATGTGGCACCAAAACATTAGCAGCATACTTTAAGTCCTGTAATTTGTGAGGTGGGCCCATCAATGGGCTTTTAGTGCCCATTAGGCATCTTTTAGTCTGTACTGACTGCAACAGATCACAAGGCCTGTTGTTTTGGAGATGCTCTGACCCAGTTCTCTAGCTATCACAAAAATGCTTCACAATTTTCCAGCTTCCAAAAACACTGACTGCAAGAACTGACTGTTACACACTTGTGCCTTATTATATACTGCTCCTTAAGAGCCATTGTAACCAGATAAGCGATGTTATTCACTTCATCTGAATAACATGGTTATGGCTGATTGCTATTTATCAGTCTTAGAGGCAGAGCAGGAAAATAATTGTTTATTTAATGTAGAAAATAATCCTAACAGTTTTAGTACATAAATCCATACATTTACATTTTAAGGCATTTGTCAGATGCTCTTATCAAGAGCAACTTACAAAAGCTCTTTGCTGTTCACTCAGAAGATATGCTTAGCTAATTAGTAGAGGCTAGAATTCAGAGATTCCTCAAGCTTATATGCTGCCAAAAACAAATGTCAGGTTGGAGACCAACGCAATTCAGTATAATATATAAACTGATATATAAAAAAGTTAAATGTTCTTGAAGGTGATGGGTCTTCAATCTGCATTTGAAGATAACAAGTGGTCCCCAAGGGAAGATTATTCCACCATTTGGTGCCAGAAAAGAAAACAGTCTGGATGCTTGTCTTCCTTGCATCTTGAGGCCTGGTGGGTCAAGCTGAGCTGTACTTGATGCTCAAACGGCTTTGATATACATCATTTTTTGACGATTGCCATCCAGTACGGAGGGGCAGGTCAATTTTTGGCTTTGTAGGCTAGCATCATGGTTTTGAATCTGATGCAAATATCTACAGGAAGCCAATGAAGGGAATACAGCAGAGGAGTTACATGACTGAACTTGGGAACATTGAAGATGAGTTGTGCCGCTGCATTTTGGATGAGTTGCAAGCTAGAAGGGAGATGCAGTAGCTAGTCTTGAAATGACAAGAGACTGAACAAGCTCCCGAGTGGCCTGTTTAGACAGAAAAAAATTGAATTCTCTTGATGATGTAAAGGAGAAACGTGCATGACCAAGTCAGGTTTGCAATATGACCTGAGAATGATAGCTGTTCACCCACAACTACACCAAGGCTCTGTTTCTGCCAATGGAGGGACAATTGAGTTCTCAAAGGAAATGGCAAGAACAGGATATGGGGCCAGTGGTTGCAGGAATGTATAGCAGTTTAGTCTTGCTGGGGTTGAGTTTGAGGTGATGGGCTGCCATCCATGTTGCGACATCACTGAGGCAAGTTGAGATGCAAGATGAGACCTGGGTGTCAGAGGGTGGGAAAGAGAAGATGAGTTGGGTGTCATCAGCATAGCAGTGGTAAGAAAACCCATGATAGAATATTGCTTTGCCAAGAGAATGAATGTAGAGTCGTGAACCAAGCACTGAGCCACGTAGAACACCAATGGAGAGTCTGCATGAAGCAGATGTGGCACCCTGCCATGTTACCTAGTAAGAACGCTCCTCCAGCTATGATGCAAAGCATCACCATGCACAGTCTAGTGAGGACCAACAGGAGGATCTTGTGGTCCACAGTGTCAAAGCCTGCAGATATGTCAAGGAGAATTAGAACAGATGATAATTAAGCTGATCTTGCAGGGTGGGATTTTTCAACATGTGATTTTTCCATACTTTGACCTTCCTAAAATTATAGGAAGAGTATTGGATATGGGCCTTTAAATTGATAAAGCACTGTGTTTGTCAGTTAGAAAGAAACATTTCACAGTTCCTTTCATAAATGTCAGCTCTGACACTTTGTACTTACTTTCCTTTACTTACTTTAGGTATACTTACTTTACACCTAAACTCTTTCCCATTTTATCAAAAACACCTATCATATAGATGAATTTTGTAGGGTTCCTATTGATTGTAGCATATGTATGACTGTTTATAGACCCATGGCACCCTAGGCATTCATTTTAACCACCCTTGACCAGATAGTGTTTGGGTGATGGACCTTTTTCACTACAACAGTAATATGAATGTGGTTGTTGTTGTTGGTGGTGGTGGGGTTGTGCAAAGTTAATAATATCCAGCCAATAGTTTTCCTGCAGTGTACAGTCCTGGATTCTTCTTTTGGTAGACACATTTTTAGTGTCACATCTACCTGTAATTCTAAGTTGAAATGGATTTGAAATTTGAAGACCTCTGGAAGATGGGAACATAGACACAAATTGTGGATAATATTATACAATATTATCAAACTGTTTAATAAACTTACATTTATGATACAACAACGGCACACACAGGCCCTGTTCACAGCTGGCATGTACTTCCCGTGTGAATAGGATACAATGTTTTATGAGGATGCATTGTACTCCAGTCACTCAAAGCACATTGAGAGGTGGTCAGAGATGCAAATGCCACATTATTCTTGTAATCTGAACATTAAAGCATCTAGATGCATCTTCGAGAGCGAAGCCCCACCTGCAACAACTTTGTCACTGACAGCAAATATGTAATAACCACAAGACCACACTGTACACCAATGGCATGAGTTAACTCCGTATGCAACAATAGCAAACTAATTAATGAATAAAAGTGGGCAGGCAAAACTATGGAGACTGATGGTATTAATGTACATCATACATGAACATGAAATTGATGTAAGAAATCTGATCAGAAGAGGTCACAGAAGGTGTGAATGGTTATGAGTTTTAGCAATTATTTGTAATTGGATCACCCAGGACACACATTAATGCAGGGTGTGAACAGGGCCACCAAAGGCTGTTTTAGTACAAATGGCTCTCCCTCATAGAGTATTGACAGCCTGTTAAATGTGCATTAAGTAAAATCAAAGAGGTGCTTTAGATATTTGAAAAAGATCTCTGTTCTTCAAGGTCAATTAGAGAATTATCAGTCAGAATTCACTAATGCCACCAATAATATGAAAAGATGATCAAAAGCATGCTTTAGCAGGACCTGTTTAACTAACCCCAGTTTGGACACTATCTCTATGGTTGGAGAATATGAGTAAACCTAACTGACCAAGCATTAAATACATAAGAAAAACAACTTTGAAAAACAAAGAACCAGACATCTCAAACACCTTGATATTATGTCTATAAATACTGGTGTAGTACTTTCCAGCTGGGTGCATTGGTGTGTGTGCTCTTCTATGAGAGTCCCAGAGAGATACATCAATTTTCAGGGGATGCTTCATGATCAGTGCAAATTGCCTTTACCTCTGAACAAGGTTGCAGATTTTTTTGGAAACAGACACACTGACATATTGGGGGCTGAATGTTTAGTATATCCAGCTTTTAATCAATGCTCGCTTTCATGGTAAAACTAATTGCCTCCAACAGTGAAGAGACTTATTTGGATTTAACTACCCACACTGTGCGAACCCATCTTGTGAACTTCTCAACAGGAATCTGTTTGCTCTGGAAATTACAACACCAGAACTGAAAATCCCAAAAAAAAAAAGAAAAAGCATTCCAACTTAAAAGCCTAGAAACATGCAGAGCAGTGAGCTAGCACACCAAGGGCTCTACCTTTGCAGCTGCACAGTAAAGTGGTGCAAGGATGAAAGGCAACATCAAATTAGGTTTTCATGTGGCATTAAACTCCACCTCGCAGCACCTTTCTATTAAATAGTTTTAATGCAACATATGAAAGCTATAATTACATTCAAACTATGGTGAGCGTGATGTTATGGATTAAAAGCAAATATGAATCAATGTGAAAGCTGACTGTAGGCAAGCCGTAATGTTTGTCCTTGTTTTTAAAACCACATCCACTGTAGGGTAATATATAATATATAGTATAATAAACTAAACAGAGAATGCTCTTAATTTGCATATTGATAAATTTTGTGTTTATATGAAAATTGTATTATGTTAACCTTCTGTAAGAAAAAATATCTAAACTCCTTGGCAACAATAGAGCACATCAATGTAAAAGTGAACAGCTCTTGCTTTGTTTGAAAATAAATAAATATATATATATATATATATATATATATATATATATATATATATATATATATATATATATATATATACACAACCTGTTTCATCTGGTTACTGAGAAAAGTACACATAAACAACTTTATAACAAAATTATAAAAAATATATACAAATTTATAAACAAATGTTTCACGATGTCTTCCCTTTGTCTCTTTCGGAATATTTGCTCCAAGTGTTATTTCCTGCATAATTCTGCAGGAACATCTAACCACAACTCCAAAGTTCAGTTTACAGTTTCAGCTCAGTTCCACTTTGGCTGTCTTTGATTGAAAGCAATAGAATGGAATGGAATCCTCATATAATACAGAATGAATCAAAGCTACGTGTGAGGAACCTTAGCTAAGGTTATTCAGAGCATAAATACAATTGTGTTTTTTTTTCTGCAGGAATTGTACGGACAGCTCTGCCAAACATGGACCGTGAGACACGAGACCAGTATGTGTTGGTTATCCAGGCCAAGGACATGATGGGTCAGATGGGTGGCCTGTCAGGCACCACCTCCGTAACGGTCACACTCACAGATGTCAATGACAACCCGCCACGCTTCTCTCGCAGTAAGAAAGCTGTGTGTGTTTGCCAGCATATCAGAGTTTGTCATGTTGACCCATGTCATTGTGTTGTTGCCACAGCCAACGCTGGGCTTGTTTTATGGTGGTCTCTCCACAGTATGTAATGAATATAAATGCACAAGTTTTCATTCTTAGTTCCTTCTGATGTTGAGTTTGTGGTGAGGATGTAGAAATGATATTGCTCTGATAACTCTTTCATTGGGGTCATATATGCACAGGTGTCATGGTTTTTCTTTTTGCCCAGACCCCAACTTGACCTTTACTGTTCTTGTTAAGTGCAGTTTCTCAATTATATAAGCAACTGGTTGTGAACCTACATAAAACAAAATTTGCTTGTGACTTCTGCTTTGTGGCCAAAAATTGCATTAATGTTTAGCAGTTGTTTAGAAGAGCACATCTTTTGGAGATCAGTTCTACTCACTTAATAATTCACAGTAACAAATCATGTCTGGGGTGGCTAGACTTTTGCATATTAATAAATTGTCTAGGTCTATGATTCTCTCCTCTTATGTGTTTGCTGTGCATCTGCTTGGTTACTTGTTCATAGGACATTATGGGTTCACTTAATTTCTGTAAAAGGTTCACTGCCCAAATCATACTTGCATTTTTGCAACCCTTTTCTCGGGTCTGTGGTACCTCTCTGGTACAGCTTATGCTGAACTTGTGCTGACTTTGAAATGTGCAGCTGGTGACAGCAGCCTATTTGGCTTCCAGTTACTGTAACATGCATTACACGTTTGTGTAGTGTGCGTTTCATTAAATCATATAGTCTAATATTTTGAAAAATTTGTAGTTTTTCTTTCTGACTGTACTTGCTGAACATATATTCCAAAAAGCAAACAAACAAACAAACAAAAACACTATTGGGGGATTTTAAAAAGCACATTTAAAGTTCTTAATTTGAACTTTAACAGGCCAGTGTCAGGGTATTGTGCTGGACAGAGGAAGACTAGGGAAGCGGAGGTAAACACTGGGGTAGTAGATTTAATGAAAATCAACACAACACAAAACTAAAAGATATCAAACAAACACTAGGTAAACAAACCGACTGGGTGGCTATAACGATAACAAACATGACAAAATCTACAAGGACTGATAAACAAGCTTCAACAAGGACTGACAAAGACAGGCTAAGACAGTGGGTCTTAAATACAACACAACATTGACCATACCTGGGATGTGATAACAAAGGGGCAGGGTTACAAATGAGAAACAGATGGGAATGGGCGGAGTGAGAGAGGAAACAAGGACAAAACAAACGTGTTTTGGAGCACATGGGGAGAAACAAGTGACAGGTGAATAGGACTGACAGTAGCAGATAATTAACTGCATCCTCATGACTTCTTTATAAAGCAGTAACCTTGAGGAATTAGACTCACATAATTTTTTTTGACCAATATTTTATGGGTTTGTTAGTATGTTTATTAGTATTAGCATTAGTATTAGTTTGTTTAATTATCTAGTTTACATTACTAAAATTACTTTTGAAGCAGTAATTGGGAATTACAATTTACATCATAATATTTTGTACTTTTACCTACATGTTGGATCTACAGACTGTGTTAATGCAATGTAATGAAAAGCCTAATTAGCTACATTTTGTTCAGAGAAATGTTTTCAACTATTTTGTTGATTTGTTTTATTTTTTTATCTTTAATATTATCCACATATCACCAAAATCATCCCTAATTAGCTATAAATAAAGTGAATGCATGGATTCAATATGTACACTTGCAGAATACTTAATGAATGAAATCATGAATGATTATTGAATAACTAACTACTATGTCCTTTTAATGGCTTAATACAATAATTATTTAATAAAAATATAAAGTTAGGTTGCAGCCATTCAATTTTACATTCCATACCTTAAATAATGCAACATTATTTTGACAATAGCTGCATTTAAGGTGGATTTGAAATTCATACACAGAGTAAAAGTCTGTCTCATATGAAGGGTAGGTTCCAGTATATACTGCTTACTTCCCACCCACAACCTCAAACTTATTTTTGGCATTTTTTACCTATAGATTCAGCACAAATGGGCCCACAAACAATGGCAAGCTATAAGCTATCCCTGTTTAATTTGAGTTTTCTAGGAAATGTGAGGCATATTTTAAGGTGTTTCTTTCAGGTCAGGTCGATGTCTTCTTTGCTGTGTACATCCTCTGAGGCCAGTGTAAAAAACACCAGATATGGAGATTCTCTAATATTAATATATCAACCTTATAATGAGAAATGTTAAATAAATTGCATATCATTACATATCAATGTATCTTTTTTGCAGCTGTTTGGTTGTTTACTTGAACGATATTAAACTTATTTTCATGTTGCTTCTGCAGCTGCTGAAAAAGTGCTAACACCAGACTTGGACAGTTTGAAAAAGTCCCCAGGCTCTTTTCACCTCCTTTTTCAAGTCAGCCTCTTTGGCAAAAATGCTAGAGGGAGTCATAGAAACCTGGGTTGCTTGAGCCATATATTTTTTTCCCTGCAATTCGTCATGATCAGCCTATTTCATGGGTTAGCTAATAGGTTGCAGGCTAGGCTGTAGGATTAAAGGTGGGCGGGGGCCTTTCCTGATAATCTCTGCTTGTTTTTTTTTTTTTTTTTTTTTTTTTTTTTTTTTTTGTGACAGCCCGGCAACTGCCATACAAGGCTGTAAAGTTCGCCTCTGAACTTTATGAAGTTGAGTCAAATTCAGATAGCCGGAGGTGAGCTTGTGTCTGAGGCAGGCAACAGAAAGGGGTCAGACCTTGGTGTATGAGCTTTTTATAGTGTTAGTTTAACCCTTTGCTTTTGTGATGGAGGTTGGATGGCCATGCCTGTTCTCCACCTGTGCAAGGGTGCCAGTCACAATCAATAGCACATTACCGAGTGTCACAGAGAAAGAAAGAATACAGTTGTGTGATGTGAGGAGGTTGTGCTTGAAGGCCAGCCTGGAGTCATAGAAATCTAGGTGCTGGAGCTGAGAAAAGAAGAAAGTGTGGATGGAGGCCATAGTGAAAATTTATTTGTGATCTAGAACATGGTAGAGAGCTGAAAAAAGCAAGTCAAGTAGAGATAAAGGTTACAAACATACCATTTTCACAAACCTACCATTTTTGTGTGGGTTCAGCTACCGAAAACTGTTCAAATTAATTTTTAACGGCCAGTCTCCAAAGTTTCTCTTTTACACAGACTTGGCTACTTAAATTGAATTTAACAAAGCTTCTTCTTCTTCTTCTTCTTCTTCTTCTTCTTCTGGCCTGACTCTTTCAGAAGTGAAGTGAGTCTAAACGGCTGTGGGTGGTCATATGGAAATGCATTAACAATCATGCCTTTTGCCATTTACACCATTCAGAAGCACTTTGTAGTTCTATAACTAGGGACTGTAGTCCATCTGTTTCTCTGCATACTTTTTTTTAGCCTCCTTTCACTCTGATCCCACAGGACCACCACAGAGCAGGTATCATGTGGGTGGTGAGACTGGTGTTGCGCTGGTACAAGGGGATCAAACGCAGTAGTGGCTACTGGAGTGTTTAAACACTGTGTCCACTTACTGTCCACTCTATTAGACACTCCAACTCCTAGTCGGTCCACCTTGTAGATATAAAGTCAAGAGTAAAGAGAGAAAAGCACATTTGTTTCTTCACAGTTTGCATTGGTCATCCTCTAGACCTTTACTCAGAGTCTATGCCTATGGTCTGTGGTGGTCTTGAGGGATTCTGACCATAGAGAATAGGGTGAAATGAGGTGAGCATAGTATGCAGAGAAACAGATGAACTACAGAATAAACTATTATCGTACAACTAATATTTCAAATAAAATGTCCACGATACAATGCCTTTAAAGATTCATATTGTGGTCACAGACAGTCTGATATAAGGTGCTTGTGAGCTGTAGTTAGCACTACAGCTGAAAAGAAAAAAAAAAGAGTAAGAGGAGACAGTATGCATTGAGTAAGAGATGCAGACAAAGAGGGCAGGAGTACGTGGAGTGAAAAGAAAGTGTGAAGAGAGGTGTAAAAGCAATCTTTGGGCCTACTAGCCACTATTCCATGGCAAATTAGAAAACCATTAGAAGCATTAGATGCGGGCACACAATGAAACAGGAGTGAGAGAAATGAGCATCAGGCAGGAGATCCCAGTTTAGACTCATGAGAAAAGAGCAGTGACAGCTCCAGTGATGATCTTTCTCACACAGCGCATCCTGCCAATCATTACCAGTGCCATCAACTTTAATTATAGGCTTCTTAAAGTGACTGAATTGAGAATAGCACTGGTTAAATATAGAACCCTACTCTATAGTACAGCTACAGGGTGCTGGTGGTCAAACTGGGTGTTTTAATGGGTTCTAATGGGATTATAATGATGTTCTACTTAATTCTCATTTGGGTTGTAATAAAAAAGATGCTTTTTAATCAGTACAGCAGTGAGACTGAGGTAAAGAGGAATATCTCCAAGCTGTAGATATCTTCACCTCAATATGTGAGGTGATGTTCACAGTTACCACCTTTATATGATCCATATGCATATACCTCATCACCCATATCATTGAAACAGCTGAGAGGACAGGTGAGAACACTGATTAGACAGTTATTGTGACTCGTCATTGAGTGGGCTCTACATATTTGTCAGCATTTGGACAGTCAGGTCTCGAAGATGATGACAACATGAAAAAATGGGCAAGCATAAGGATCTGCATGACTTTAACAAGAATTATAGTGTGATGTCTAGACAATTGGGTTAGAAACTAGATGTCCAAATGTTTGTGAATTCCACACCAATGCTGACACATATGAGCAAATGCACACACAGCTTACATATCTAGTCCCTGTAAAAGTTGAATGTATATCTGGGGCATCAAAGCTGAGCTGACTTAGTTGGGCCCAGTTCTCCTGATGGCCAGCACTATTGATATATTTTGCAGTACTAGTACTCAATGTAGATCTGATGGATGCTTCATGAAGTATTGTTTATGCATTCAACATGTACAAATACACTGTTATAATATGGATGTTTCAAATGGTTCTTTGAACAATGCATAGAAGATCCACATTTGAGATTAATGTGAAGAAGCTGTTCTTTGGTAAAGAACCATTAGATCAAGTGAAGATTCTTTATACTTTTAAAAGGATATTCAGCCTCATATATCTTTATTACAAACATACTCTCCTATGGCATTGCTTAAAGAACAATTTGAGTGGTCTTCTTCACTGTGCAGTTGCAAACAATTTACACCAGAATATAAGTGGAAATCCAGAGCAGGGCAGCAGAGAAGTGGGCAGCGACAGCAGGGCAGCATGGATATGCATAGTTGACATTACTGAAGCAGACAGCAGCAGCAGCAGGGAATCTCAGACAGAAAGAACAGAAAAGAGGAACACAATAGAGAAGTTAGAAGCAGGTGCAGATGGTTAAAGGGAAGGGACTGATCCAAATATATTCTATTCTTTTTTCAAATTCCATTATTATTAAAATTGAAAATCTGCACAGAATTTCTCTGTTGAAGAAAGATCCTCCTTATCTTTTACTGTGAGACATGTGGAAAGCTGTAGTTAACAAATAGCTGGCTTAAAGTTTTTGCACCATTAACTTGCTGTTATGGAACCATTGTTATGAACCATACTTAAACAGATGAACTATTATTTACATTTAGCTAACCAGTGACTATAATTATAAGCTAGCTGGCTCCAGAGACTGTGGTTTTTGCTAAATAATTGCTTATATTTTATTTTTACATTTTTAATGATTTTATAATAATAATAATAATATTCATTCATTCATTCATTTTCCAAACCGCTTATTCCTGAATAGGGTCACCCGTGATAATAATAATAATAATAATAATAATAATAATAATAATAATAATAATTATTATTATTATTATTATTATTCATCATTTTACATTTTTATTATTATTATTATTATTATTATTATTATTATTGCTAGGGGGTTAGTTTGTTTAATTTCCAAGATTTTGTAAATAATTTGCCTCAGTGTGTCCCTATCAACATGTGAGAGGGTCACGTTCTGAGAAAAAGGATATTTAGGACTGTAAAAATACCTTATTTGTAATGATGATGTCACCAATCAGGTCTTATGCCAGTATTGTAAGTATCTCTATAAACAAAGTTCTTCCATTTAACCCCATTTACTGGGGACTTGCTTGTGGACTCCCACTAGAATTTTGCAGTCCAAAATACACACAACAAACAGAAAAACACATCTTAACACCTAGTGTGTCTTGTTATGTTTTCAGAGCTGTACCAGTATTCTGTGCTGGAGTCTGTACCTGTGGCATCTGTGGTGGCCAGACTGAAAGCAGCAGATGCAGATATTGGATCTAATGCTGAAATGGACTACCGTATAGTGGACGGAGATGGCTCTGGCATGTTCAACATAACCACAGATGAGGAGACGCAAGAGGGAATCATCATTTTACAGAAGGTTAGATATCACACATTTACAGAAAAAAACATTAGATCACAGTGTTGCGCTATAATTTTATCATAATTAAGCATACATTTCAGTGACTTATTGGAATTTATAAAATTTGCTAAATATAATCAATGCTAAAACAAATTCTAATTTATTAGTAATCTTTTAAGGCCTGTGCAGAAAAACGTAATTATTTCTGTTAAATCAGATTTCTAACTTAAATGCTACAATAGCCCTCATACATTATTTCATCTTAATTTTGAATATTATATATGTTTATTTTGTTTGCACCACCAACAAGAAAATACATTAATAATATAAAACCAATCAGCCATAACATGACAGTAGTGAAATATAATAATGTATGATTTTTTTTTTTTTATTTACAGTGGCATAAAGTATGTAAATGGGTGGGATATGTTAGGTAACATCTTACAACAGGATTTGCTACTAATGTCTGGGTGCCAGATACCACAGGACACCTTCAAAGATCTTATGGACCATATTATAAATGGTCAGATCTGTGGTGGCAGCACAAGGGGGAATCTGAAGCAAGTAGTATTAATGTTATGGATGATTAATGTATTTCATACATTATGTTTTATCAATACTCAATTTAAACTAAACAAGTTCATGGATCTGTGCTCTGCTATGAATATGATCACAGGCACTATTTGTTTCTGCAGTTTGTATTTATCATCCTCTAGTCCTATCTGTACTCACAGTAACTGCCCACAGGACACTGTTGGCTCCATAAAGTATACATGACAATCAAGGTGGTCCCACAGATGCTTAGTTGGGTTCAAGTCTGGGAAACTAGTTGGCCAGAGTAGTACTTGGAAGACTTGGTCATGCTCTTTCAGCCAGTGTTGGATATTTCTTGCCATGTTGCATTGTGTTGCTAGAAGATCCCATCGGCCCCAGGGAAGATAATCAGTATGTGCAGGTCTATAGTGATCTAAAAGGATGCTTGCATCACATGTTTGCATTGGTGCCATTTGATCACTAATGATACATTTTCACCACAGCATGTGAAAACTCTGCAGTTTCAGAAATAAAGCCATCCTTGGCCCGAAAGCAACCATTCCTATTATTATTATTATTTACTCTGGTAAATTATCCCTTTTCCCCATGACAACAACAAGGGATATGTGTGCATACAGCATATCGCACACCCTATATATACACACCAAGCCAGCTCACAATATATGACGTCCTATATGACAACCAGCTTACTGAAAGTAGGAAACTGTGATTATAATGTGACTTTCATATTTATAGCAGTAATTCAAATGTAGTGAATGTAGTTCAGTTAATTAGTTTTATTCCTTTTTATTTTTAAGCCTTGTGATTGGAATGTGATTACCTTGTATTAGAGTAATGTAGACTCATTTTTTTTTTTTTTACAAATTTTTAATGTAGACTCAGCATATTTGATGTTCTGGGTGCCAATCAAAGATAAGTACAATGGCAAGTAGCCAGTCTTTGCTCCAGGCACATAAAGAGTTAAATACCCAAGAAACAAAAGCAGAAATAATTAACGCCTTTTTGTCAGTAGGCTGAGGGGTTATTTCAGATTCAATAAGCCTACATTCCACAAATGAAAAATACTGAATTAAAATTTACATATCACAGCGAAGAAGGAATATCATTTGGTGACTTGGAGCTTTGCATTCCACTTAGCAACTACAGCTTTTTTTTCCAAGGTGAATGTTGTTACCTTTTTTGCAAGAATGAAATTTATATTCACATACGCAATTGACAGTTAAGGAAGCTCACTTGTATGAATATAACGTAATAAAAATAAAATATACAAAAGCATGGCACTAATAAAATATCTGCATTCCATTCTGAATGTTCTAGTGCTTTGTGTACTCCGTGCAAACAGGGAAAGGCATACAAAGAAAAAAACGTACGAGCAAAGATTGCATTACAAATGCTTACTTCTTGCTTTTTGTGTTATTTACAGACCACACTTCTTAAAAAGAATTTCAAATTTTCAAAGAAACATGATGTTTACATATGATGGTCCTTCAAGGGTTATTTAGTAAACACAATGGTTCTAAGCAGAAACATGAACACTCAAAGAACACCTTGCTTAATTAAACAGTTATGTGCACCATAACACGGTTCTTCTCTGATGGAGAATGCACTATAGAGGGTTCTACTATACTTACAATCTACACTGCAACAATAGAAGAACCATTTTTGGTGGTATGTAGAACCATGTTCCACTGCAACCCATTTAGACAGCTGCTTATTGATTTAGTTGTTTAGTTATTGCTGGAGGTCCACAATTGTTTTGAGGTCTTGGCTAAGTTGATTGTAGTCTCCCATTGTGCTGGCTATAAAGACTGGCTCTACATCCACCCCCAACATCAGTCTTGAGCCCACTCAGTACATTTGAGTATGTGGAGGTGGGGCTTAATAAGGGGCAAGCAGGATAGAAAGCAGCCAGTCAGAGGCTTCCCTGCTTCCTACATTGCTACAGCAAAGCCCACCACTGGGTAACAGAGGGAAAATCATCATCATCTCTATTTCAGCATGAAATGAAATGTTACAGATGCAGCAGAACTTGAGGGATGCAAATGTTATGTTTGGAATAGCAAAAGTGTAGTTTATCAGCATAAAATATTTTTCTGCTGGACATATTAACCCAAGGATAAGGAGTGGTTGTGCATAAAAAATATGAGGAAAATTTATTTGGCAGTTGGCAGGCCAACCAGAAGCTTCTAGTCATTAAATCAATTTGTGAAATTCCTCATACTGTTTAACAAAAATTGACAAGAAATTCATCTCTCTCTAATCAATAGTTGTAAAAATTAACCTCTGATGTAGAAGGTATAATAATAATAATAATAATAATAATAATAATAATAATAATAATAACAATAATAATAATAATAATAAATAATAAATCATGAAAGATAGACCAAGCGATATATTATGTGAATTGGAATACAAATACATTGACGTTCAATGTATTTGTATTCCAACTCACATAATATATCTCTTCATCTTTCATGATTTTTTTTTTATTATTTATTATTTATTTATTTGAATTCCAAAGTATTTGTATGAAGTTAACAAGTTCCTTTCCTTCTTCTATAAAGTTGTACAGTAACAAATAAATAGGTAACAAAGGTCTCAATATGCATTTCTAGGACAGTTGAAAGAAATATGATTATGTTTTCAATTCTGTTTTTGTTCCCCCAAAAAATATTGTTCTCATATTGTTCAGTTCTTCTTTTTCCTCTAACTTCTAACCAGAGCTCTGAAAATGAATTAAAGATGATCATTATTGGCCCTGTTCTGTACTGGAAAAACCTTAATGGCCACTGTGTTGTAAGAATTGAAAGAATTTCATTGATCATGGTGAACTGAGTTGCAGAAGAAATCTTTACACATAACTCCAAAGGCTTTGATGGAAAGTTCTATGGGAAGTGAAGGTTAAGATAATATACAGATATGCTCAAAAGAGCATATATTAATATTTCCTATTGATGTCAATCACTTCCACCACACTTCCTTTGAATGGCATGAACAGCCAGCTGAGGCTTGTGGAGCATATGAAATGCCTGGGTGCTGGCATGCTAAAAGTTTGGATGGCTGCCTACACTTCACCTGTTCAGGGGAATTCTTATAGCATCTGCTTCAAGGTTTGCTACAGATTAAAGCCATTGGTGGTAACAGAGGTAGGTGTTTGTTCAAGGTTGCTGAACTATAGCATCTGTGGTGAGCGCTCGTGTACCACAACTCAGAGCACTTGAACTTTTTCCATGTGTTCTGAGAAATGCCTCTGATAAAGCATTTAATAAACTTTCACTAAGTGGGCATTTTCTTACTCTTAAACAATAAATTGTTGTAAACAGTCAAAACCAAATGTTATGTAAGACTCCTCTTGAGAATGCAATAAGCACACAGGAAACATCTGTTTTTGGAACTGATCTGGAGAATAATTATCATATTGGATTTTCTTTTTTCATGGGAATTAAGACAGGACGGCAAGACATCATTATAAAATTAAGGAGTTCTAGTAGGTCAGATAAGCCAAGTTATTTTTCACATGTCTCAATTTCATTAAGCTCTTCATTCTTGGTTTTTATTTTTTATTCATATCTCAATCAATAGTTTAGCCTTCTTATGGCCCCACAAAGTCAATACAAAAAAATCCAAATGCAACATGTATCAAAGAATGGCTGAGTGTTTGAGTGTGTGTGTGTGTGTGTGTGTGTGTGTGTGGGTTGTGTGGGACACTGGAGGTTATTGAACTGTATTGGTCTATTTACCTTATGTTCACTGAACGACAAAGCATGACAGAGAGAAGGAAACAGAAAAATAGAGAGAGGGCAGTTGGCGATTAACTTCTGAAGCATATAAGATTGAGATATTATTATGTAGTTTGTACTGGTCAAAAGAGAGGCTGCATGTCAGAGTGAGACTAATTGGATCTATTGGAAACATTCAAGGTTTCAGTTTGGCCGAAGGTATAAGGTATGATTTTTTTTGTGATTAGGGTGAACTTTAAACCATGTTCTCTCCCTCATCTTTCCATCTTTCTTTTTTTTTATGTCTCCCTTTTTATATTTCTTTTTTGATTCATCATTTTCTCTTTTCCCGGGCAGCCTTTGGACTATGAGACGAAGAACACGTTCTCTTTGAGAATTGAGGCCACCAACCGGAATATTGACCCCCAATTCCTGACTTTCGGACCATTCAGTGATGTCACGGCCATAAAGGTCATTGTGGAAGATGTAAATGAACCACCGGTTTTCACCACTCCAGTCTGTAAGATGACCGTGTCTGAAGCGGCAGGGGTGGGCACCATCATCGGTACAGTCTCTGCTCATGACCCAGATGCTGCCAACAGTGCGATCAGGTACCAAAACTTCAACGCTAGTACTTACCTGGGCTTCTCGTTGAGGTGATAAATATAATACATACAGTCATGGTTGGACATTTACTTGCAGTCATACTGGGCAAACTTATTTTAGTGATTTCTTTAACTGTTCTTTTTTCTGAGACAGAAAAACAGTACCCTTCTGGCCTACAGGGACTAGACAAGCTGTGTGTGTGTGTGTATGTGTGTGTGTGTGTGTGTGTGTGTGTGTGTGTGTGTGTGTGTGTGTGTGTGTGTGTGTATGTGTGTGTGTTTGTGAACAATAGGTACAACTTAAATTAGCTGAATGCATTCTAGAAGGTATGTCCATGAACATTTATACATATGCTATATGTCATTCAAATTCTAAGTCTAGGCATAAAATGGGATACTCTGTATGCTTAAGGATTTGAGTCAGTTTGGTGATGGACAAGAGGACCTAGTACATGAAATAAAAGCTTCAGGCCATGCTGTGTTGAAAAGAACAGATTATCTCTAGCTCTACACCTTTTTGCTATTCCAACCTGAGACACTGAAGATTACAGAAAGAAGAGGGAGACACCTGCTTGGCTGTCATGTGACAAAGAAAAGCAGCATACAAAACTTCGCAGTCTTTGATTCCTCACTAGAAAGAGTCTAGCTCTACTTCAGGCTGCAAAAGTCAACAGGCAATTCTGTTGTGTTGTTTTTTTTGGTTTGTTTGTTTTGTCAGTACAATAGCTGATCAAATGATTTATTTTAATAATGAACAATATGAACTCGAGTTGATTTTCAACAGCATATTTGAGTATTGTTGACCATGTGAATCACTTCATGATTCACAATTGTAATTTTCTGTTGGCTACTTCCAGCATGAAAATACACCATTTCAAAAGTCATATATGGTCTAATGAACATGACACTAGCAGAGGGGAAAAATCGAAATTTACTTAAATCTAAATACAATTGCCTGATTTCTTGTATAGGATTGTTGGAGCTATTAGCCTTCTGGCCTTTGAAATGAAGTGGTCTGTGTGGAATGTGTAAAATTTCAACTTTTTACAAGGCTAATTTTGTACAATGATGATTTGATATGATATATATATATATATATATATATATATATATATATATGACAAAGTGATAGAATTCTTATTTGTTGTCAGGCAGCACAGCAGGTTAAGCCTACATCTTTCAATAAAGCTTAGTTTAGCTTATTGAAGGAAAACAATGAACCTGTTTGCAGGAATATTTAATGCATAATAAGAGACACAAGATGAATGAGGGCAACAGAGAGAACAGGAATCAATTTCAGCCTGTTCTTTTTCCAGTCTACTGTTAGATATGGAGTAGTATAAACTGTAGCTTAGATATATTCTTATAGTATAGTTCTACTTATTACTAAAAAGATTAAATGGGCTCAGGTTTCCTTACCCTTATTGTTCAGACTTAGAATTTATTTCTGAATTTATAAATCTGTGTACCTGTGTTCTCACTCTTTATTAAAGTAGGATAAAGTCATATACAGAATATTAATTAGGTTGTACTTTATTTTTGAGTTATATGTTACAGAAGACAGCATAACAACACAGTATAAATAAATAGAATGAATCTTAATAGAATAAAAACCTTTTGCCAACATGTGTGTGAATCACTTTGGTAACATTGCTTCAAAGGTGGTCTATAGAACAATGCTTCTGAAAATGTGCAGGAATTGTGTGAACCGATCATGTTAACATGGACCAGAATCTCAAAGCAATGTTTCCATTTTTTGATGTAATTTTTTCACCAAACTATCAGAAAATGATTTATAGGAGTGCATTTAAACTAGGGTTTCATTCATTTGGAAACTGGGTTTTCTGAGTTCAATTACACACTGATATTTTGTCACACAATGATTAGATGATTAGCTTTGGTAAGTCGCTCTGGATAAGGGCGTCTGCTAAATGCCATAAATGTAAATTAGATAAGGTAAGCAGTTTTTATGATGTGTGTAATGTCTGTTGGTTACTCTGATGCTGAGTTATGAAGCTTAGAATACTGGCAAGTAACAATCTAAAAGTATGGATCTCAGTGAGTGAGAGAAGTGAGTATGAAAAGCAGTAGTTTTTAGCATTTCTGTTATTCCATTTATCAGTTGTTTTTTTACACAATGTAAAGCAAAGCAAATTATCAAAAAAATGAAGTCTACAACAATGTTTTTGCCTACCAATGAAGAAATCAAATGAAAATAACAGCAGCATTGCATAAAAGTGTTCCTGAAAAATCTGCAGGGATAGTGAGATGCAATCATGACAGCATGGTCCAGGATCCCAAAGATATCTTTCCAATATATTGTGGAATCCATGTTATGAAGAATTAAAGTTGTTTTGAGAACAAATGGAGCGTTTACCTAGTATTAGTATAGTGTTCCTAATAAGGTGCTTTATAATTTCATATATACTAAAATTACTGAACATCTGCCTTTTTAAGATCTGCCTATTGAATAAACTTATGTAGATCTCATACAGCAACAGCGACAGCACTCAGCTCTGCATAGAAGTTGTAGAACTAGGAGCACCCTGGGGCCCGGAACAGTATCATCTTTTTAACTGTGTTAGCCAGACAAATTCAGTTTGCAGAGACATGGTAAATCCAAGTAACTTGGCAGACAACATCATGGCTTATGACACTGGCATTATTCTGGGCCAGATGGCATGTCTCTCTCTTGTCTTTTCCGGTATGACGGCAGATCCTAAATGCTTCACTTACACTGAGAAGGGCATTCCCTCTGGAAGGTCTGCAGTAGCGGTGGCATTCATAAAGTACAGCGCGAGCCAAAAAATTGGCAAACTGTTCCGACACTCCCTAGAGAGCTTTACCAATTACAGGCTAATTGAAGGAATATTGCAAACTGCTTCATTGTGGACAGTCATGATTGTCAGTCATTTTAATCTGAAAATCAAATTAGATGACCATTGTGGTTATAAATTGCCTTTCCACACATTCTCTCTTATGCTCATTTACACAGAATAGAAGCAGAAAGCTTTCAGCCCCCACCCCTCCACTCCAAAAAGTCTAACTGAACTAGGTTGAACGAGTGTAAACTGCATCTTCATGATCTGTGGACTCGTGAGCAAATCTGGTTATTGGAGAAATCCAAACATTATGTATTGGATATGAAGGGCAGATGGCATGAAATCCGGGAATAATTCATAATTAGTAAAGAAGCAACTTGTTGATAGCAGTTTTAATTGGGCTTTGAGTGCAGGAGATGCAAGCGTCAGACTTGCTAATCAGGTGGATCATCTTAATGACTGCAGCATCTGCTGATAGATAAGGAGTGAATGAAAGGCTAGACGTCAGCTCAGTTTGAATGGGCTTTTTAATGAGGAGCAAAACCTCCTGAGTGACTTAATTCTCATTACTGCATGCACATAAGAATGAATGCATGTGCACTCACACGCACAATATCATATATATATATTTATACAGGTATGTATACAGGGCCTTGCAAAATATTCGGCCCCCTTGAACTTTTCAACCTTTTCCCACATTTCAGGCTTCAAACATAAAGATATAAAATTTACATTTTTTGTGAAGAATCAACAAGTGGGACACAATTGTGAAGTGGAATGAAATTTATTGGATGTGTCAAACTTTGTTAACAAATTAAAAAAATTAAAAGTGGGTTGTGCAATATTATTTGGCCCCCTTGCGTTAATACTTTGTACCACCACCTTTTGCTGCAATTCCAGCTGCAAGTCGCTTGGGGTACGTCTCTATCAGTTTTGCACATCGAGAGACTGAAATTCTTGTCCATTCTCCCTTGCAAAACAGCTCGAGCTCAGTGAGGCTGGATGGAGAGTGTTTGTGAACAGCAGTCTTCAGCTCTTTCCACAGGTTCTCGATTGGATTCAGGTCTGGACTTTGACTTGGTCATTCCAACACCTGGATATGTTTATTTGTCAATTATTCCATTGTAGATTTGACTTTGTGTTTTGGATCATTGTCTTGTTGGAAGATAAATCTCTGTTTTCTTCCAGAATGGTCCTGTATTTGGCCCCATCCATCTTCCCATCAATTTTGACCATCTTCCCTGTCCCTGCTGAAGAAAAACAGGCCCAAACCATGATGCTGCCACCACCATGTTTGACAGTGGGGATGGTGTGTTCAGGGTGATGAGCTGTGTTGCTTTTATGCCAAACATATCGTTTTGCATTGTGGCCAAAAAGTTTGATTTTGGTTTCATCTGACCAGAGCACCTTCTTCCACATGTTTGGTGTGTCTCCCAGGTGGCTTGTGGCAAACTATAAACAAGACCTTTTATGGATATCTTTGAGAAATGGCTTTCTTCTTGCCACTCTTCCATAAAGGCCAGATTTGTATAGTGTATGAATGATTGTTGTCCTATGGACAGACTCTCCCACCTCAGCTGTAGATCTCTGCAGTTCATCCAAAGTGATCATGGGCCTCTTGGCTGCATCTCTGATCAGTCTTCTCCTTGTTCGAGATGAAAGTTTAGAGGGACGGCAGGGTCTTGGTAGATTTGCAGTGGTCTGATACTCCTTCTATTTCAATATTATCACTTGCACAGTGCTCCTTGGGATGTTTAAAGCTTGGGAAATTTTGTATCCAAATCTGGCTTTAAACTTCTTTACAACAGTATCTCGGACCTTCCTGGTGTGTTCCTTGGTCTTCATGATGCTCTCTGAACTTTGAACAGAACCCTGAGACTATCACAGAGCAGGTGCATTTATACGGAGACTTGATTACACACAGGTGGATTCTATTTATCATCATCAGTCATTTGGGACAACATTGGATCATTCAGAGATCCTCACTGAACTTCATTTTTTTATATGTTAAAAACGTTTGACACATCCAGTAAATTTCATTCCACTTCACGATTGTGTCCCACTTGTTGTTGATTCTTAACAAAAAATTTAAATTTTATATCTTTGTTTGAAGCCTGAAATGTGGCTATATGTATATATATAATGAAATATAGTGTGTGTGTTATGCAGCCATCTGTAAATGGTTTTGACTGATAATTACAATTTAAATAATTAAATTATTTTAAATATAATTATTATTATTGGTTAGTTTAAAAGGGTCAATTCTATTCCAGTGAAAGCCAAATGAGTTGCAGTGGAATACCAATATTGGAGATATACAGAATGCAATATTTTAGTTAATGCAATGCTAACAATGTGCTCGAATAAAGTAATAATAAATATTTCTTCCTATATTTATAATTATTTTCTTTAATTTGAATCTCTTTCTTCTAAAGGGTCCAGGGTTCTTAATTTTATTGTACATTTTATGTTTTCAACTGAGGTCCATATCTGATGTTTGTGTAGATTTGTTTAAGAAATTTATTTGCAGCTCATTTCACCATGTTTTGTTATCTGCAAGTATAGGCATGTCAGTGCACCACACTCTGCTGAACTTTTTTTTTCAAATTTTTATATTTTCTGAACTTCAAGTAGTGAACCTGATTACCTCTGCCACAGACTCTGCTGCATCTTTGTTTGCAGGTACTCTATAGACCGAAACACAGATTTGGAGCGCTATTTTAATGTGGATGCTTTGTCTGGAGTCATCAGCACAGCAAAACCACTGGACAGAGAGATCAACTCAGTCCACAACATCACCATCTTCGCCATGGAGAGCCGTGAGTACAGTTCCTTTATGAGATAATGACCAAAATGGTTCTCAATTCTTCACTTCTATAAAGGTTCCCAAAAGAAGTGTTTTATGAGATGAAAATAGGCATCTGTATTGTAATCCAGGAGATCAAAACAATTGTCTTTTTCCCTTCTTCCTACTATAACACACCTGGACCAGTCCTTTAGTTATGAAGTTGAAGTAGAAATGAGAATAGACACAAAACATCTCAACCCAATCAGTAGGAATTCACCTGAAGGAATGCTGTGGGAATATTTGCCATTATTTAAACAAAATATCTTAAGGCAAGAAAATGAGTAAATATTAGGACATTAGAAGTCATTCATTAGGTATGATCAATGAATATGAGTATGCACTTTCCAGGTCTTGCATTGTTCACCATTTAAAGAAAATAAAATTATATTGAATGTTAAATAAATACCTAAAAAAGCACTTATTTGTGAAGTAAAACACACACACACACACACACACACACACACATATATATATTACAAACACTATTACAAAATGTAGTGGTTTTATGTATCCTGTGTAAAACATTGAAGCATCTAAAAAAAATTTGAATTGTGAAAAAGTTAATTTCTGTTAGAAATTATATACAGTGTCAGATTTTATTTTCATTATATGTAAAGTGACATATTTCAACCTTTTTTGTTTTACTGTTGATATGAAACCCAGAATCTCACATAAGAATATTTAATTCCAAGTTTGACTAAATGATTAAATTAAAACAAAGGAAAGCTTGACATATATCACTGTGAATGTAAGGAATATAACATATATGGCAGTTTGACTTTTTGAATTAAATTTTGAACAAAACAAAAACTTTTTTCCACATCATTTTTAGGTGCATAAGTGCAATAAATCGTATTATTTACATAATGTGTAGAGGTATCCATGCAGCATTTGAGATAAATGTCTTGAATGTTGGGTGACTGGGTGCAGTGCTAAAGAGGTAAAAGTTCACCAGCATCCTGGGACATATTTGGGGAGCAGGAACAAAGATAGGTGGTCAGATTGTCCGAGGTGAGGGAGGGGTGTGGCTTTGTATGCATCAGCCATGTTGGTGTAATCTTAATCCAAAATTGTATGTCCCCTTGTGGAGCAGGAGTCATTTTGGTGGAAGTTTTGGAAGTCCAGATCTTAGATTGCTGTGGTTAAAGTTCCTCTCTACAATAAATGTTGCAGTATGCTAATAGCAGCCACAACAATAAACTCGAAGTAAACTCAAGGGGCAGGAAGAACAGTCTGCCCTTGATAATTAGGAACTCCAGATCAGCAGAACAGTGGGTTTCCAGGATGACAAAGTCATTGCATCATACTTTGTTTACATAGATATAGTTTCCTCCATCGGGTTGTTCCTGTCACCTATGCTGAGCTGTCCACTCTGAATAGTGTCCATTCTCCTGTTTCACCATTGTGTTTGCAACATCGCTGCTCAACCATGTTTCTGTGAAAAACATGAGATTGCAGATCTTTAACTCATCCAGTGTTCCCGGCAACAATCGAACATTTGCAAGAAAGACACTAGGTAGTGCCGGTCTGTGTGGGTTTAGTTTAGCTTAGCACACAGACCTCCACACTTTCCCCGCCTTTGTTTACTTTTGCGATGCCAGTGCCGGGTTCCCCTGGTAGGCAGGAATGATTTGCTAGGGTATATAAACATTTTTCCGCATTAAAGGTCCCAATGAGCACAGTGGCCTCCATCATCCATAAATCTCAATCTTTTTGGAAAAACAAAAATATTGAAATTGTTGGACTGAATGCCAAGTGTTATGTCTGTAGGAAACCAGGCATTGCACATCATCTATCAACACCATTCCGAAAGTGAAACATGGTGGTGGCAGCATCATACTCTGGAGACATTTTTCTGGGAAACAAGTCAGCGTTGAGGGAAAGATGACTGCAATGATGTAGCAGGCTGGGCAGACTGGAGCAGACTGCGACAGAGCAGACTGGGACAAAGGTTTATTTTCCTACAGGACAACCCTAAGCACACAGCCAAGATAACAAAGGAGTGGCTTCCAGACAACTTTGTGAATGTCAGAGCACAAACTTGAACCTGATTGAAAATCTCTGGAGATATCTAAAAAATGATGTGCACTAACGCTCCCACTCCAATCTGATGGAACACGAGAGGTTCTGTAAAGATGAATGGGATAAACGTCCCTTAAACAGGTGTGCAAAGCTTGTAGCATCATAGTCAAAAAACTTGAGGCTCCAATTGCTGTCAAAGGTGCTTCAACAAAGTATTAAGCTAAAGGCTGTGAATACTTCTGTACATGTTTGTACTTATGTACAAATTTTTCTATAGTTTGGAGGAGAAAAAATATATTATCTGTTTTGGAATAAAGCTATAACAACACAATGTGGAAAAGGTGAAGCACTGTGAATACTTTCTCATGTAATTTCTTATTAGAATTTATCTTTATTTATGTTTATCTGCATTTGTACTAATGTGATCTTTTTATGAATGTTTCTTTCAAGTAATCAATATTGATGTATTGATATTAGATAGATGTATAAAATTAAGTCAGCATGAATCTAATACTGAATATTTATCAGTCTTCTTGTGTAGCTGTTATCAGCAGCATATTCAGGGACCTTAAAAATGTCTCGATCCCCAGCCTTGTCACGTTAGCCCTTGCCTGGGTCTTCTCTAAGCATTTACACTTTTATCTTCCTCATATGTTTAGATCTCAGAAGAGCACAGTCTCTCTCCAAAATTCCCAAGACACTACATATCCTTCAAAAGCAAATACTGTCAGTTGACATTGATAGAAGAAGCCTATTAAAACTCAAAAAAAGACTTTTATGCTTTATCATTATGAGCTTTGAAGTTTATCATATGATCATATGCTGTAGAATTCCAATAGTAACTGTCTTACTTGAACATTTATTTATTTTTCTATTTTGTCTAATTACAATTACAAGTTTTAATTGAATGCAGCAGTATTTCTGATAAAACCAGTATAAAAAAAACGAAGAATTAAATCAGAATAGACCAAGATTCAAAATGCAACATCTACTATAAAAAAGAGACCAAACAAGTTGGATTTCTTAGAATGTGTGCAAAGAGGACAGCCCTGTTGTCTAAATAAATAAATAAATAGGCAAGACTAAAGTTTGGGAACACCAAGACAAAGAGCAGGACCTCATACCAACTGTAAAGCATGGAGGTGTAAATAATTTGGAGCTGCTTTTGTTGCAGCAGGGCCTGAAGAGCTTGCCATCATAGAAACCACTATGAAATCTTTATTGAATCAGAGGGGGTTTGAGGAAAATATAAAACTTTACAGATATAAGATGTGCAAAGATCACATATCTGATATTCTTCCTTCTGCATGGATGAGTAGGAAAAATCCATTCCAGTCAATGTCAGAGACTGGTAGCAGAATATAGGAAACATCTGACATTATTTAAGCCAAAAAATGAAATACCAGCTATTAGGCCATAGGGTGTCTCAACTTTTTCCTCACAAGAAAATTGCATAATAAAATCTCAAAAATGAACGCAATTATTTTACTCAGTCAAATTAGTAATATTTTATATCTCTACTCCCAGTTACAGTAATTATTTTCTTTGTCCACTCTTGATTTTACTTTGTGTTACCATGTTTCCCTATAATATAATAAGCAGTGTGCTACAGCGATGTGGTTTACATAGACATTTTGAAAATCAAGATCACATTTTGACATTTTGCATTTATGAAACAGAGCTGGAAAGTAAATGTGGATTAGGATGCCAGGGCTGTCATGGATCACTATGCTTATTTAATCTCTAGGGATTGGCTGTGACCCATTGACAACAGCAAATAAGAGCCTGGTTGCTGATGAAGGCACTGGGGTGGGCATTTCAGCTGTCGAAATATGCAAATACGATTTCCCCTGACAGTCGACAGGTGCAGCCCATATAGAATACTGTACAGATTGTACAGCAGTTTCAAGGGCAAAGGTGCCTTCCCACTCAGGTTTTATTAGCATATGAGCTAGCCGGACAGAGAAAACGACCTTAGGTTTAAGCATACTCACATCATTATTAGTTTTGCTTAATTTATTTTTATTTCAGTTATTTAACAATGCAGATTTTCACTTTAAAAACAGTCTAGGAAACCACATTCACATAGGCACACTCTTAGGCAACTTACCATAAGTATTCTTTTTGGTGACATTCAATGCACCCTTTAGGTTCTTCTGAGGGTATCCCATTTACCTTAATGGAAACCACTGTCAGCAATTAAAACTAGGCTTCTTGGAATGGGAGGGGCCTACATCCACATTGAAATGATTTTTTTTGTTTGTTTGTATGTTTGTTTTTGGTTTGTTTTTTTATGAAGGTTTCTTTGTAAATATTCCTGATTTCTAATAGTTTATTTGATAATTTAGTTACCACTCAGTATGTTGTATAAACAGAGCTCTTTATAGTTTATACATTGATCAGCCATAACATTTAAAAACATGCAAACATTTTGTAGGTTCCCCTTTTGTCACTAAAACAGCCCTGATCTATCAAGGCATAGACTCCACAAAACCTCTGAAGGACTCCTCTTTGGAACCACGTTGTTAGTGACAGATCCTTTAACTCCTGGAAGTGTTGAGGTGGGATCTCCATGGATGTAATGAATGAGCTTTGGTGTCCAAGACCCTTTTGTTGTTTCAAAGGTTTTCCTTCTTGGACCACTTTTGGTAAGTATTGACCAACACATGTTTTGGGAACATTTCACAAGGCCTGTTCCAACAAATCTACTTTAAGAAGAGCATTCACTTGCTGCCTAATATGTGTGTCCACCCCTTGACAGGTGCTATTGTAACCAGATAAAATAGCAATAGATCCATGATGATCTTCTTGGTTTTCTGGATGTTAAGTGCCAGGTTGTTGTTGGTGCTGGATGCTGCACCTCATCCCTGTAGGCCATCTCGTTATACAGATCCATTAGTAAAGAAACCTTGAATTCCCTAATTAAAGGTATAGTTTATAGGCATGGGTGCCATATTGTTTTATGGTGTATCACACATAATTATGGTAACATAGTATGGCTTGATTTTTGCAAAGCTCTGTTGCTTTGAATGTTGTTGCCATTTTTGTTGAACTATGTACATTTACAATGCTTGGCTGTTAACCAGGTAGGCCAATGCACTGCTAGGAGTCTTGCCCAAGGACTCTCACTGGTGTTACATGATGGGTTGGGGAATCAGATTCATCTGTCACGGGGAGGACAAAGACAGAAAGCTACTTTTGAGCATCTTTTACTTTTCAATGACATGTTGTCATTTTAATTCAACAAGTTTAATTGGAACTGAGGAAGTGTTTGGCCCAGAGAGTATTTTAAATTGTAAATTGAATGGAAATGTAATGTATCCTTTGGAATGTAATTAAATATGCAATTGCATGTGAGTGCTTTAGCAAAAAGAAAATAACATTCTTTTTAAATTAATTTCCCTCACACCATCTTCTTCTAAACTCTCTTGGCCTTACACTTAGTTTAGTTCCAACTAAACCTGTGTTCAAACGGAATAGTAATGCTTTGCCTGACTAATAGATTTTCTCCTTTGCTTATGTCAGAAACAATTAGCTACTGTGATTAATTTTGTGTTAGACGCTGTTACCCAGTTTGAGTTGACGCGTGTTCCTCAGCTGTTACCAAGCAACCATTTCAGAACTGTAATGCAACCATTCAGCTGGTAGCATTTTTCATTTTCATGTGCATGAAATAAGCATGAACAGGCAACCCAAAAAAATGTAAAATTATAGGCTTCTTTGCAGGAATATTATATCTGGGGCTATGGTGAAAGCAAATCCATAGTTACAAAATAGAATATTGTAAAGATTTCCTTTTTTTTTTTTGGTAATTTCTCACAAAAGAGTAAACTCGTATATTTTATATTATTACTCGTAAAGTAACATATTTATGTTTTACTCAGTATAGCTTACACCTAATGAAATTATTAGAGTATTCATTTTAACTTTGAGTTAAGGTCATGCTGAATGAAGTGTAAATTAAAATGAAGAACAAACATTTTACTCTTCCTAATGCTATCATGCATAGCACATACCTGCTTGTATGGGCTGGTCAGCACTGAAGTCTCAGAGCCAGTGCACCAAAGAGCCTACTGAATGGTTGTAGAAAGTTTGAAAGGAGTTTTTGTGAAAAGAATCATAAAACCTTGGGTCAGCAGTGTTTACTAGAGACATAAACAGACTGCTTGTTTTTCATATTGTGAACCACCGCCCCAGGAATGGGGGCATGGCCACAAAGGGAGGCACAAGGAGGCACACAAAATGGCAAGTGGAGTGACTCAAAAAAGGTTTTTATTTTGCCAACACAAACACCTACCTAAATGATCAAAATGAATCCTATACCCAACTGGGAGGCTATAGACTTCATTTCACAATAAAGGGCTATTTAGCCCTAAATATTTACCCCTTCTCTCAGTCTGTGGTTTACATTGGCCTCATTAGCCCCAGGTGTGCCACGATAACATGGCTAACACACCCCACCACCTCACCGGCACAATATTTGCAGGGGGTTTATTCCATAAACATTGATGACTGACAAGGTAATCAAGAGCACCGGACGATTGAATTGTCTAAAGGTAACCTGGAGCTGTTTGACACAACAATTAGTATCCTACATTAGTTTTGGAACTGTTGAATTGGAAATTAAGCCAATTTTGCATGTCAATTGTGTGAGGATATACAGCCATGCTGACCAGTCTAAATAATATTGCCTCAGCATACCTATCATTCCAACCCACTACCTGAAACATACTCTCACACACTACCTAAAACATCTAGACAGCTACATATGGAATATATTAACATACTGTAAGTAAAACCTATTTTAAAATGTACTTATTGCTTTATGATGATACTTATTGTGATAATTTTATGAAAATTACAATCAAGCCCTGCCATACATTAATGCAGCCCTGCACTCTTTTCCTTATGCACTGCTCCTTTCTCTCTCTCTTTTTCTCAGAGGATCCATCTCAAGCAGGAAAAGGCATAGCCATCATAACGGTGATGGACATCAATGACAATGCTCCAGTCTTTGCTATTGAATATGAAACACGGGTGTGTGAGAATGCATCACCTGGACAGGTAAAAAACAGTCCAGTACCTAAATGATTTATATAAATATGTATATGTGTGAAGCAAATTGTGGTCATTTTATTAAATGCCTGTATGCCTTTATTGAATGCAACTAGTTTACTGGCTTTTTGTAGTTTTGATGTGCATGTTGCTGATGTCACATGGCAACAGGCAGGTGCTAGAATATACTGTACAGTATCAATGAATCCTGCACTTTGCAAAGGGTGTTTTATTTGTGGCATACATTGTTTGTCCTAAACATAACATGCATTCGTGTGTACTAAAAGAGTGAAAAAAATAAATAAATAACAGAAGTCGGGGTTGATTCGCCCACAGGAGATGCAGGTCTGTACGGCTGAGTGCTGTTGTGCATTACATATGAGTTATTTAGCATTTGCCCTTTTTCTAGCTAAATGACTGAATATATCACTGGTAGTGATCTGTCTGCTCCTGGCATTTGGAAAATACAATCAGGAAAAGGAGGGGGGCAAAGCCAGATTGGAAACGAAAGTAAGTGCAATAGATCAAAATGATGCACTGGCCCAGAAATGGCCATTAGGGATTTTTTATGTACTTTTTTTAAGACTTTGCCTTGCCTTTGCTTTTTGTGCTTTGTATATTTGTCAATGTGGTTCTGTTACACAGTCTGAGTTATTATATACAAATAGATATGACTCACATTCAGCACAGATACTTTCATTTGGTTTTGTGACCACCTGCTAGTCATGTTATTATTTCAGTAGTATATCCTTGCTGTCACTCCTAAACCTCATATCTCCACAATAAAACATAGATTTTATTCTAAATCATTTTGGACCATTTTGGAACATTTCTTGATCCATACATCTTGAGATTGTAAATCAGATTCACAAAAATGAATCAATATTGTGTAACGTCATAGATCTAAATGCTAGAATGGCAAAATGTATGATTTGTATTTCCAAAAAATATCCAATGATTTAAAAAATAGGCATATAATGATCCTTTATGGTCAATTTAAATATAATTTCATATTATGATATTTATGATGGCGCAATAGCAGCACTTCAAATAGATGCTATGAACTATATGCGATTATGTGACCAGACATCCCACTTCTCTTTTGGAAGCGCTTTCAGCATACTAGAAGTGAATCCCACATTATGCAATACCTCAGAATTTGTTAATTTATGTATTTATTTAGAGAGATAGCAAGGTGTCATTAATAGGATTTTGTTTGGTCTGTCTTTGTGCTAAGTAGACCTATCAGTCCTCTCTGCAGGTGTGAGTATACAATCAATCTCTCTCATTTAGTGTCCATTCCTTTCAGTTCAGTTCACTATGAAATCATACTTCAATGCAGACTACACTAAACAGTACCCCCATCTTATAGTGGTCACAATGATACCAGAATAACAGTGAATTCTGTTGTGAGTTCAGTTAAATGAAGGTAACGGGTATCACTCTTTCAATATTTTAGCTAATGTTTTTCAAAGTGGCAGAAGAGCTGGGGTTTTATACTGCTATTCTATTTATGTCCTGTGATTAGAGCAAACTGTGAGAAGTTGTTGTAGATGAAAATAAAATTGTATATTTGTCAACTCAAAATTCTACACATAATAATTTGAATAGTTTGAATTATTTTTAAATGTATTAAAATAAAACAGAAAAATATAATGTTAGTTGATTGGACATGATTTGGTAAGGCATATACCTGTTTATATAAGGTCTCATAGTAGACAGTGCATGTCAGAGTACAAGCCAAGCCATAAAGTCTAAGGACCTGTCTGTTGACCTCTGAGACAGGACTGTATCGAGACACAGATCCGGGGTACAGAAACATTTCTGCTGCATTGAAAGAGCACAGTGGCCTCCATCATCCATAAAGTTTGGAACCCCCAGGACACTTCCAAGAGCTAAACTGAGAGATCATGGTAGAAGGCTCTTTCGATTTGATTTGATTTTGGTCAATAAGATTTGAGGCTGTAATTGCTGCGAAAGTGTGCTTCAAAAAAGTATTGAGCGAGGTCTGTGAATGCTTATGTACATTATATGTTTGTGTTTTATTTTTTATACATTTGCAAATATTTCAAACAAACTTCTCACTTTGTCATCATGGGGTATTGTGTGTAGACATTTGAGGGGGTGGAAATGATTTTAATCCATTTTGGAATAAGGCTGTAACATGTGTAACAAAATGTGGAAAAATTTAAATGCTGTGAATACTTTCTGGATGCATTGTAAGTATTGGGATACTTATATACCCATACATTGTTTCAAGTTTCCCTTAAAGTAACTGTCTCTACTGTCCAGACAAGACCTTCTACTAGATTTTGGAGCATTGTTTGATTGTATTGCATTTACAAGCACATTATCACATAAGATCACATAAATATTGGATAAAGCTCCACCAAAGAACACCGTTCCACTGCTGCACAGTTCAATGCTGGGTGGCTTTATTCTCCTGTAGCCTACCTCTGGAATTAAGCATCATGCCAATAGTTTCATGTTTATCTGCTCCACTGAATTGAGATTAAACTAGCCAATACCAATCCAGTAAAATATGCCTGATTGGCCCCAGATCCTGATAAATGGACATCACTACTACTTACTACGTGGAAAGTAGCTAAATTGGGATACAATTAATTAAGTTTAGAAGTAACATATTTATATTGTATTGTGTCTTAAATATGTCTTTATTTGATTAACTTTAAACTCCTAGACAGATTTTGTGGAACATTTTTGAGTTTGATGTACTTTTATTCACCAAAAAAATAAGAAAAAGATGTATATGATTTATTTATTTTCAGGAGATCATAGGCTACTCAAATTTGTATAAATTTGAAATGTAAACAGGAAGGGAGTTTAAAAATTTATTTTTTTTCTTTTCTCTTTTCTTCAGGACTAAATAAAAACACTTTATATCTCAGAAATCTTGGTGGAAATTGATTATCCAGAGTGTTTTTGAGCTATAAATGCAATCCTTTTAATAAATTATATATTTATTATATATAATTATATATGTTATGTGAGCAAAGAAACCGAGCAAATAGCCACTCCCTTCTTTTTCCTCTGTAACCTAGTGTCTTGGTTAGTGACATCATTAGCCTGACCCCATATTGCTGATCAGTTGGAGTCTACATGCAAGTTGAGCATGTACACATGACCAAAGCAGTGCACTGGAATGATCTTTTGGCTTTTAAACTGAGACTTAATTCAGCTGGAAACAAGTGAATTTTAACTATTTTCTGAGATGAATTACTCAATAATAATTCATCAAACAATGATGAGACCACCATGGTTAGGTCAGTCTAGTTAATTTTTATATGTGTATCATGTCTGTAGTTTAGTCTGAACCTGACACATGAAGCTTAGAAAATGACAGATCTTAGGTTGCAAGTTAAGCAGCAAATATTAAGTAAACAAATGTAACATATGTTATTCTTGGCCTGTTGACTCACTATTTGATGTTGAGTCAACTTAACATTCTTGGTGTTTTCTGCTTTCTTTGATTACATTCTTTAAATATCAAGTAAATACAAAACAAGAAAGCATGAAATAGAAGGATTTTACATTGGATTTAAGGGGTAACAGGGAAATAATGACAGTCAGCATTTGGGGAAAAAACAGCCAAATTTATTAAAGAATTAGATACAATCTCTTTAAAGAAAAACCTCTGCCTGTAGAATCACTGCTAGAAGATATGCTCTAGCTCATTCTACCCACTACACCTAGTTTCTCTGTCTAATCTTGCCTGTGTTTCACCAGAGCTGTTCTGACCTGCCTGTCCATGCCCTGGCATGCCTTTCTTAAGGATTCGATTAATCCAAATGATTTGGCTGGCTGGCTGGTTGGACTCTCTGGACCTTCAGCATTCACAGATGAACATGGAAAAACATTGCCTCATAATAAGCTGCCATTCCTCGACTCCTAATTACCATCACCGTGCTCCAGCAGGTCCCCGGGAGCCCGGCATGAAGCATCACAGACCAACGGTGTGTCTGTCATTATTGTGCCATAATATTAATTGATAATTCCACGGGGCTGTCCAGGGTGAAGTGGGACCAAGTGAAGAAAGCAGGGTCATGATCTCCAATCATCACACACATTACACTGCCAACAGGCACGGCTGGCATGGAGCTTTTGCCCAGACATGGCACCATTCCACTGGTGAAGCGGACAAGCCCAAGTCCTAAAGAGGGTCACAGACCATCTGTGGATGTTTACACTTGTGTTGGAGGAGGGGTGAAACTTTACACTCAGCAATAGTATGTGAAAGCATCCTGCATTCAGAATGACTGACAACTATTATCATTATACACACACCTTGTGTCACGGGGCGCAACCCGGGTGGAAATTAATTAAGAAGCACACCTGGATTCAGACCGGGATTTAAATAACTAATTTTGGACTCAAATGCAACAAAGCAGACCGACTACAAGTGGGCTTGAACTCAGGCTGCTCAGGTGTGGGGCGGCACTTATACCACTGTTCTGTCTGAACTGGAAGTGGTTTAAGGAGGTAGGGTTTATGAAGGGAGGTGCTTGGTGACACGTGAGGGGAACTGAGAGAGGAAAGGGTTAAACAACAGATCACTGGAGGAAGAATGCACCAGTGATCTGAACTGGAAATAAAGAGGCTTATTTATAAAGATAAACAGACAAAAGAACAAAACAGGACCCGGGTTTTGAATCCCCGCAAGCTCACGCATTGTGCTCCGCAGGTGAGCACCTTACCGGTAGCACAGACCAGGGGAAGGGCTGAGAGTTGGAGGGGTGAACTGAAAACTGCTTCTCAAATGAGAAGGAAAACTATAACTAGGAACCTCCCTTGTTAGAGAAGAAACTACAAAATGAAAAGCACTCAAGTGAGAGGAGAAAAAAAAATTATCTTTTCTTTCGAATGCCTTTTCTTTCTTTTTTCTTTGAATCTATGCTCTAGAGGTAGAGCTAGGGACAGACTCTCCTGTTTGGTGAGGAGGGAAGGAAGTACAGCTCTGCCCCATTTACTGGAGGAGGCAGAGGGAAAAAGAGAGGATTTTAAAGGTAGAAATCCTCCTCACTTGGGAGAAGGGACAGGTTAGGATAAGAAATACCGTATTTTTACCGACAGCGTCTCAGACAGCGTTTGGCCAAGAAACAGCAAGGAGTGAGAAGCACCAGCTGCTTAAATGAACAAACCACACCTGAACTCAATCAGGTTCATTATCAGGTTTTTCCGGTCGCCGAGCGCCCCATGGCAGCTTGGCTACGGCATTGCGGGCAGCTCCTTACACCTTGAATATGTATTGTTTAGAAATTCATTGCTCAACTATAACATTTAATCCTTGTTGTTAAACTCACTGTCCAATTAATCAGTTACCATACAGGAACACTTTATACTTCTATAATTATATACTGTAGTCCATCTATTCCTCTACATAGATTTTTTCAATGTGTGCAGCAATATGTGATCTATGTGTCCAAATGTTTGCAGACACCCCTTCTAATGAATGCATTCAGCTACTTTAAAACACAGACAGGCAAGTGCACACACAGCTTGTCTACTCCTTGTAGAGAAGTACTACCAATAGGACAGGACTCTCTGGAGCAGATAAACATGAACCAGCTGGCTCCATGCCTATTGACAATTGTGGGATAAATGCCCCCTTGTTGAACTGTGGAGCAGTAGAACTAGAGTTCCCTAGAATGATGGTGCTCCATCAAATACTTTTGGGTTGAAGTTGAGTTGTGAAGTTGGGGATGAGGTGGTCTGGTCATCAACACACATACAGACCTCACTAATGCTCTTTTAGCTGAATGCATTCAAATCCTCACAGCAATCCTCCAAAATCAGAAAGCCCTTTGTGGAGTAAAGTTACTCCAACAAATGCAGGTTAAACTCTTTTTGATGCCCTTGATTTCAGAAATAATTTTGTCATTTACTGGTGTGACTCAGTTTACTAATTACATGAGTACTGTATTGAGAGATTCACTATTTGATCAATTCATCTGGCCCAGTCCAATGATCATGATTTTGGACTGACCCAGTCCAAAAATACATGACTTAAAATTATAGAAGATTATAAAAGACTGAATATCTCACAAGTCCTGACTTAAAAAAAGCAGTAAAGTAGGTGTTGGCTTCATATACATTCCTCAACTACCATTCCTCCTTAAATGGTGCAGTGTGATCTTTATCTTCATCCTGTGTTTATGTTTTGTACTCAGATGTCATTGGCTATTGACAAGACTTAGATTTAGTTGCTGACCAGTATACCCTGAGAGATAACACTTGGGTTGAAAGAATCAAATATTTGATATGCTCTGACAGGTCTGAGCGGCGATGAAGAGGCCAAAAATTTAAGTCTGAGCCTCTCACACACTACTCCATTCTTTCTCCAACTGTCCAGTCTGACTAAAATATCTGCAGACTAGAGGCAACCAGCACAGATTTTGACAGACTACCAATCAGGGGTTAAATTCAGGGTATGACAATGTGTTGTGTAATCCTGGCTTAGCTCGTACTTCCATTGGGGAAATCTGAGGTCAACCTACCCCTGCCTCCCTCCCTGTCATGTACATCTTGGGATCTTCACAGGCTTACCTAGCTCACATACTTGAATCAGGGATTATTGTCTCACATTGTGATATTCTGACTTTAAGCATCACACGGTTACATACTGACATGCTCAGTGACATGCAACATCATATAATACAGTTAAACACAAAGTTAAACACAAAATTAAACACAAAGTATAATTGGAATTGTTTTAACACTCAATGTAATTCAGTTTTATCTCCAGTTGTGTCTGCACAAGGGCAACTACTAAGCTAACTTTGACATTTTGCAGTTTTGTTAACTCTGTTGTTACCGAATCAGCTTGGTAAATGAAGTCCACCCAGGCTCTGCACACACAGCTAATACCAGTCAACCTCTTGGGCAGCTGACAATGTTGACATACTGTGGGTGAGGGCTCGTTTGCATAATGAGAGGAAAAGTGTATTGCACTGTCTATGTGGACAGTGTGTGTGAATTTTAATAGGCAGCTACCAAAATGTGCTGTTTGTTGTCAGCATATCAAATGTGCATACTGATTGAATGGTAATGGCGGATAGTAGAGGGATGTGTGTTAGCACGGGAACAGTCAGGGTACTCCTGTCGTTACACTGTTTCCTTGGGATTGAAGTGTAGAATTTTGTACAGAAGGAGAAGAATTACTCTATTATCTTCTGCTGGAATTATTCATTTCTATAAGGTGGCTTTATCTATTTCATCTCCATGCGTCCAGTGCTTGAAGTGGAAAAAGTGTCTGTAATCCTTTCGTTTGTACCAGAAGACTCTGAGGAGCTTGCAAAGGTTATATTGTTGAACTTGAAGTGAAGCTTTCATTTACCCATTGATCCCACACCCACTATCATAACTATCATCAAAAAATAAAAACTACACTTTGGAGTTTTACAACAGCTATTGCCAAGTACATTGGTTTGTACTAGACAACAGATGAGCATTAAATAGTGAGAATTGGACAATGCCGTTTTTACAGTAAGAATTTTGTACACAATATTTTAAGATTTTGGCAAATTTGGTTTAAGACACAGGATATCTGCCAGGGTTAAGATTTTGGATGTCCTCCCTAACTGTCTGAAAAATTACAGCTTTCTCTGAATGATTAAAAACAAATGGATGACAAAGACAACTGGATCAGTATATTAATTAAACCACATTTCTGTGAACAGTGGCACATACTGGAATATAAAAATCAAGCTTTTTGTTAAAGAACAATGTTGGATTTTGCATTAATTGGCTGTCATTTGAAGGCAAAGCTCTGATACAGTTGTTGTAAACATGTAGATGTTTCATTTAAAGCATTTATAGCAACAGTCATTGTTGCAATTAGTAGTTTGGTCATTTTGCATGCTCATTTTGAGTGATTAAGTTAATATTTTAGCTGAAATTCAAAAATATGTAATTTGTCTATGAATATTTTTTCTATGAAGACACATTTATGGTCAGCAGTACGGGATCTAGAAGAAAATACTCTTTTGTAATTATATTTGAACTACTTTACAGTAAAGTGAAATAAAAATGAAAATATGAAACAAAGTCTGTTAGGCTCCACCCCTGTGTCTACCTCGTCCCTTTGATTATCTGTCTTTCTGGGTCTGTACAGAAACCCTAAATGGTCCAACCAATCCTCCTCTCCTTTATGGCCCAGAAACTGATTTTGAGATTACATCCATCATCTACCTCTTATTCGAGGTCCAGGTTGTGGGGGCAGCATCTTAAGCAAATACTTCTCCACAGCTACCTCTTCCAGCTCCCTGGAAGAGTTATCCCCTATCCCCTATCTCTAAGGGAGAGTTCTGCAACCCTGTGGAGAAGGCTCATTTCAGCCACTTGTACTTGGGATCTCATTCTTTTAGTCACTATCCAAAGGCTCAGCTCTCTCTTCACCACAAAAGACTGACCCAGACTCCACAATACTGTAGATGCTGCACCAATCTACTTGTCCACCTCCCACTCTATTTTTCCCTCACAAGTGAACAAAAACTTGAACTCAAAAAACTTGAGACAGGAACCCTCTTTTTTTTAACATATTTCCCTTGGGAGACCCTACCCTAATATTAATATAAGTAATAATTGCAGTTATTAACGAGGTAATATCCAGTTAAGTGACTAGTAACACTGCAGCACAGATGTCAAATGTAAATGTTTCATTTTACTAAAGTAAATAAGTCAAAATGAAAACAATAACATTACTTTCCATCACAAACTACAATATACAGGAAGTACAGTCAGATTGTACCGGTCACTCTGCAATGAGCATGTGTTTAAATCTTTCACAATTAACAGACAGAAATGCTGTTTGTGCTGGCTTTGTACAGTAAATGTCATTGGCTCAGTTAATAAGTAGTCAACTTATCTGAACGGGATCAGATGTCTTATTTGCTTAATTACTGTTTGTTCTCTCCACCCCTCTCTTGTTCTTCCCTTGATTCCTCAATGCTCTTCTGGGGTAGGAAAGGAGCAGCAATTTTCTTCTTTCTCAGTCTGCATCATTGTTTTATTTTGGTGTTTTCCGTGTACTTTTTTGCACATGGCACTGTATGTGTTGTTCTCCATCTCGACCCTTGCCTCCACTTTTGTCCAGTCTAGTTGTGAATGTTCCCAGGTGTTCTCCATTGTAGCCTTGCTCTCTTGTTATCTCCTTCAATTGTGTTTTGTCAGTCTTGGGTTTATATCACTTTGTTTAAGTTCATGTGTTGTTATGGAGTAGTAGGAGTTCTATATGTGAGTTGCTGCAGTTTTATGGGGGCTATTGAAGTTTAAACAGTGGACATGCTGCTTAATGCAGTTAATCAGTGTTGATTCCTGCTATGACTCATTACATTAGCTATATTGCCAGTGGCAATCAGTATGCAGCAGCACTTAGTAGAAATGTATATGTTCACAGTAGTACATTAGTATTGGAATATGTAGAGCATAACATACCTTTAGAATTTGTAGTGCAGTCGCTTTTGCTCCTGTAAGTGCACCATGATTGCCTCTACAGGCCTATCGAAAATAATTTAGTACAGCCATTAGACAAAAAAGCCTATGTCATTCCACATCCTTCCTGCAGTATTTAACCCTTTATCACTATATGCTGTGAGACGCATCTGAACCTGATATGTTTGTACAATTGGATCAACTGTTCCAGTACCATAAACTGCACTACTGATTTACAGACAGACTTCATTTGAAGCCATTTCAGTAGAAGATATGGCATGACACAAATTGTCATCCAGACTGCCATGTCATTAGGTTGTGGTTAAGCAGGGATATACAGAGCGTTAAAGTGTAATGATTTGCTTGAATGGCTTTAATGGCTTCTGCTGAGGATTCTTTGCTATACTTCCTGTGCAGATTATAGCAGCTGACTCTATTGATAATGTTTGTAAGTTAATTGTATTTTTTGACATAGTAAAGGCATTATCAAAACCATATTAGAAGCATTTTACATGCATTTTAATGACCTTCATGACTGACTGCCACAAGGACATTGTGGTATTAAGAGTATTGTTGAATATGAAAAGCACTGGGAAAAATGGTGTCAAGGTTAAATGTTAAAGGATTCAAAAGAATTCAAAATAAGCTCTTTTTTACCATAATTTCTAAATGTGGATTAGAGGGGCTGAGGAGAGGGGCATATTTTGAAATGTCAAACTCTTATAAAGAATTTAGAGTGGAGCTGGAATGTGGCATTCAGATACTACACACTGAGCTTTACTGTCCACTATCCATCCTGAAATCACAGTCAATGTTGTCTCTAAGTTTCATTTCATTTGTAGGTGTGATCTTGATTCGATCTTGACGATATCAGTGTTCCTTTCTGTGAACAATGCTGGAACTGTTGTAAATGAACAGATGCACGCACGCACACACAAACACACACACACACACACACACACACACACATACATTACTGCTCAGGAAAGGAATTGACACATTTACTGCTGTCTTATTTAATTCAAATTCTACTGGAAATAGACGATCTATGTTCAAAGTTAAAGAGAACAAAAGTATTTGAATATAAATATATAGTTTCATTGTGTTCACTGTTGGCTTATGTGTGTGTATACTAGTGTATCTCCAAAAAATAGAATACTGTGAAAAACGTTTTTAATAATTGAATGAAAAAAAAATCCATTACATTTAAAGTGATTTATTTCAAGCTTTTTTATTTTAAAGTTGATACTGTGATTAGTAATCTATTCAAATTTGAATTAAAAATGTCTAACATATTTGAGTTATAAGCCATATTGCTCAAAAAAAAAAAGACTTGAGCATATAATACAATATAATATAATCATTGTTTATTTAATTTCCCATGCCTAAATGTGCTTAGGTGAAGAAGTGATGTGAATAACAGTGTAGGAGGAAGTCAGGAAAAGAACAAGTGTTTGTACTTGCTGGCAAATTTTGAAAACTGAGACTGTGCAAAAGTGTAACTCCATTTTGAAAAGAGTGGCTATTAATTGAATTTGTGGAACCCAAAACTCATTTCATCTTCTTTGAAAGTAACCAACAAGTGTTCATATAGCTCTAGTATGAGTTGCAGTGGTTTTGTAAGTCTTGTTTGTTGTAACAGCATAACAGTGATGTCAAGACTTTGCATCAAACACTCAAATATTGGTTATTTTCTGCCTGTGCTTTTATAGCAAAGATGGACATTAATAACACAATGCTGGTACAGAAAAGGTACTGAACTTCCAGCAGTTATTAGTCTAAGTTCTGTTGCTTGCTGTACATGCATTAAAACAATGAAATACAATGAAATCCCTCTGTTGTTGGTTTAAAGTGGTTTCAGAATGAACTGCTGTTTCTTCATACTCTTTGGCACTTGTTAAAAATAGGTGCTTGACATGGTTCTTTGATGAAAGAAAAATCAAGTAGAACATTTTATTAGCTCTGAGGTTCTTCCTAGAAAGCAGTGGTATCAGATGGAAAGACAAATAAGATGTTAGTGTAAGTTCCCTGGTGCTCAAATGTCTCCACAAATAAAGACCTCAGTAATCTCACCTTTTCCCTCTGGAGTTTAAGTAAAGTCTCATGTTGTACTCAGATTTTCCAAAATAATAACACTGGTTTACCAAAGTCACAAGACCTCAACAATTTCTCATTCAGGCATTTTCAGACTCCATGCTGTGATTACTATTTTTGAGGGTCATTTTATTCACCTTAATAACGGCTCATCTAACAAATGTTTGAATTATTTTTGATTAAATAAATGATCACTCACTGCTCATTATGAAAACCAGTGAGAAATAAATGGTGTTATTTTTGTAGAAATCCAAATAGAGCACAGTTTTTTTTCTGGATCAATATTTCATATTTTTACTATGCAAAATTCTCCTTTGCATTTACAATTACATTTACATTTAAATCATTTGGCAGGTGCTCTTATCCAGAGTTATAGAGGTCATCCACAACTACACTAATGCTGAATGCTTCTGCCCACGGAGTGACCAGTGAATTCTCAAAGGAAATGGTAGGATCAGGGTGAGGAACAGTGGTTCCAGAAATGTAAATGTTCAGTCTTACTGGGGTTTAAGATAATGGGCTACCATCCATGATGAGACATCAGCGAGGCTGAGTACTCACAGGTCACTCCATCAGCAGAACCATGCAGTATTGGTGTAGTTGTGCATGACCTTTTAAATAATAAAAGGTAAAACTTTGTTGTTTAATTAAGGTCACAAAGTTCTAGTGCTGAAGAATTGTTGCTTTTTCATTACATTATTGAGTATTTCCTGTCAATTCTAAAAGCAGTTTTATCCTAATTTTAGCAGAAATATCTGTGACAAAGTTAATCTCTGAATGACACAAAAGATAATAGATTGGTTGCCTGGGATTTCAAAGATCAATTTCTGATCAATAAAATGTTATTTTGATGGTTATAACTGTTGGTTTAAATGTACTGTGCTACTTGTTTTATCTTTCCGCTTGAGTTAAAATTAAGAAAACATGCCGTTTTAAACACTTGTACGAATAAAAGCATATAGAGGGGCAACAGCTCAACAATGAAGCAGCAGAACATGCACATTCAGAGTGGGGCAACTTTAGCACCCTGTCTGTCTACTGTTGCATCACTCACTTCAGAGTTCCAAAGTGCCTGTGGAAGTAACATCAGCACACAAAATGTACATCAGGGATTTTATGAAATGGGTTTGCATCCCTAAAATGACCATGTCCAATGCTAAGCTTTGGCCACAGGGTTGTAACTGTGGAGCAGTGGAAATATACGAATCACACTTAAATATCTGTCTTATGGACACCCTGGTCTAGTTTAGAACTGGTTTGGTTGGGGTCTACCCCTTTGTTCCAGTTAAAAACTAAGGATTAAAAAGTGATGGCATGCAAATACTTTAAATACAGTTATATCCTTTAAACATTGTGGCAGCACTTTGGGAAAATCAAAAAATGAGTTATGCCTTCTTTTCCAACATCAGAATCTGACCTCACTTGCGCCCTTTAACTAAATGGGCACAAATTCCCAAAGACGCCCTTCAAAAACTTGTGCAAACCCATCTCCTCAAAAGATTTCATAGTGTTAATTTTGCCCCTTTGCAGCAGTAATATCCATGGTTTTGGAATGGCATGTCTAACAACCTCATTTAGCTGTGAAGGTCAGTTGTTCACATAGGAGAAGCAGTAATACTAAATTAATATAAAAAGAGCAGTGCAGTTAATTATGACTTAACTTGGATCACTTTTGTGAGTCATATGTGGATGACATGAAATGGATTTGCAAACTAGATATGTTTTTGTTTTTTTTTTGGTTTGTTTGTGTGCTTTGTTTTTTTTTGTTTTTTTTGGAAAATACATTGACATCAAGAGTCATAGAGTGGCTTTAGACTGGCTTCATCTGTATATGTTGTGAGGTGTTGTGACCAGTATGCAATGTCACACATAGCAATTACTGGAGTTTGAGCAAAACATGCTCTTTGGTGCCAGATGGATATTCCATTTCTGAATTTGTGTAGGCATTTTACATTCCTTGATTCATAGTGTTGTGTATGTACTGGGAAGGTGTCAAAGAAGGCCTTACCACCTACAGTGGACAGTGCAGTGGCCATCCATGGTTTCTCAATAATTGAGACCGTATGTAAACTGTATGTATGAACTGTTCAGTTCTACTATCAGTTTGTCTTCAGTGACTGAAAAACAACAACAACAACAACAAAAATATATAATTAGTTTACAGTGATATATTGTGAATTTGCCCACTTCTGGACTAGTAAAGGGTTATCTTATCTTAAAACATACATCTGCCTTGTTGAGGGTATACTTTACTTAAGTTGCCTTCTGTGGTTTTCTATGAATTGGTGTTGCTAGTTTTGCTTCTTTTTCTTTGATAAAAAACATTGGTGAGCACAGATTTGCTGCCTGTCTGGGTTTTGAAGGTTCTAAATTTGAAAGAACTAATACGTAAACTCTAAGAGACACTAATGGACTTCAGTGTCAGCTTTAGCACTCATATTACAGCAATTACTAAACGAGTATGCAACCACATTAGAAACATTGACAAGACTAGAAATGCTGTAGGATCAGTCCAAATAACTGATATGCTGCAATACAATATGTTTCTGTTAAATTTATTGAACTAAAAAGCTCATTGAAATCCACAGAAGTATTGTACAAAACAAAATCACAATCAGAAAAAAATTTAAATAAGATCTGTTTTCGTACATGATCTAAGTACCATTTATGTCAGACTTTCCTGCATTATCAGACTGAGGGTTGTTGAGAAGCTGATAGTGGTGGTTGAGACTGCTTCACCCCAAGGGAGAACCTAGATTCTAACTGATGTCATGTAGGGGTATCTTATACATAGTGAACACCAGATATGGATATATGGCTGTGTTCCACCTCTCTGACTAATGTACTGTATCTATAGGAGCTGTGAACAATGTTGGTGCAGGTGGTGTGTGTCGAGAGAGGATTTACTGACTGATTCTTTATTGTAGTTCTTGTTTTTACACAAGCTTAGTCCACTGTTGTTCCACTAGCTTTCATTTGTATACCATTACCTAGATCAATGGCCAGCTGGCCAGAGCCTGCAATTTCGTCAAAAGATCACAGTGTTCTCATAAGTTAATCAGACGTTATTGATCCTTGTCTACCCCTGAAGATTTAGATCAGCTTAAAAAGATTCCTCTTCCAAGATCAGCCCAGTGCTACTGCCAAATAACCACTTAGTACAATTATAAGCGATAAGTGGTATCACTTGTGTTCAAAACTCTGGCCTCTTTCAAAATGAATCGACTTCAATCCATGGCATAAATCATGATATATTTTATCTGCATCTAGCTGTCATCTTAAGCTTCTCACAAATTAATATTAATGCAATTTATGAGAGTGGGCGATCAACACGTCTGGACGAATTATCTGGAGATCCTTTTTATAACTTGTCAGTGAAGAGAAGTTTTCTTTTTGAGTGAAAGGCTGAAACATTGATTACCTCTTTGATGTAAACAGCTCATAATAAAGTAGAGGAAATGCACAGTGACATTTCTGTTCAGACTCACAATAGGTTTGCACAACAGGGGAGCATGGGGCAGAACCTAACACAGGGTGAAACCTCACAACTATGTGTTTTTATCATTTTTCTTTTTTACCCTATGAATATTTCCTAATATTATTTGAGTATATAGAAAAAGGGGTATAAGGAAAATCAAAAAAAAAAAAAAAAAAAAAAAAAAAAATATATATATATATATATATATATATATATATATATATATATATTAATATTTCACTAGTGCAGCTCAGAAAATCAGAATATTGTAAAAAAAAAAATGTTTTTTTTTTTGTTTTTTACTGTTGATCAGGATGACTTGACGCTCATGAAAATTCAGAATCTCACATTATTACAATATTTAAATCCATGTTTGAATAAATTATGAATCAGTATCAACGTTAAAACAAAATCTTGAAAATCTTGAAATGTACCACATATGAACCATAACATTTAATAATTTTTTTTTATTAAATTATGAACAAAAAGCTTTTGTCAATATTTTAATTTTCTCCGATGCACTAGTATATATTTGATTATGTACACTCACCAAACACTTTATTAGGCAGGCTACACTAATACTGGGCAAAGGTCCCCCTTTGCTCTAATAACAGCTTTAATTCTAATTCTTCTTCAGTTGCTGTTCAGAGGTCTGTTACATGTTGTGATAACTAATGTGATGACTAATATAAATTTGAATAGTGCCTGAAATTTACATTTATATTTGAATTTGAATTTGAGAAATGTTTTAAAAACACTTTGCTGTTTCACCCCTGCCATTTTCTTGTCTTGTCTGAAGGCAGTCCATCAAATCATACATGCACAATCAAACTGTCAGTTGTGTCTGCTGGCTTCTTGCCTAGTGTGGAGAAGCGTCTGAAGTTGCTTCTGTCTTTCTCTGTGTCCTCAGGTGATCCAGACCATCAGTGCAGTGGATAAAGACGAGCCCCCCAGTGGCCATCGCTTCTACTTTTCTGTCGCTCTGCCCACTGCCAGCAACCACAACTTCACCCTGCGAGACAACAAAGGTGAACAGGGCTGCTGTGAAGTGATGTATGGATCTGTGTACAACAAACATAAGTATAATAATGAAGGATTTGAGGTGTAAGCAGAGGTATTTAGTGTTCGTGCACCTTTTTTCAACCTATTTTTTATAATGGTTATAATGATGGATGGATGGATGGACAAAGCAGACTGACAGTGAGACAGACAGATTTATACCAGTAATAATACTGATTAGTGAATACCAAGTTTATTTTATTGTTTGAGTGAAAAAAGGACAGTATGTAAGTTTTAAGTGCTTAAATATCTTTGACTGGGGTTTCAGACCTTAATTTGCCTGTGTTGTGGCTCAAATGTGACCTTTATTGAAGAGCCATCAGAAGAAAATATTTCCTGCATCCTCACCACTACATTAAACAACAGATATTTTCAAAGGATGAAGAACAAGTCTGTTGCTTTTAAGAAACAGTCCTGTGGACCCATGAAGTTAGATGTACTAGATTTTGAAAAGAACTGTGCAGACTTTCACAAAATGAACACTTCTCCAGGTTTTAACATAGGATTGAATTGGTCATGGTTTTGGCTTTTGTTGCAACAGTAGCACAAGCAATATTTCACTGGTATAGGGAATAATACATTCAGCCAATTTTGGGAGCAAAATCAAGTTACCTGCAAAAAGACAAAGATGAAAAGATGGAGAAAGAAAGAAAGATCCTGAACACACCTCAAAATATACAGTGGACGACCTCATAAGGCACACATTGAAGGTTCATCCATCAGAATGAATCCCAAAGGGGGTTACAGTGGCAAAATAATAGCACGATACACACACAAAATAACTAAATTGGAATAAAGGTTTGGAATGTAACTGAAAACCCGAACCCAAACTCTCTCCCAATTTAATGTCTTATATATTCCTACCATCTCCTCCCTGTTCCTCAGTCTCGTCATTCAGCCTGAGCTTTCTTCATCACAGTGGGCCTTCTAGCTCACAAATGTTGTTGCCCCGAACTTCCTTTAGAGGTTCTCTTGGTTTTCAAAATTCTCTGATTTCTCTTCCATCTTATAGATGTAAATTCTTTTCTTACACTACAGTGATATGTTGAAGATATTGTCCAAACTAGCTAAATACACATAGTGTACATGGCCAAATTCACTCTGGAATAATTGTCTTAACATATTTAAACATGTAGATCTTCAAACTAAATGTCCAAAGTTTAAATGATTCCAAAATTAAGTTACATTTATAAAGCACCTTTCTACATACCCAAGGATGCTGTACAATCATCAGCATTCTTCACAACGCAATGAGCACTCAACCAGCACACACTGACGAGAAGTGGCAGCCAATCATGCACAACACACTCACATGCAACCACATACCACATATAACCTTCCACATAGAGGATTGAATCAGGCTCTAGGGAAGTTCACCCAAGCTAATCCATACCTGGGCATACAGACATACATTCATTTACATACATACACACTCATTCACACACCAGAGCAATTTAGGTAGCAGCCAATAGACAGTAGCCAATTCATCTTTTTTGGAATGTGGTAACCAGAGTCCCTGGAAGAAACCCACACAGACACAGGGACTGGAACATGGAAACTTGATCCCAAGACCCCAGCACTGGGAGTCAAATGTACTAACCACCAAGCCACTGTATCAGGTGGTTAAGATTAAATGTGAATATGTTCAACCCTCATATTGTTCTGGTCACATCTGAACAGAATCTGGATCCAGTAAATCTGGATAAATTTATGTTTAGTATGAAATTGGTTTCAGATGCATGTCTGTTCATAAGATGGATGTATTTACCCATAGCAACCATAGCAACCACTAACCAACTTCAAAGCAGCCAGTTAAGCTGTGAAATGATTGTGATTTATACAGAAATTGCACTTTTGTAGTTGTTACTGTTTTTTAATGTGTGATTTCATATATATATATAAAATATTCTGTATTACTAATCCTACAGGTTTTGACCACAACATTGCAATTTTGTGCAACTACAACATAGTCTGTATTCCAGGTAGAACAGATCCACTGACAATGCAGTTACCCTCACTCTTCACAATTGCCTCTTCCAATTGGACAAGAAGAACATGTATATGAGAATGCTTTTCATGGATTACAGTTCAGCATTCAGCATCCAATACCATTCTTCACCCGAGGCTTGACATGAAGCTCTAGATCCTAAACTTCCTAATGGTCCGTCAGAAGGTGGTGAGCATGGGCAGAAACACATCCTCATCTCTGACCCTCAACACCGGAGCCCCTCAGGGCTGTGTGCTCAGCCCACTCTTGTACTCCCTGTACACCCATGACTGCATGGCCAGACACAGCGCCAATGTCATTGTTAAATTTGCGGACGACACAGTAACCATAGGCCTGATTACCAGTGTCAATGAGGTAGCCTACAGAGAGGAGGTCAGCCTCCTGACACACTGGTGCCAGGAAAACAACCTCTTTCTAAACATCAGCAAGACAAGGAGCTGATAGTGGACTTCAGGAAGCAGATGAGAGAGCACTCCCCTCAGGGAGCACTAATGGGACCTCTGTGGACAGAATCAGCTGCATCAAGTTGCTTGGTGTTTACATCTGAGGAGCTTATATGGCCAGAACACACCACACAGGAAGACACACCAGTGCCTCTTCTACCTCAGGAGGATGAAGAGGTTTGGTCTCTTCTACACCTGCAAATTGGAGAGCATCCTGATGGGCTGCATCACCACCTGGTATGGGAACTGCACCTCTTTTGAGAGAAAAACAAAATCTGTAGAGGGAGGTGCACACTACCCAGCACTTCACAGGGGTTCAGTTCCAAATCTTCTGGATTTATATATCAGCCGCTGTATGAGGAAGACGCTGCCTGTTCTCAAAGCTGCCCAGCAGTAGGAGGTGCAGAAGCATGAGGACCAGAACCTGGACCTGATATAAAGATCTATTACCACATTAAGTGACACATGCATTTTTATGAATTTATAATTAGCTATAATTGGGTGGTCATGTTGACCATGAACACAAAAGCCGCTACTTTTTTTCCACGCTTTAAACCATGCGACTTATAATGATGTGCAGTTTTTTTTTCTTATATGTTATTTTCCAGGTGTTTTTTTTTACTTTGTGGGTGCAGCTTATAGTCCGGAAAATATGGTAGATAACGTGAAATTAACACCGCAGGAGGGTTGAACATGTAAAAGCTTTTCCTTGAGTGTACTAATTTTTTTGTCGGCTAAAATAGTGAATTCCAAATAACTGATTTTTATAATTTAATGTCTGAATTAAACCATATTTTAAAAAGTCATATTTTAAATTCAATACATGAATATAAAATTATAAATTTTTATAAATCATAAAATTTTTGTTTTACATTTGATACTGTGAATCTATTCAAATCTGAATTAAAATTTTATATTTTGTTTATATTTTATATTTTAAGATTCTGGTTGTCATGAGCTATAAGGCATACTGATACAGTTAAAAAACATTTCACGTGTAATTAATATAAAGTGTAACAGTCTATATTTTTTAATGAAATTGTGATCATAAATTAACTTTTCAGCAATATTCTTTTTTTTAGATGCATTAGTATATGTTACTCTATGCAGGCTGATATATACAAACTTCATAATTAGTCTGTATACATTTGCATGATGAAATTTGTATGATACAGCACAGCTACAACTGCATGTATCTGTTGAAGACCAGGTCAAGTTTCTATTTCAATTGTACATAAACAGTACATCAATGCATAGTACCTTTCAAAGCAGTTGTATCCAGTATGAATGAAAAAAAAAAGCATCCTTAAGCTGCCAAATTAACGTAGCTGTGCATTTTGAGATGTTTCACATTTCTGCTTGTCATCCATGGATAAGAAGCTAAAACTCCCAGCCTGTTTGTCTCACCTTTGAATGCAGTTTTCCGGATTAGAACACCCATGAATGTTAATTGCGGGTTTTTGCAGTGTGGGGACACAAACAGATCAGATCTTTTAAGTATAATGGAGCCATTTGAAAGTATAATTTAATCTCTGAGTGAACCCTCTCTGCAAGAACAAAAGAAATTGTACTCTATGCATTTTTTGTCTCCAAGATACAAGTGTAATGTTTTTGCGCATCTGATTTGTTTCTTGTTTCTGCCTATTGTCAAATTCTGTCACAGCTGAGAATCCAAAAATGGGATATTTATGGGCATCAGAATTTTCTGGAGGACCTTGTCACTGTAACTCAAATGGTTTCTGTCAGGCCTTCAAAGACTGGTTTTTGTTTTCACTATGATTGTACACTTTTAGCTAGCTACATTGCCTGCATTTATTTTTCATTCATCCATCCACACATTGTGCCATACATTTATTCATCCTTCTTTACAGCCATCAGTCCATGTTTCTGTTTATCTACCTAATAATCCTTAGTAATCAGCACTAAGGTTATATTTTCACAGCAGGTAAAAATGGCTCAAATCCAAACTCTGCTTCCCCATATGTACAGAGTGAACAGCAAAAACACACAGAAGGTGAAATTTTAAAGTCCCTTTTAGGCCATAATTATATCTGTATATCTGTATTCATATCCAATGCATGACAGTTTTGATCATAGTAATTGTAATTCATGCAAAATTTACATCAAACCAATTCAGTTTCATTATTGCTGTGCACCCATAAGAACAGACACAATTCTTTGGACCACTTTCATATGTGTTGCTGAAATTTGTATTTGTATTCTTGGCTATTTTGATCCAAGGCTGAACAGCCAGATCAGGATTCGAGAGACATTTACATCCAGCCAACTCAATTTCCCATAACTTTTCCTGTGCAGGATTAGACTAAATTACAATTTGGCATAGTTTGATATTGGGTACTGAAATTTGTATCTGTAAACCTGTACATGTCAATTTGTTCTGTCTGAATGGCCAGATTGTAATCTAAATTACTTTTTTTCAAGCCAACTTAATTTCATTACCTTGTATGTGTGGAAATAGACCCACATTCCAATTTTAAGGAAAATTCCATTGTTTCATATGCCTGGCAGCAGAACACTTATGGCTATGTTATGTTATTGTTACTATTGTGACACTTTGTGATACATTTATGAGGGAGAAAGTGGCAGTGTAAATAAAGAAGACATTCTGTAAAAATCAAATTAACTTTTTCTTTCAATATCAGGGTTATTTCAATGATGTTTTGAAAAAGAGAGAAAGGGTTCAAAGAAGCTTCTTGAGAGCAGATTGAGTTTCTTTATCCAGTTTGTACATATCTGTATTCTCTTGACTTTGTGTGCCTAGTACTCTTCTTCACAGCATGTCAATGAAAGAAGTAGAGGCTGTATCAAGTGTGAAAAAGACCATGTGAATCATAAGTCCAAAGAGTGTGCCAAGTGGAGCATTGATCTTTTGCTCGTGCGGTAGTGTTCAGTAGTGTGGTCTGTTAAGACAATGGTCAAATACAGATGAACAGCCAAACAAAACAACTAGATTCAGGCAGTAAATCAGATTTGTTCTGTCTGAACACAAAGATGTTTTTGTGAAACTGCAATGTATCTCCTTCTGTCTTCATTTAAAATCCCAAAACCACATTTTTCTCATTGTGTATTTTTCCCAATATCCAGTTTTGGCATTTACCACAAACTACTGTATGCAAACATTTTGTGGACTTTCCGAGATGTTCTGTATGACCGGGTTGCTGTGAAAGTGACCTTCAGCTCATTTGTAATGCTAGGTTGGATGTTTCTCATCTTCCTCTTAACAATGCTCCATGGGTTCTCTAGTAGTTTGGGCACTGTGGGTAGGAGCTAAGTCCTAAAGGAAATAGGGGCTAAAAGGAAATCTACATCTCTGTAAAGCTTGTCAGTAGAAGTCTTTTCATTTTGTTTCAGAATGTGGGCTTTAGACAGAATTCCTCATCTTAAATTTTTGTTAATACTTACAATAATGCAGTTTAAGGGTTATCATCTAAATAATGTTATATATCAACTGATCCAAAGTCTTTATACGTACATTGTAATGCAGTACCCATCATGACTTTGACCTCTGCGTAATTCCTTCCGCAGATAACACAGCGTCGGTGTTGACTAAACGGGGTGGATTCCACAGGAGAGAGCAGGCTTTGTACCAGCTGCCTGTGCTGATCGTGGACAGTGGTAGCCCTGCCCTCAGCAGCACTAACACTCTTTTTGTACGTGTGTGTGACTGTGATGGAGATGGCGTACCACAGGCCTGTGGGGCTGTGGCTTACACACTGCCTGCAGGTCTCAGCACTGGAGCCCTCTTGGCCATCCTGGGTTGCATCTTCACACTGTTGGGTAAGACACATGAACTTAATGCACCAATCTGTAAATCATGGACTGTGAATACCACTAACATCTGTCTAAAACTTACATCTCAAGTGGCGATCAATGGGGTGCAAGCAGCCTGTGACTAGTATGGAGAACAGTGTTTTTCCAAGGGCTTCTAATTACAATAGATGTAGAACCTCAAAAAGAGATGATTCCAGAGATATGCGGGGAACCAAAACAAAACAGAACAACAACAGGAAAGGATAGACAGGGGAGTCTAACAGGACAGAAATGTGACAATATTATGATCTTATTATCTTTTACAGTCATTTCAATTCCCTGTAAATTAAGAGTAAAAACTGAAATTGACACATTTGTCCTCTTCTGTATTTTTGTCTATCCTCCAAGCCACTTTCTTGGTTAGCATTTTTTCTGGTCATTTCTGAATTACTGGTTATTAAAATTTCAGGATACATGAAATTCTAATTTTGAACTATTGGACATCTCTTCATCTGCTTTCTATTGTCACTGAAGTTCAAGCTCATACAGTTTTGTTTGTTTGCTATTAATTGTTTTCTTTTCTTATGTGAGGACTCCTCCTTTCCAACCTCTCATCAGTGATTAACACTGACACAAAAAAAATCATCAGTGATTAACACAAAAAAAAAGTTTTGTTTGTAATGGAAGCATTTTGGCAGCCAGGGTAAATTAGTGAAAATAGCCCAAAAAGAATGTTCACCCATGACCGCACCAAGCTCAATTTGGTGGGAATAACACAAACCTGGCAACCCTAGTTGATGTTGCGCTTCTTTCTTTTGCATCTAAATCTGTGGGCTAGGTTTATAATGTGTGGTGCGGGAGCTATGTGAAATAATTTCTAGTATTTTAAGCTCAACTACTGTGCACATTATATCACTTTATCATCTTATAATTTGCATTTTTGCACATCCTTCTTTCCAATTGTAGATTCACCATATAATTCAACTTACTGATTCATTCATTCATTCATTCATTCATTCATTCATTCATTCATTTATTTATTTATTGTATATTTTAATATAATTTGTATAGTTTTACCCTGAACCTAGTTTAAATATCTCTATTATATTGTACTATATCTTTATCTGCTGTATTGTACTGCTGCATTTAACTAAGCTACTCATCCATCCATTTAAAATTAAAATTTAAAAGCGAAGGGAAAGGCACTATATAAAGCCACTGATACCATCAGAGTGATCATCATCTTAAATATTCTCCTCTCCTCTCATTTCCATCAAGTATCCATTATCACTCTAGGAACAGTAATGTAAACATAGTAAATAACAGCTCCATTATATTCTAGGAACAGTCAGACCAGTGTGCATTAGGTTTGCTGATTGAATTGCTAAAGAACAATTTATCAATTCAATTCATAATGCATTTGCAGAATTAGGAAAAGCACAAATATCACTATAAAATACATACAAAACATACAAATAAGTGAAATTAAAACTGACAACTCTTTATACAATTGCATGCAAATGTTGGGCACCATGTCCAAATTACATATTTTGGCAATTGAGCAATATGTGATATGAGATACAGAAGTGATACAGAATAGACACAGCCTCTACAGATATTCAAGCTGTTTTAATTAAAGTTAAAATGTTTAATCTTTAAATCTTGGGCATGTGCAAATATTTGCATACCCATCCAGTTGTATAATCTCAGAATTTAATTAACTCATTAAGTGTTAATTGACTCATTAAGACTTGTTCAGCAGGTCAAGAACTGTCATTAGGAACTGTCAGCTGATAGCAGTTTGAAAGCATAATTTCCAGGCTCTTCAAACATTATGTAACTCTCTGCAACATAAGACTTATGATTAAAAGCTAACTAATGCCTAAACATGTATTTAACATGAAGCTCCCATGGTCAGATGTCATTAAGAAGAGATAAGTAAGCTGCTGAAGTCAAGGCATGCTCTGGAAGATCTGGAAACTCCCATACAGAGCTGGTCATAATGGTGCCAACAAGGCAAGGCAAATTGTCTAAATGGCAAGGACTATTAAGTGGCATGGCACCATTCTTTTGGGAGAGTCATCAGAAAGAAATTTTATCTGCAACATCATAATTTAAGCCAACATTTGTGGGATGCAAAATCACACCTAGATAAATCATCAATTAAAGGCATTTTTGGAAACAAGTGATGTGGACTGATGATCAAAAATGGAACTGTTCGCAATTACTAAAGCCATGTTTGGAATCAACACTCATTGCTAAAAACAATAAAATATAAACAGCAATGTTCCCAAATGTAATGGAAAGCCTTCCCTGGACAATACAGACCCTTGATTTCAGACAATAGAAATAGCAGGTTTCTCAATACTTTTTTTGTCTATATACTGTAACTAACATGTACATAGGTATTCACAGCCTTTGCCATGATGTTCAAAATAGAACTTGGGCATCTTGTTTCCACTGATCACCCTTCAGGTGTTTGTACAACTTGATTGGAGGACACCTGTGGTACATTTAGTGGATTGGATATTTGGAAAGGCACACACATGTTTTATACAAGGTACCATATTAGGCAGTGCCAATACCCTTCCTACAGTGGTGGCAGCACAGTGGTGGCAGCATCATGCTGTCGGGATGTTTTTCTGCAGCAGGAACTGGGAGATAAGGCAGGGAAAGATGACTGCAGTAATAGACATCCTTGATGATTACCTGCTTCAGAGTGCTCTGGACCTCAGACTGGGATGGGGTTGTCCTGTTTATCTTCCAACAGGACAACAACCCTGAGCACACAGCCAAGATAACAAAGGAGTGACTTGGGGACAAGTCTGTGAATGTCATGGAGTGGCCCATCCAGAGCCCAGATTTGAACCCAATTGAACATCTCTGGAGAAAGCTAAACATGGCTGTGCACTGATGTTCCCTATCCAAACTGATAGAGCTTGAGATGTTCTGCAAAGGAGAATAGGAGAAACTTCCCAAAACAAGTGTACCAAGCTTTTAGCATCATACTCAATCAATTATAATTATAAATTGCTGCCAAAGGTACAATACAAATTATTGTGCAAAGGCTGTGAATACTTATGTATAGCAATGTGTTTTATTTTTAAAACATTTGTCATCATGGGGTATTTTGTGAGTTTGGACAGGAAAAATAATGTGATCCATTTTGGAATAAAGCTGTAATATATATATATATATATATATATATATATATGTGTGTGTGTGTGTGTGTGTGTATATGTGTATATATACATATATGTGTATATATACATATATGGTGTGTGTGTGTGTGTGTGTGTGTGTGTGTGTGTGTGTGTGTGTGTGTGTGTGTGTATAAAATGTGTTTCACACAAGATTTCACACAGACCTTTCTCATGGTCTCTATTGTGTGTAGACTTTGGAGGTGTAAAAAAAATGAATTTCCGAATGAATTCTGTCTGTGTTCGATGACATTGACAACACATTAATTTATACAACATTATGATGTTCAGTCTTTGTTTCTACATTCATTGTCCATTTTATTAGCTCCTCTTAAAACATTGTAGCTCTATAATTATAGTGTTTAGTCCATCTGTGTCTCTGCATATTGCCTTGTTTCCTCCTGTTCAATTGTCAGAACCCCGAAGGACCACCAAAGAGCAGGTATTTTGTGAGGGGTGGGTCATTCTCAGCACTGCAGTGACACTGACTTGTGGTGGTGTGTTAGTGTGTGTTGTGCAGGTACAAGTGAATTAGTGTCACAGCTGGACTTAGTCCACCAACCAGGAATATCCACCTAACAGTGCCCTGTGGGCAGCATATTGTGAGCACTGATCAAGGACTAGAGGATGGACGAGACAAACCATACAGAAACAGATAAGCTTCTGTCTCTGACTTTACATCTGCAAGGTGGAGTAACTAGGTAGGAGTGTCTAATAGAGGGGACAGACAGTGAACTCCAGCAGCATTGCTGTGTCTGATCCACTCATACCAATGCAACACACACTAACACACCTCCACCATGTCATTTTCACTGCAGTTTCTGTAGTTGTTTCATTTGCCTGTTTGTAACTTTTATTGCATGAGGGTCATCAGCGAATGACAAACACTTCTAGAAATCAGAATGATGATCGCTTACTGCAAACCAGCCTTTGAGTTTCACAATGCAGATTCTTTGTTTGTAAACATTGACAGAGCTGCCCAGCCAAGCACCAAAAAACAGGCAGGCTGTTCTTGTCCTCGAGAAAAGGTGGAGGTATATGTTTCTGATCAACAATGCTTGGTATGATTGGAGGAATGCACTTCATTGAGTATTTCTGCTCCCACAACTTAGAATATCTGATCATCTCGTGCAGACCAGTATGGCTTACCAGAGAGATTTCAGGAGTCATGGCTGCCACTATGTACTTAAACCCGCAGAGACATAAACAGAGACAAAGACATAGACCTGGCACTCATGACACTGCATGGATTGATTAAGAAACAGGAAACCATGCCCCTGGAGACTGTGTTCATTATCACTGGTGACTCCGAAATTGTGCCCCTGCCCATCTGTAGGCCAAAATTGAAATGGGAGCCCCCCACTGTCATGGACTGGGAGATATTGCATGATTCGTCTATTAGCATTGATGAGTTTGCTGATTCAGTCACTGATTTACCGTATTTTCCTGACTATAAGCCGCTACTTTTTTTTTCACTCTTTAAATCATGCAGCTTATAATGAGGTGTGGCTTTTCTGTGGATTTTTCTTCACCCGCCTGGGGGCGCTTTAGCAGAAAGTGAAAAAGGTGGGAAGTCAAAGTTGGAAATCACAGAAGAAAGCGTTAATTTTCAGTTAGCACATGCAAGCAGCAGGCACGATGGAGAATTTTTTTCAAACCTCATTATGGAGACCATACAAATCCTTCATAAAAACTGGTCGCATGCGCAGAGCATCATTTTCTGATGTCTGTCAGAGGATCCTAACAGCGTGGAGCAGCGTGAAGGAATCTACCCTCACCAATGGGTTCCGAAAGGCTGGACTGCTGTGTGAAGAGGGCACCACAGCTTCAGAGCCAGCGACAGGGAGAGCAACACTGACATCGCCACAGAAAGTACCGGTATGTGACAAAGCTCTTCTAAGGCTGTTCAACTCCGACACTGAAGAAGATGACTTCAGTGGTTTCAGTGCGCAGCAGGACGATGAATAAACCAATCAATAACTTGATTAGCACTTTTACTTTTATGCTACAGGCACCGTTCGGAAACTAATCAGTTTATTTATGTTCATTTAAACTACGTTATCAGTTCAGTAGATATCAGCGGCTTTTAGCCCGGTGCAGCTTATATATGTTACTTTCCAGTTTTGTTTTTTAAACTTTGAAGGTGTGGCTTATATTAAAGTTCGCTTTATAGTCTGCAAAATACGGTCATCAGAAAGTGCATATAGGATGTTGTGCACACAAAGACAGTTTGTGTTTACCCCAATAAGAAGCCATGGCTCAACTGTGAAGTTCACACAGCTCTGGATCCACATACTGCTGCTTTTAAGTCTGGGAGTAGAAATAAAGCCAGCTATGCTCTTTGTAGGACTATGAAAAAGCAAAACATCAGTACAGAGACAAATCTAAACTCCTTCTACACTCTTTTTGAAGCAAATCACAGCATTCTCAAAGATAAAGTTATGTCCACCACTGAGTCGAACCCATCCTCCTTTATTGTAGCTGTACACAGATCCTGTAAGCATGTCAACACTTGCAAAGTCACTGGCCCAGAGGCAGTGTTCCTCACTGCCTGCCACTGAAGTGGACTTCAGGAAGCAAGAAAGAGAGCACTCCCCTGTCTCCATCAGTGGGACCACTGTGTCAAGTTTCTTGGTGTTTATATCTCTGAGGAGCTTACGTGGTCAGAACACACTACATAGGTGATGAAGAAGGCACAACAGCTCCTCTTCTACCTCAGGAGGCTGAAGAAATCCGAATGCCTGCATACCTTCTAGAGATTTATATACCAGCCACTTTCTGAGGAAGACCTGGAGGATTTTAAAACCCACCCAAGCTACTGCCTGTTCTCACAGCTGCCAAACAGCAGGAGGTACAGAGACATGAAGACCCAAATCAGCCAGTTCCAAGACAGCTTCTTTCCCCAGACCACCAAGCTGCTAAACAGTCAGTAGCACAGTGTTCCAGTCCACAGCTAATCACAACTCATTCCACCTGCCTCATAATAACATCACACCTTCACACCACATAAACTCTGCACCTGCACTGCACTGCTCAGTTACATTGCACCCACCAAAGACTGTCTCCCACTACCTTCTAATACTACTGGTACATTGCAAATGTAAATAGAATGCAAACATTATTTTTATAGTTTCTATATAAACAGTTCTTCTAAATTACACTAATGTATGTTTCAATGCAATAATGTATGTATTGTGTAAGATAATGTGTAAATACTCAGTTTATATTACATATATGCATATTCCTTATTTCATTTTTATTTTTTTACATCTGTTTTTATACGTTATCTGTTGTGCATCAGAAGTATTTGCACTTATTTATTTTTCACTCACACCTGTGTAATGTGATGTGATAAATTGATTTGATAAATTATGTAGAGAAACAGATTGAGTACAATCTGTAACTATAGCACAACAAAGTGCTTATGTGTGGTAGGAGGAGCTGATCAAATGAACAGGCAATGTAGAGACTGTCATAATCATATTGTTGATTGGTTATTTTTAAAAGGCTTTGCATTTGAGCTTGCTCCCATTTGTAAGTTGTCAGTTAGGTGAACTGATGACTTCAATGAGGCAAAAGGAGCAAGCCTACTTTCCTGTGTCAAAAGATTTCACCCATGATAATGAAACCCCTTTTCTGCTCTTTTTAACATGTGCCCTAAGCCAGAGGTCATTGATGAGTGGCCTCCAGCCTCCTGCACTTTCAAGCCTCATTGAATGTATTTTTCTCTTATCTGTGTATGCTCTTCTATCTTCCAAACGTCTCAGCTGTAACCATGCTGTACTTTTTCATGCGCTTCATTTTCATCTCTTCTTCTCCTCATCCGCTTGTGTTAACATCCCAGCCTTGATTTATGTACTATCCATCTTCTGACTCTTTTTTTGCTTGTCTTTGTTCTTTTTTCCCCCATCTTCATCCTCTTGTTACGTTAACACCCTCTGTCCAATAACATCTCTCTCTCTCGCTCTCTCGCTCTCTCTCACCCTCCCTCCCTCCCTTTGCCGTCTTTCAAGGTTTTCCTCCAGACGGCTCAGTCTCAATCTGTTGGCTGCCATGGTGTGGCTGATGTTTTGTGATTGCATTGTTTTGGCTGCAAGGTCTGATGAGACAAGTGAGAAAACAGTGAGGTCTCCTGAGGAGCTGTCAGCCTCAGGCCACCTTCACCCAGTAGAGACTGAACTAAGCCAGCACTGAAGCAAAGGCTGCCCTGGACTTAACATCAGTCTGTTTAAATTTATAGAGTGTGTCATGATCGAAACAGGATCAGAGACTAATCTGCCAAAGAATGGGCAATTAAAAGGGGTGAAGAGATGTGCTAATATATCATGTCTTCTGGGGGGGTTGGGTGCAGATTTCACCTGAAAAATTGGGCAGACTACTGTTAAACCCTACACTATTTTTTTCTCAGCAATGCCATAGAAGAACCACATTTGGTTTATAAAAAAGTAAAGAACTTACACGATGATTAAGAACAAATACAGTTATTTACACTATTTACACATGAAACTGATCAAATAACTATTTGAAGTACCATTATTTGAAGAACCATTATAAGTTCTATTCTATTCTATTCTATTCTATTTTTTATTTATAATACAAGTGTAGCTATATAACAAACAACATACATAACTTACAATTTCAAAACAAGGTGAACAAAGTTACCGTGTTGTATTTTCTAATGGTGCAGTGTGCTTTCTAATACATATTCAATAGAGTAATTTAGTTATATTGCAATTGTTTTTTATAGTTATATATTGTTTTTTTTTTTGTTTTTTTTTTTCACCTTGTTTTTCCTTTTCTGATATTAGACAGATCTACATGTTGGACTAGCTAGTTTTAGTACTATAGTAAATACATATGATGGAAATTAAATGAAAAGAGCAAGGACAATTAATAACTGGGATAAGTCAACAATTGATCATAATACCATAAAGAATGTTGAAAGTCTATAGCAAGGTCATTCTAGTGCATATTTCACTTGGTGTATTAACTTAATTAACTTAAATAAATAATAATAAAACAAACTCACTCCTGGCCTCTGTAGCTATAGTCTACACATGGACTTACTGATGATGGAGTAGGAGTGCAATGATCAACTAAAATCAACTGTCAAAATAAATGTCTGTAATATAAATGTAACAGAACCACAAAAATACTTTCAAATTGAAGCTTAAATTGCTATCTTACATTTGCTAACCTTTTATTCAATTTTGGTGATATGGAAAAGGGGAACTGATTTATTTTTTATGTTTTATTGATTATATTTTTTACATTCTTCAATTTAAAATAAGTAGGAAAATGGTACTATATTAGCAGGACAGCTCATTAAAGCATTGATTTTTCAGTAAGGTATTGATCTTTATGGTCTTCACTGTTAGTTAAAAAATGCATGATTCTTTAAACAGATCGGTATTAGTAGGATTTAAATTCATGCCTCCTGAGAGAAAATCCAGTATCTTAGCCAAATTGGCCATGCTGCCTTAGGTTTGAGTTATGCACTCTTTTTGGAAGCCTGTTTCCACCCAGTTGTTAAACCACTGTTAAATTGTACTGCTGTGTGGTTCCAAAGCTGTGACTATGATGATTATGTACTTATATATTGAGATATGGTTGAAGCCTCCTCGGTAGTGGACATATACCCCAGTGACAGTAACTTTGGAGTGTGGATATTCAACTGCATATTCAACTGCAAAGAGCTTTCAGGAAGATGTAGCAGACTCAGCATCACACTACTTGGCAGTTCTACTGTGCAGCAACAAATATGATCTTGCTATGTCCTCTATAAGGATGCCATTTAGTTTAATAATAATGATTAAGGGCCCTTTATTTTTTGCGATTTTGAAACTGTAATAACTGTAGAGACCATGCCAATGGTGTGATTGCTGTTCTTTGCTCATTGTATTTCCATTTATTGCCTGAAACACACAATTGCATCTGTTATTGACTGATATAACTGTGCATTGTTTACTGTTGCAGAAATGCTTGATGAACTACAATTACATTTTAGTTAATGGTTTTCAAACAAGTTCAAAATCATATAGTTTTACTAGCCTAAGAAAAAATTTTACATGATCACCTCCTTTCAATGCAATTGGCTTAGAGCTCAGATCAAACTACCAGCTGAAAACATATTTTGAGAAAAAATAGTTTAAAAGAGAATGTGAGCCAAGCAACTAGTCATATATTACAAATGTACAGTTGTTCATTTGCACAGATACTTTTTTCCACCACACCATACATGTTTCCCACTCACTAGTTAGGACTCCTCCTCTCCATCAGTTCCACCAGTGCTGGGAAGGTGAAGTACAATAAATACTTTCTCTGTTACATGGAGCCAGCCAACTGCATCTTTTAAGGCTGCACCTAACACACCATCATTGGAGAGAGAATAGTAAGTTCTAATTCAGTAATGACGACTAACAAACACCTGCCCTTAACACTGTTGTACTAAGTGTCATGGGGAGAAGTTGAACCATTTTACTCACTCCCTGGTCACAAAAGAGTGCAGCATCATCAGGGATCAACCCTGCAATCTCCCAGTAACTGGACCAATAATTAGACAGCTGAACTACTCAGTTTTTTTTAATAAATAATGTTCTGTGCCTTACTGATGCAAATTAATTTTTGTCAGTTACCAAAACTCTGTTGTAATCTACCACCATAACCCATTTGACCCAGTGCTGTATAAATGTATTTAGCACTGAACATTCACAGCAAGCATAAAAGCTGAAAGTGGTTCTTAAAGGCAATTATTGATTACTGAAAAAAAATTCTGCAACCAGATCTGGGCTTGTATTCATAAAACATCCAGTCAAGTAGAAACCTACTTCCTTCTCCATAAAAATGTCAAGTGATGTGCTTCTAGAAGCTCTGATTGAGTTCTGCACTTACCATTGATTTGAAATACCTACTTTGATCTTTGAATCATTGACCACTTTTAAAACATGTACCCAGTTGGACCACAATTCAGGTGTTACATTTACATTTACCTGCTACAGAGTGTAAGATTTGTCAGCCAAACATTACTGTGCTTATCAGTTTCAAAGTATATCTGGACTAACACTGATTTGTCTCAGTAGTATGAACTAGAGACAACGCCTTATTGAGCTCCAAATTAACCATATTCATATGCAGAACAAATCCACAAAAATGTTTATTTACTGACTCCAATACATTTTTACAGTTTGCTTATAAATCATAACCTCTAGACTGGATACAAGATGAGAAGTTTGGGTGTTGAGGCATAAGGGTTTTGTATGGAATCCTGTGACACATTTGATTACAGATGTTGCAGCTGGGCCTGTAGATCCTGCACACTCATAGGTTACCAAAGCCAGTAAGTATCCCAGCTGGTCCCATAAAGCAATCAATCAATCAATCAATCAATCAAAGTTTATTTATACAGCGCTTTTTATCACAAAGCAGCCCTACAGAAATCCGGGTCCGAGCTTCAGTTGTGCGCATACTGTTAAGTAACTGAGTTGGTAACAAATCCAGTACACATGTGGGTGACTAATGAACTAGTTTGAAGTGCTTGATTCAGAGTAGGTGCAGAGTTCAACAATGTATACAGTTGATGTTGGGGCCTGACCTAGAAATGTTTGTTGAATTTTTTCTATTGGATCATTAAAGAATGTCAACAACAGAGCTTTTGTTGTGGCTGCTGGTTAGTTTAGACACAACACTGAAGAGGAATCTGTGGTTGTTTTTATTTTTATCTGAGATCAAATATATTACACTTACATATATTAAAATATATTACACTATTATACTAAATATATACAAAAGCTTGTTTGTAGTCCATATAGATCCCAAGGGATGAATAAAGTTTTATTCTATACTATTCTATTCTATAAGACTTTGTTTCCATGTGATTCAGAAAATCTCTCATTTTGTTTGCCTCCATCTACGTGTAGTCAGTTTTAGAGTGCAGGTTTGGTCTACATACCATGGAGGTAACTTTCTCTTAGTGCAAAACTGTCCACTGTCCATAGATTTGCAGATTGTTATGTTATCAAGATATTTATGGTTAGATGGGACAGAGACTGTGGTTAAATCTGGATGGATATTAATAAATTCATTAGCTGTTGTGGATGTTATGGCATGTTTGCAAAAATAACTAATAATAACTAAAAAATAGAACTAATTTGATTAGGTAGTGATCAGAGATGGAGTCATTTTGGGAAAGGCAGACTATGTTTCAATACCTAGGGTTAAAACTAAGTCTAATGTATGGTTGCATAAGTGGGTGGCCCAATCACACAAAGGCATCCAAAATAGAACAAAAACCCATTTTAAGTGCTTCCTATTCAAAATGAATGTTCAAGTATTTGGAATTCAGAGCTTCATCAGTAGAAAGAACTACTCCAGTAAGAAATCTGCAAATTAATTAAGAAATCTGTATAATGACCAGGAGCAGGATAGATTGTGATAAGCAGGAATACATGCTGCTTTTGTGAAGCAGGCGCCAGGTCAGGAGCTGGGTCAGTCACTTTGAGACTAAGTACTTCAAAAGAATTAGCTTCATATCCTGAGTTGTGGGTTATGCATATAGTGAACTAGATGCTATATCAGCTCCATGGCCAGACCTGTGTGGGTAACTATAATGGCTGAAACTTGGAGGACAGGATTCATTCAGAGCTATGTATTCCTTAGGTTTTGCCAAGGTTTCGCAGAGGCACAGTTCACTAAGGCAGTTATCGTAAAAATATCGTAATATTTTTATTTACAATAGCTGCTTTAGGGACTAGAGATCATATATTTAACAGCCTCAGTTTAATACGGGAGTAGCTGGTACTCAGAGAACTGGGAGATTTGATTTCAGTTCTAATGAGGTTGTTAGAGCAGATAACTTTGATTCTGAACTATAAGGGGGGTGTTCACAGTCTCAATACTGCAGGGTTTGTTTGTACTCTTACAGGAGAGTGATACAAATACAGCACACAAACAGATAAGTGGTTAAATAAATAATTGATGAATGTGATGATCGTGCAGGCCATTGAAAAGTTGCAATCTTTGAAACATTTGTGGGAAACTTCATGTGGGGATTCTTATCCTGCTGAAAAATGCCACTTGGAAACTGCCATGTGAGGCAGCACATATGGCCTGCACATATCATTGAGCTCGTAGTGGCTCTCTGGGGACTGTTCACTAAACATACCATAGGGCTCCACTCGGTAGGAGAAATTGCTGACTGTAGATCTTCTATGCAACATGCATCATCCCACCTCAACACCATCCATCCAAGGTTTGATTATGTATTAGACAAGTACCAGAGGGTATAAGACTCTCTACAGGCAGAGGGCATGAAGATAGGAGAGTTCATTACAAAAAAGCCAGGTGCCACCCAAGGAGAGTAAAATGTGTGTTGCAGGGAAGCTTCATAAGCTATCTAGATGTTATTGGTAACAGGGGAAAGTGAGCTGTGCATTGCAGCTATGTATATGTATGCTAGTTTGAAAGTGAACCCCATGAGACTCTCCTAAGTTCTGTTTAGCTAGTTAACTGCACACTGTGCTGCCTGGACAATGAGAGGAACCAAAGAGAACAGAAGCACTATCAGGTTAGACTCAGAAATAATTATAAAGCCTAGGGACCTAGCCATATTTAATGTTTCTATCAAAACCTACCAAGCGCATGTTTGTTTGTTTTTTTCTTTGTGCTGGTTTGACAAGGATTTTAAATTGCCTTGACCAAGGCTTTGTGTTTTTGTGTATATACTTTATATAGAACCTATAGGTATATAACAGTTTCTCCATAATTTGGAAGATTTATACATAATTTAACCAGGCAAAGAAACCTTGTTCCATTCAAATGAGTTCTCTTTGAAATTTCAGTTTCTTCTTAGAACTTTCATGTCCAGAATTAAGAATAGATGATTTACCAAGTAAATGTCTAGTAAATGATGATTCCAAAAAAACGTTCTATTGAGCAATGCAATAGAACAAATTTTCTCATTCCCCTGCTTCCAAATACTGAATTAATTAGCCAGCCTTTCTAGAATTTAACTTTGTGAGAAACCATAAACCAGACATGCCAAAATCAAGAGCCATTAAGGAAAGTGTTCATAACAGTGGACTTCATTTATCAACCTTCTCTTGCAGACTTTTTACAAATATCTTATGTTATGTTATACAATGTTATTTGGGAATTGTCCAATTTCAGTAAAATTTGTCATTATAAGAGCAGAGCTGTGAACAATTCTGGCCTTTAAATTATTTGTTAGGACTTTTTTCAAGATATTGATGAATGCACCTGTAGATCCTATGAATCCATGTTTTGTTCAGTTTCTTAGCTGTACTGAGCAAAGTATAGCTCTGAGCTACACATTCTCTCTACTTACAGTGATCTTTTCAGAGAAAAAAAAACCATGTTCCTCACTGTAAGCTCTGTAACATCAGGAAAACAAGATAGAGAGTGGTTTTAATCACTAAGCTAAGTGCTAAGATCACTACGCTTTTTCTTCCCAGGCATATATTTTGACACTGAAACTGCAGTGCATCTTGTTAGCACACGCAGCAAGATTGACACCTGACACCCAAGTCACCACCATCCACCCAGTGCCTCGACACCTGCTTACAGTGTTAGCATCAGCAACTCACAAACTTTCTTGTCTCGCTTTCCCTGAGCTTCAGGAGCTCCCCAGATTCTCCACACCACAGCACTGAGACATATTGAGCTCTCAGAGTGATTTTTTTCACTCTCCCTGCTGAGAGGTTGATAGATGGAGGATCATTAGGCATTTGCCAGTCAACATCAGGCACTGTTGGTTATTTTCAGACTCAGTATGAGAGCATGGGGGGGATGGGAGTGGTAGAGGAAGAGGATGGGTGAGAGAGGTTATAAGGCTAGAAATCCCAAAATCCACTTCCAACCATTTTTGTCCAATGAGTGCCAACTTGACTTGCATGTCACTGTAGCTGTCTAGGTAGTGGAGGTTTCACCTCTGTTGTATTGCTGTGTTGCTAGTTTTACACAGTTAAACTTTCCTGAGCCAAAACAGCATTTAAGTGTACTCTTCTACTTAAAAAAAAATAACTACTCCAAATTCATGTCTATCCCCGTCACCAGATCACAAGCAAATTCAACTAGAATGAAATATTTGATATATGATGACTTACCTACCATATTCAAAACATTCAAATTATTTATGTAGCAACAAAATTTGTGGATTTTGAACATAATGCAGATGTTTCTCAAAATTCAGCTGGAAGATTGCACCATAAAATGATAAACTAACTGAGCTAAATTCTCAGATCAGGCAAAAGTTCTCATAACACACATTGAGGATAAAGGTTAAGAATACCCATATTTCAAAAGGTTTTGGTGTTGATGCAATTCAAATTCATGATCTCCTCTCAACAAGCAGGCAGATAGACAACCCTAATGAAAAATTCAGTTCAAAGCCTGCTGTGGCTGGTGGCTGGTTTCAGATGGTCTCAGCTGGTTTTTGATGGACAAGGTGTTTGAAAAGCTGTTCATCTAGGAGAAAACAACTTTTACTGGTAAACTAGCTGGACAAATACTTAACCAGCAGTGTCACATGCTTGTCATTCCACCATTTTTTGGAGTTTGTATGGTCCCAGAAATAATTGTGGTGAATTATACTATTCAATCATTCAGTTTTTACTTTTACAGTGATTTTTACAATTATGTTACAATTTGTTGTCACAAAGCAGCTTCACAGAAATCCAAGTCCAAGCCTGGTATGAGCAAGCCAGTGGGTGACGGTTGCAAGGAAAATCTCTCTCAGATTAGGAGGAAGAAACCTTGGGAGGACCAAGTCTCAAAACGGGAACCCATCTTCCTTTGATTGATACCGGATAGCATAAAGGATCAAAAAAACAAAGAGAATGGGACAAAAGTAGCCAAATCAAAATAATAAAGAACTATAGCTAAAGTGTGAGCAGGCCATGTTTGGCAGAGTATGAGTTATGAGAGAATGTGAGAGTGTAAGATACAGGCTAAGTATTAACATGAAAGTCCATGCAGGTTTAACAATCATGTGCTGGTAATGCAGTCTTTAATGTGGCAGATCTTCCAGTGTGAAGATCCCAATGAGGACAATAGGGCAGTGAAAGGCTGTGGCGAGTGACATCCGGGTAGATTAGTTGGGACAGAGCATCTCGATACATGAGAAAGAAATAGAAACAGAAACAGAGGGAAGGAATAAACAAAGGTTTAGGAAGGCTTTTCAAATTGTCAAAGATTTTTCACAAATGTGGTAAAGAATGGAAGTTTAGTATTTGCACCTCATTCAGAATTTATTGGCCTGCTTAAGTGAATTATAAGAAAGTCGTTTTTGTTAGTGCTGGCAATACAGTAGCTGTAGGTTAATTTGATTGTTATTAGTGGGTTATTCTTGGCTCACTCAAGAATCTGCACTGTAGGCTACTGATAGAAACATTAGCTTGAGCATTGGCATTTGCTGTCAAGGCCAAGTTTACACACTTGGCACTGAAATCCCCTGTAATCACTCTAAACTTGTAGACAAACTCACAGGTGTCTGGCAAGTCTAAGGTTGTAAGAGGTATTGCATTGCTAATGTTTAAAAGAAAGACACACTTCAAATATTTCTCATGGCTTCATTCCACACTCTAAATCCTCCTTTGCCCTTCCCTTTTTTCTTTGATGTAGTCTTGGGGTGCTCTCTGCCCTCCTAAAAAGTTTATTAGCTGAAGATGTGTGTGGCCCCAGTCTATTTCCTTAACAGTGATGGCTGATATCCCAAGCTCACTTCACAAACCAACAGTGCACCTGGAAAAAGCACAACACTTCACTTTTTTGCACATTTTATGTTACAGCCTTATTCCAAAATTGATTTTGAAAAAGAAAAGAAAAGGTTGTTTGAAATATTTACAAATTTATTAAAAATAAAATGCAAAAATATAACGTGTATAAATATTCACAGCCTTTGCCATGACACTCAATATTGAGCTCAGGTGCATCTTGTTTCCACTGATCATCCTTCAGATGTTTCTACAAAGTGGAGTACACCTGGGGTAATTTCAGTTGATTGGACAATGATTTGGAAAAGCACATACCTGTATTTATTAGGTCATATAGTGCCAATGTCAAAGCATAAACCAAGCCATGAAGTCTGAGGAACTGTCAGTAGACCTCAGAGACAGGATTGTATCGAGACACAGATCTGGGGAAGAGTACAATCTGATAGAGCTTAAGAGGTTCTGCAAAGAAGAATGGAAGGTTCCCAAAAACATCCAGCCAAGCTTGTATCATTTTACTCCAAAAGACTTGAAGCTGTAATTGTTGCCAAAGGTGCTTCAACAAAGTACTGAGCAAAGGCTGTGACTACTTCTGCACAAATTATATTTTTGTGTTTTAATTTTAACAAATTTGCAAAGATTTCAAGCAAACTTGTCTCACTTTGTCAATGTGGAGTATTATGAATTTAATCCATTTTGAAATAAGGGAATAATATGGGAAAAGTGAAGTACTGTGAATGCTTTCTGGATGCACTGCATAATTTAACTATCTTTAGAACATCAGTTACATGGTTCTATACCCAGCCCCACTGACATCATTAATCCATACTCAGGTCTACCTGTTTCCTGCATTTTTCACACACTACAACATATTCTAAAAACAGACAGAATTTGCCACCAATCCTCAGTCCCAAATGTAGCAACTTTAGCTAAGTTTTATAATTTCTTCATAGCTGCCCTTATTACACAGCCTCTAAATCAAAATTCAGCCAGAAAACATGTCAGACTTCACCAGCAAACCCCTAAAACACCTCTAACTGTCAAATATATGCCTGGCATTCACACTCCCTCACCTCAGCCACCAAATCTGCATATCTCAGCATATTCCTCTCCAACGCTCTAAACTTCATCTTTAAATGGAACTGCTCAATGTACTAAACTTTGCTCTCTAAGTGCAACATCTTATCCAGCCTTAGCTTAATTAACACTTTCATGTAACCTGTAGTTTTCTAAATGTATCACCAACCAGCTTCATTCCATTTTGCAATCCACCATTGTTCTCCATTACTCTGTTCTTTGCACACAAACCTAATTGTTCTACTACTGACATCAGTGAGCATAGTGTTAACCTCTAAATGCTGCTAACCATGATTAGTGGATTTATTCAAAAATAGAACCCTGAGGAACAGAATGTAACTCTTTGGAGAGTGTATAGAAGCTCAGTGTAGTGAGTTCTCAGGGATATACACAACCAGTTTACAAACAGGACTGGGATTTAAGTAGTTCAAGTCCAGTGAATAACCTGTAATGGTACAAAGTTCTGTGATCTCAAAAGGTACAAAGGTAAGCAGGAAATTGCCAGGGCATTTGAGGGAAGATGAACTAAAAAAAATGAAGCCTAATGTAAACTGGGCTTAACAAATTAACAAATTATGGTTTGTCTTTTGCAATGGAATGAAAATAGTCTTTGAGTAAACGCTTTACAATATAGTTGTGCAGTGTTAGGAAGACAGTCATAGTTAAGATGGAAAAAATGAAAAGCAGTTTCTAGACCATACAACACTATTACTGAATAAAATCAGTGTCTTCTAAACTTTTGAACAGTAAGGAAAGCCACAGTAAATTTCAACTCCAAACCTTGGTGGTGATGTTACAAGTTATAAATGGGAATGGGATGTTGAAATGGGGGTCTTTTGAGGGGTTGCTACATGAGGAGACATGATCAACTGCTATGGACCTTTGCAGCTTCATTTGGGGCTTCTCTCAGGCAATGTTGTATTTTCACATGTCACATTACCCCTATATATAAATAACCCCATAACTTCACTTTGTTCACTGATCAAAATAAGTCCAAATGCAGTATCACACATTGTCTCTACGTTCCAGGTTCCCACAGTTGTGTTCGTTTTTTAATTGGCTTCATGCATCATAATATTTTACAAGTTATGTGAGAATATGGCAACAAAACAAACAATATGAAAAGGTGAAGTTATAGATAGCATGGGTCCCAAAAGTAGTCTTGGGACAATATCTGAATACAGTTTATTTATTTAAGTTATTTATTCATTCCTATCCCACAGTACACACCACCAACAGACCAGAAAATGTCCAGATTGACTATTAGGAACTCAAATTAATATTTGTATTTTGCTTTTCTTGTGAAGTTGCCAATTTGGAGATTCAAGTTTTTTATTTTGTTTTTTTGTTTTTTATTAAATATTAATATAATATAATATAAAATTAAATATGAGCACCATATACTGCATTAGACCTGACGTTGATTCCAGGGGAGTTTGGAGGTAAATAATATGTTAGTTTAAATTATATACAGGACTACAATTATTTAAAAATGAACATTTCAAATTTCAAATAGATATCTAAGAGATAATGGGAAGTCTGCTTTTCACAATAAGGTAATAATTCATCAATGTCAGCTTCAGAACTTGCTGAAGTGGCTAAATCTAAGAATTTGCCTTGATTTATTGTATTCATTTTATTTATTTATTTATTTAATTCAAGATGGTGCAGTGGAGGTGTTAGCCTGTTAAAGCAGCTGCTGTTCACTTCGGTTTTCTTCTACTTAAATTTTTTGTTAATGAAGTGTCTCTTCATGAATTTCCCAGTTGTGAGACTAATAAAGGATTATCTTATTTATTTATTGTATTCTACAAAATATGTTTAATGGAAGCTAGACAAGGAAGAAGTACTAAACATGATTTTTTTCTCTCTCTCTCTCTCTCTCTCTCTCTCTCTCTCTGTGTGTGTGTGTGTATTTTAGTGCTTGTCCTGCTGATTGTGACAATGCGACGCCGAAGGAAGGAGCCTCTGATCCTTGAGGATGAGCGAGATGTGCGGGAGAACATTGTCCGCTACGACGATGAAGGTGGTGGTGAGGAGGACACAGAGGCTTTTGACATGGTCACCCTGCGCAACCTCAACATCATGCGTGACCCGAAGGTCAGACGAGATGTCACCCCAGAGACCCCGACATTCTTTTCCTACCCACAGTCCACAGCCTCCAGGGCAGCATACAAGACACTCCCAGACAACGTGCTGTTCCGAGAGTTCATCTGGGACCGGCTGAAGGAGGCTGACGTGGACCCGTCAGCACCACCATATGATTCACTGCAGACCTATGCCTTTGAGGGCACTGGTTCAGTGGCAGAATCACTTAGCTCACTTGAATCTCTAAGTTCAGACTCAGAACAGAGCTACGACTACCTCAGCAACTGGGGGCCACGCTTCAAAAAACTTGCAGACCTGTACGGCACCATGGACAGCAGCAGTGTTTTCTCGTAGCCTTTTGCAGAAAACTCGCAAAACAAAACAAAAAAAACAAAAAAAGCAAAAAGACAAAAAAGAAAAACCAAACAAAAAACACTTGACAACAGTCATATAAGAGGAGCTCTGATTAGAAGGCTAATATTTCAGAGTATCTGGCTTCAGACTAGCACTGGATAGCTTTAAAAAGATGAATGTTTCAAGGAACATTCTTGAATGTTGTCAGCTGTGGTTTTTGGGGAACAAGGTAGGGTCTCTGGATGTAGATCAGTGTATGATGAGGGTAAAATCTACAGTTAAGATTAGGAGTTTATTTACATGTTTAGGGTTTCAAGTAGTGTGACTTTAATGAGACTCAGATGTTGTGATCTGCCAGGCAGTGGGAAAAAGCTTTGAGGGAAAGACATTAAAAAAAGTTTGACGGTAGGCTTCTGGCCAGCCATAGAGCTTCTCTATTTCTGATGATGGAGACTTGATCTTTTCATCTTGTCACATGGTAAAAGAAAAAGCCCAGGATCTTTCTACTGATCTGCTGAGAACTTTGGGACACTTTCCTTCTAGAAAAATGCTCCGTCTTTGAATTATTGACTCGACTTGTTGTGCGTGAGCTTCGTCAAGAGCCTTGGTTTTTTGTTCTATTGTTTTTTTCTCCAGCTGAAGTTCCATGGAAACCTGAATGTGTGGAACAAAATCCCTTCATTCAGGAAGGACAGTGACCTTGCTTTTAATTTACTTCTTCTTCTTCTACTTCTTCTTCTTTTTTGTTTTGTTTGTGAATACACAGATGAAATTATGCTGATAGTCTGCCGTAGACCTGATTTGATGCCCGGTGGTGAGGTGGTTCAGTGTTCTAGAGATGTGACAGTGGTTTTTTGAAGTTAAGAGTTTTGTTTAGCTGTTCTAGATGTGATGAATTGTAAAGCTGTGAAGCCAGTGGTTAAGGCTTCTTTGATTTGAATGGGAACGATTCAGAAATTGATTTTTGTGTACCTTTTTCTTTTCTTACATTTGTAAAAGTATTACACCTCGCTTACTCTTCAAAAGAGATCCTCCGAGGTATTTTGTTACGTATCGTTAAATACGATAAAGATATTTATGACGCCACCACCTCTGAAAGAAATGCCTAGTTCTGATGCAGCATTCCAAACAATGTTTTCTGAAGGTAACTCAGCAAAGTTCCAATTGAAATACCTCCTTCAGACACAGTATAATCAAGGACAGCAACTGCATATGTTGTTTATTGATAAGAACACCAGTTCAACAGTAAAAGTAAAGGGAAAGTGGAATTCTTGAGGAATGAAATGAAATGCCTTTTTAGCTACTGAACTTCGACGTGTTATAATCGAACTATTTCTCTAATTTATTTTGAAGAGCAGAGGAAAATAAAGAATGTGACGAATGTTCGAAATCTTTTTTTTTTCTTTTTTCACTGACAATTAAAAGGACATTGCTTCCTCAAAGACCTCTGGGATGACTCAGATTCATTTTGAACACAAAGAAGCAGAAGAAACATCTCTGATTTGTCACATGCTGTTTACTGTAATTACCTTATCAAGGTGAAGCAGCTCAGGGTTTTTGGTAAGAGAGAAAACGAAAAGGAGTAAAAGAGAAAGGGCTCCGTTTCCTATCTCCTATAGGGAGGGGCTGTTTGAAATCGCCTCTTTGCCCACTGATGAAAAGCCTGAGTCCACAAACAGGCATTTTCTATGCGGCGTTAGTGCATCAAGAGAGAAAGGGAGTTGGCTGTTTGTTTCTCATCTCCTCTCGACAGGGGCTTTGTAGTTGAAAGGCAAGCGAGAGACAAAGCGCTGGGGCTGCCGTTCCCCCACTGAGCCGTATGTGATGGGCCGCACGCTTAAACCAGCTAACACATAAAAATGAGCCTGTCCACACTGGTGTGCACAATAGACTATTTATGAACACATACTCACATATACTGCTGGGATGGTCAAGGATAGTTTAACACATTAATTAACATGTTCACACCCACTCATGCATATTTTCATTTTTTCTTCCAAATGGCTTGATTCCATTTTACAGTTAGCTGGCCCTGCAGATTCCTACTTCATTTCAAACTCACTCATCAAACAGCTGTGTCTCACAGAAATTATACATGAGAAATATATGTACATAAATTTAAAAATGTTTCTTTTTTCCAGGTAATTATTTCTATATTTTGAGATTATTTATGAATAGCCATTTGGAATGGATTAGTAGGCCATTTGTATTTCACATGTCATATAGACAATACAATACTAATACTAATGTAATCAATATTCTGGTGATTGAGAATGTGCTGGCATGCTGGGTAGTGTAGTCCAGTGTGGTGACGGGGAATGTGACAGGAACATTATTTCTGTAACATTGCAGGCTAAATTTTGTGTAACCCTTTAAAACCCACAATGTTCTCTTGTATCTGTGATTTTTTTACTGATTCTACATGTATAGCTTGTAAAGTCCAAATTTTTAACTGTAAACCATTCGTCTGTAGTCTTTTAGCTTTTCTATTTAAAACTTATATTACCAAGCCCTTTCAAATTTGCCCTATACCAAGGTATATGTACATAGAATATAAAAATTGAATGTAAGTAATACATTTACCTTAACAGAGTTTACATATGACAAATTTTAGCACATTTTAGAAAATAATTTCTTTTATTTTTTAAATTTAACATATTGGGGGAAAAAAGATGAACATTTTCTTAACTTTTATTTTAAAAATATACAGAAAAATTGTGTCTTTAGAAGTGCAAAATTGCGTGTTGAATATGTGTACTTATTTTCAATGAAATGTTCATTGTGTACACTGTGCATCATTTGGCGTGGACAGTAGGTCCTATGTCTTTTAAAACACTATATAGTTCTCATAAATATACTGCATTAAAATGTGTAGTAACTTTAAAAATTGTTGATCAAAGATCTCATGTGAAATTAACAAGGGTGGAAAGTCTTTGCAGCCAAATTGCAACTGACCGTAATCCATAAAAATGTTGTCACTTCAGGAGAACCAGCTCCAGTTCACTAGTTTTGAAAAAGATCTCATGTAAACTACTGCCGGCATCCAGGTGTTATGGCCCCTGCGTTGCATCACAGCCATGTTTGTAAGCAGGCACAAGCATTACATGCTGGGATGTCCTGTCACTTACTTTTCATCACTGTAAAGTGATATGATCCGGCAGAATCTGATTGATTGAATGCGATGATGCAACAGCTGCAGCTGTGGCAGGCTTACAGGGGTCACCAGTGAAGAGCGAAGTGTTGTCAGTGAGGACACGGTGAACACTACAAGACCTAATTTTAATTCGCTGTGATGCAACCAAGAGCAACGAGGAAGTTTCTCATCTCCACCTACAGCTGTAAATAGGATGCATGCTTGCAGGTATTGATAGAGTCTGCATTGCTTTGAAGGTAGATGAGGGCCTACTGTACAAGGACTATGTACATTAGAGGAAAACAACACTGAAGCCAGGGAGACATCAGAGGAACATGTGTCATAGCCAATGAGCAAGCACTAAGTGGGATTAAAGATCTGAGTGCTAGTGTTCTCTGCAGGTTAAACCCACTCAACCATTCATTCTGCAAATAGAATGCCAGCAGACAGACAGAAATACAGGATCTTACTGTATCTTACTGTTGTTACTCTCAGGACACTGCTTTAATTCTGTCATGTGAAGAACGGTTGAGGGATGAACCCGAAAAGGAGATATTAGCTGGGGATTACCTTGCCATTCGAGTCCGCCAGGATTATTTCTTTTGGCAATTTTATTTTTTGTGGTGTGATGTTTGTAGGCAAATCACCCCTTGCACTGGAGTGCCTAAGATAACAATTTAGCAAACGTGAGTCATATCTGTTCAACATATTTGAAGGACAAACTAAGTACACCTAACTATATTAAAATGGGTCTCTACTGCTCACAAATTAAAATAAAGGACACATATGTATGCACATGATGAAACTATAATAAACATATAAAGATTTATTTTGTCTGTTCTGTGCGAACAGACAAGTGATTCTGGCAGAAATCACATCCACATTCAATGCCAGAGGCCTCAAATACATATCCTGTAAGTCACTATTACGTTCTTTAGCATTGATGGGATGTAGGAGCTGAAGACCCACCAGATGTAGCACATCAACTGGGCTTGTGAGTTTCCTTACTGGACCCTAGGGGAGTGGCAACATGTGGCATGGTCTGATGAGTCATGGCCGATGGTGATTATTCATCTGTGAATGAAGGTATGGACCCTAGATTGTCAACTAGGATCTATGCAGTTTGTGGCTTAACACTGACTTGGGGTGTGTTCTCGTGGCATTGGTTGGGAACACATCATTGACTGGTGCCTGCTATGTGTTAATGCTTGGTGACCATTTGCAGAGCATGTACACCAAGAAAGATGGGGTATGCCAGCAGAATAATGCACTGTGCCTAAGTTTTTTGAGACCTGGTTCTGCAATCTAATGATGAATTCCCAGTACATGTGATGCTGTGGATTGAGAAAAGTTAAATGCACAACTTTGGAAATGGAATATCCCATTGAGCTGGCATCCGTTATCATGCCTCATTTGGCCACTGGTCAGGGTTCAACCTCACTCACAACATAACACCTATCACCACTTCATAGTCAATTTACATACTGGTAACCCATGACATTGGGTATGTCAATGTATGACACATGTACCTGAAGATTATACATCCCTTGCCATATTTAGATTTTGTTGAGTTTACTAATATTAATATTATTTTTTTTTACATTTACATTTACTGCATTTAGCAGACGCCCTTATCCAGAGCAACTTACAAAAGTGCTTTGCTGTTCACTCAGAATATCTTTAGCTAGTAGACAAGGCTGGAATCTAGAAATTTCTCATGCTTAGATCCTGTTGAAACAAATGTCTTTATAGAGTTAAATACTCCTGAAAGAGATGAGTCTTCAGTGTTTGATGACAGTGAAGGACTCAGCTGTTCGGACTCCCAGGGGAAGTTCGTTCCACCATTTTGGTGCCAGAACAGAAAAGAGTCTGGATGCATGTTTTCCTTGGGTTTTGAGGGACGGTGGATCAAGCCGAGCTGTACTTGAAGCTCGAAGGGCTCTTGGTACAGCTTGAGTTTTCACCACTACCATCATGTATGGAGGGGCTGGTCCATTTTTGGCCTTGTAGTTCAGCATCAAGTTTTTGAATCTGATGTTCAGGAAGCCAATGAAGGGAACGCAGCAGAGGAGTTACGTGACTGAATTTAGGGACATTGAAGACGAGCCGCGCTGCTGCATTCTGGATTAGTTGCAATGGTCTGATGGTCTGCATAGGAAGGCCAGCCAATAGGGAGTTGCAGTAGTCTAGTCTTGAAATGACAAGAGATTGAACAAGCACCTGAGTGGCCTCTCTAGACAGAAAAGGTCAAATTCTCCTTTTAAACATTTACTGCATAGTAACATTCACTGTTGTATATCAATGTTTGTGAACACTTTTTTAATTGTAGCTAGCTAGAAGAAATTCCATCCTTGTTCTGAAATTTTTCAAAATTTCAGTGTCAGTGTCTTGCCCCCTCAATTTTCCCTCTCAGTTTGGAACTGCCAATAACCCTACCTCGTTAGAACTCTACCCCTATAGTACGCATTCTGCCAACACTAGGAGGGTGAATACAAGCAAATGTCTCCTCTGACACATGTGAAGCCAGCCACCAGCTCTTTTCCTGCTGCCTTTGCATCATTGCTGGGCAGCTAATAAGCTCGGAGGAAAGCACTGGATCACCAGCTCTGAAACAACAGCTAACAGATGCCTGTGCTGACAAGTATCACACTGGGTGTGATGCGGGCAGAAAGCACCATATACCCACCCACAGAAAGCATGGCCAAAAGCATGCAGCATGATCCGGGATTCAAACTTGCGATCATCAAATCATAGTGCTAGTGCTTTACATCACTTGCCTCCAAAATGCCTCTGTAGATCATGTTTGTGCAAGCAGTGCACCAGTGCACCCCTACTCCTGTGTCCACTAAACCTTCATGCAGGTTCTTTGTTCCTTTTTTGCTGGCATATGAGTATGTCTTTGATATTTTTATTGGCCTTGACTTCCACAGTTTCTCTTAGCTGCCAATTCAAGACAGTTGAAATTGTATACTGGTGGTCCTTTCATGTATTTTATAGCTTTTCCCTGCTTTGTAGGCTTCAGTTAGAATCATTTTCAGATCATCAGTCAGCCACTTTCAGGAACACATGTTAGTTTCTGTTGAATGTTTGCAGAAGATCTGAGTTGAGTCCAATAATTCTGGCTGAATGTAAAATAAAATAATATATATAAAGTTTGCTGCAGAAGTTGTGTTCATGTTTGGTTTTTCATAATTTATTTCAAATGTGTAAACTGCATATGTTTATAAACTGTACATGTATGTATTATTTATAAAAAACAGGGCGAAACAACCAAACAAACAAAAAACAGTAGAAACAGAAACCAGTGAAACAAATCAATTTCAGACAGTCTTCGTGCTGTGATGTGACCTCTTGATTAACAACATGCTACTGGACACTAGTGGTCAAATGTTTCAGAACCCGTATTGGGTGTTCTAAAACTTTTGACCAACTTTTGTGTGTGTGTGTGTGTGTGTGTGTACTTTATTATGTTAATAATAATATGTTGGCATAATGGCATAAAATGTAGTCCATTTAAATATTCCAGAATAGAAAAGGCTATTTAAAAATATGATTAACCATATTTAACAACATCTGGTTTCCCCATCCTCTAAATTATGAGTAGGTCATATACATCAATAATTTTTGCCCATGCCTGTACAACAATAAGAAACAGAAAAGTAAAGAACAATGAAACGAGAAACCCCACACATCCAAATACACAACTACACTTCCTTTGAAACTAAGTGATATACCATTGTCTACCAAGTACAAATAAATGTATGTTTTGAACTGTTTTGCTGAAAGTGGTTGGAGACTCGTTCAATATGTCCAGTGGTGGAGAGCAATTAGAAACTAAATCAGTAATCCAGTCTATTCAGAGGTTTACAAACAAATAACACCCTACAACAAGTTTTGAACTCTTGTAATCAGTGTAGTGCAGCTACAAGCATGGTTGTGTGTAGTTATTATTAGCATTACTGTTCATGTAATAAGCAAATGCTGGGTGAAGCAAACAGTTCTGTGCAGCCATTTGTGATTTTCCCAGAAGACCAGGGTCACACCACTGATTGACACAGTCCTGACTGCACCTGTCCATCAAAATCAGCCAAGGCCATCTTTTGAGGCTGCAGCCCTCGGGGTCTGTTAGAGCAATCAGTGCCCTCTCATTATCGCCATGGCAATCTGCTCCCCACCAGATTACACCTGCCAGTCTGTGTGCGTTAGGTATGTGTGTGTGCACAATTGTGCAAAATTGAGAAAGAAGGGATAAGAACAAGGCAGTTTAGACCCTGTGTGTGTGTGTGCGCATGCATGCGTGTGTGTGTGTGTGTGTGTGTGTGTGTGTGTGTTGGTGCATGCTGGTGGGTGGATGGAGGTATAAAGTTTGTCTTTTCTATATCCTTATCCAGACCTTCAATCAACAATGAACAGAACAGCATGGCCATGTGAGTGAATGGCACTGCAGCTATTCACTTAGCAGACAGGAGAAAGTGGCCAGTGGTGAACATGGTGTGAGAAAGGTTCTTTGGAATCATCTGGAAGGTTCAATGACTTTTTTAAAGGTATACACTCCATTTCCTTTTTGAAAAGAACTAAAAATTTCTGAGGTCCAAAAGTCCAAAAAAGACCTCAAGTGATCTGAAACCCGAATCCTAGCCTTAACCATAACCCTAACTTTTTGTCTAACCCTAAACTTAAACATACCTTTTATTCTATCCCTAACCCTAACCATAGCCTTAACCCTAAATCTAATTGTGAGTGCACAGACATAGCTTCCCCAATATGCCATTAGACAGCATGGTTGGGGGTGAGGCGGGCTGTCCCATGACACTACCCCCCAACACAGACCCCAGATAGATGTTCGTTGCGTGCGCTCTAGGCCAGTCACCCCCCCCCGGCTGAAGGGAGAGAGACAGGTCAGTGGTACGGCCCAACTCAAGGGATGGAAGATCCCACCTTTCATCACGTCCTGGGGTTATCAACCTGGGGTCCTGGGGTCGTCGTTTACCCGTTCAGCCGTTCAATGAGCATGTATTAATCAGCAGCATGCGCTCTAGCTCAGTCTCCCCCCTGGCTGAAGGGAGAGAGACAGGCCATTTCTACGTCCCAACTCGAGGGAAGGAAGATCCCACCTTTCATTGCGCCCTGGGGTTATCAACCCTTTGACTTGCGCATTGCCGCTTATCCGTGTTTCAAGATGGGGATGAGACATAGCTTTGCCAATGACCCATTAGACCAAAGACAACCAACAGCATGGTTGGGGGTGAGGAGGGCCGTCCCACGATGCTAGCCCCCCAACACAGACCCCAGATAAATGATCTTTCTGCGTTCACCAACAGAAAAATTTTTTTTGTTACTTCCAGCTTACTTCCATGACCTCAGCTGTTCTTTAAAGAAAGCTTTGAGACAAGCATATGTTCAACGGCAGACCGAGCCTGACTGGACATGACCCTGCAACAGCATCCATCACCCAGCCACTTATAACCCTGTTGTAACCCTGTCACCCACTCAACTCGCTACCCAGGGGGGAGGCTGCCCAACAAGTCCCAGTCTACCCACCAAGTCTAAACTTAGATCTATGCACCCAGTGCAACGGTCATGCATGTGTACCCACTATTAAGCACCCTGCCCACCCTTTGACTACACCCTTTGACACGCACCCCTGGACCCCCCGAACACTGGTAGATCAACCTGGAAAAATACTGGTAGATGCGTTCCGGGATGGGCTGCTCTCCAGGGTGCAATCTGCAATTTTTCTCCTGGACTTGCAACCAAGGTCCACATTTATGGTCCTCTTATTACAGGAATTACTATAATTACTAATTTCTTATATGCACAATAGCACCAATAATTAGCAGTAAAGTAGAGACAGTTCTAATGAATTATCTCAGCTCAGACTAAGGTTCAGCAGTCCAATTAAGGTCAAAATGTTTTGGAAGCATTGTGTTTTGCTAGTGATTTTCTCTCTAATATATGTTATGAGGTAGCTCCACTAATCGGGTGCCATGCACAACTTCTCCTAATTTACTAATTCGGTCTGGATACTGTAAAAGAATGTTGCAATTGCACTGTTTTGTAATGTATTCCAAAATGTTTTCTTGTACATGTTCATAGAAAATACTTTTTATCCCCTAAAGAACATTTCTGTTTTGTGAATGAAATATACCAGGATAAAGAACTGATTCAAGGATCGTGATAAACCTGTAATACTCTTTTCCCCTTCAAGGAAAGTGCTTTGATTTGTTGTGCTGAAATTTTAAACAAGATGTGACATACACTATGTCATGCAAAATGATATTACTTTTTTCTTTAGCTTTTTTCCTTTTCTGCTTGGATAAATTACATCAAATATAAAGTGTCACAGGGAGAGGTTACAATATATACCTATTACTGGCATGTCAAACTGCTAATGCACACCTTGATGACTCTGTTCCTCTTTCCTCCAAAGTGAACTGAGTAGTGACCAATCAGTTGATGTGCATAGTGTCATTGTCAATCAGGAATTCAACTTTTCAAAATGTCTGTAAATCATTCTGTAATCTGACTCATTCAAAATGGTTTAATGTGAAGCAGTTTGTACAGAAACATTTAATTTATAATTAATTTACATGGATGGTTCACAAACCTTGTATTTTGTCTGTGGATAGGTACACATCTGCTGTTAGCATGTACATACAAATAGATAAATGTATGGGGGTTATTGTAGAATCACAAAGATTTACAGTGCCTTACAAAAGTATTCACTCCCCTTGGCTTTTTACCTACTTTGCTACATTTGCTACATTTGTTTAAATTTGTTTACAGATTGGTAAAATGAAATTTGTGCCAATCACATCATGCCAATTTTGGTATATATATACATAAGATGAACAGGCCAATAGAAATGTTCTAAATTGACATGGCATAAAATCTTTACATTGAATTCCATTGAAAGTTAAGAAGATTATTGTGTACCAGCAACAATATAAAGATCTTATAAGCAAAAACATTTATATGTAAATATCCATACATTTAAATTTGAAGTAAATGTTTCGAAATATCATTGGGTGCTTGTTTATTATACAATTTTATATTGACCACTAACTGTGTGAGTGGTAACTTTAAGGTCACCACCAGGTTTCTGACTCTGTTTACATCTCAGTCATTGAAATATCTTTTTTTAACATGACATTTTTTTGGACAGTTATATAGAATAAATTCTAAAGTCAGGTTAACTCTTTTTTTCAGTTAAGCAGAATGAGTGGTAGATTGGTGGGATTTCCTTTTAATATATCTTTTAATATTGACATATACAGCACCTTGATCATTGTGTATTGGCTGAACATTATTACATTAGTTTTTATTTATTTATTTTTTTAATACCAATATGTTTGTAAACTGTAAGAAAACATTTGAAATTAAAGAATGCTTGATTGCTGAAAAACACAACATAAAATATGAATACAAACTCTCCAGAACAAACAGATATACTTTTACTGCATACTTTACTGTGTCATTAATTATTCTCCATTTATGCCCACTTCTTCCATCCCTGCTTTTTTGCTACCTTAGCATATTAGCAAGCAGGCACAAACTGAGAGGATGTAGAGGTGCAGATATCTGGTCTGGGAAAGTGACAAAACCTTTTTTTCCAGCAGTCTGTTACTGGTGTAAGTTGTCTGAAAAGAAAAAAAGCACTTCCATTTAAATGCACATTTTTCTTTTTCACACTTCAAACAAAAATGATAACTGTGGATCTCAGTGGGTTGTGCATTTGTTTCCCTCCCACATGCTTCAGTCCACAATATAAGACACACACTGCTCTGCAAACAAACCCATCAGATGCAACCTAGGTGCCACCCCCACAATTCTAGAACTGAGTTCCTCCAGTTTTCTAAAATCACACAGCACTGTTATTGGAGCCTTGTACATAATCCACTTTCCTAACAATAAACACAAAAAAATCTGGTCACAACCTCAAGGACAACTTGACATGACTGTTGAGTCATTCTTTACCAACTCACCTACAGACCTGGCAGGTCAAATCATTCTTTTAATTTGAATCAACATTAAACTGTGCATAATTTCAGTACTGCGCTCCAAATTATTTGTTCAATATGAATACTGGGTTTAAGTTATTATGCCTGGACCATTTTCAAACAGTAAACTATAATAAGAGAGATGCATGAGACACTGTTCATCTTGCAGTCATCACAGTCCTTATTCTACAAGATTTGCCACAAAAAAAAGCACTGAAACAAACACTTACAGGGGTCAGGTCCAAGACATCCTAAATCTTTAAAGGTGCACTAGAATAGAAAGATGCATGTTCTTTGGCATAGTTGAATAATGATATTTTGGTGAAACTCTGCTAAGTCCTCTTACAAAAGCAAAAACCATGTAAGTAAAGCAAACTGAAACACTATATTTCCAAAATCCTAAAACTGTAATGTAAGTGTTATGTAGGTTACTTTGAGAGAATATAGAAGCATGTCTAATAAGGCCAATAGCTATCTCTAGTTCACTGGGTGAAACATCATTCAGATAAACCCACCCATAGAAGCACCACTAGAGGTGTCCATGTAATGGCCAGGTGATATGCTATGAGATAACACTGATCAGATCCTGTTACAATCTATGTAACTAGCTAAAAGTACAATGTGTTGACTGGAGACCAAAATAGTCCAGAAAGGACAGCAACACTATCAGTTTAGACTATGGAATAATAAGAAAAGTATTGTTTACAGTGTTAAAAGTCAGGGTAAGTTACACATATGATTCTGATATGACTATGTTTTACAGGCAAAGTTTCTCTCTGTAGTTAAGTGCACAGGGTGATTAATATTAAGTTACATTTCATTGTGTACCCAAGAATAACACGTGTGGCTTTGTTTTGTGTTTTAAAACATTGAATTCAATTCAAAAACATATTCAATTTATTCATGGAAATTTGTATGACTTTGTAATTTTTACATCAGTTTTATTTATATGCTATTAAATAATTGTGTTCTGCAGTCAGTGTCCACGTCCAATGTTAATGTTGAAACCAAATTCACATGGAGGCACTTTTTGCGTTCCTCGTGTGTATGTATAAAACCAGTGCTTGGAATAAGTAATTTGGGAAAGACATCTTTGAATCTGCCATGGAAATATTGCTCGTAAACATTACAGTCACATGTTACTGTTCATCGAAATGTACAGGCACTATTGCACAGCTGAAGGTCAGGTTTATTCAGCTCACCTCATCCAAGTCTATAGCATTTCCATAATTTCTGTTGCTATAGAGAAACCTTTGAAAATCCCCAATGTGTAGATTTTCTGTACCACAATCTCCTCTAGCTATTCTGAATCTCTCCACAGCTTCCATGTAGTAGCCTCCCACAATTTTTAGATTATTGTATGTAATGAATGTGTTCAACCAAATAATATTTCTAGAAAATCCACCAATGCATCCATTGATACAAACACCAAAGGTCTGTAGTTTATCATAGGCATCAAAATGTGAGATGTAGTTTGGTCCTCTTCCTTTTTTACATGCCAACCACTTTATTGATATTTGGCATGCATCCACCTGTAACCTTTCAACCTTTCAACTTTTCAATATCCTTTCAGCTTGAGCAAATCTGCAAAATAATACTCACCCAAGTGCAAGAAAATCTTTATATCATAGAATCTGCTGCAGAATATATAGCTTCTTGTGCTCACCTGAGAGTATTTGGTGCTCATCTGATAGTACCTGGTGTTCACTACATATTATCTGGTGCTCACCTGATAGTATCTGGTGGTCAATTAATAGTATTGGGTACTCACCACATAGTATTGGTTGTTCAGCTGATAATATCAGGTGCTCAACACATTGTATCTGGTGTTCACATGAAAGTATTTGGTACTTAGCACATTTATTGGGTGCTCGCATGAACATATCAGCTACTCACCACATAGTATGTCACCTGATAGTATTGGGTGCTCATCACATAGTATTGGTTGCTCTGTTAATAGTGTCAGGTGCTCACCACATAGCATCTTGTGCTCACCATTTTTTAACTAAAAATAATAATAATAATAAAATACACAATGTCCCTTCACATGCTTTATATTTTTTTTGTCCAAAAATGCAAAAATAAGTAAGTAAATAAATAAATAAATAAATTTAAATATTAATCAAATGTTAATTATTCATCTCAAATGAAGGCACATTTGAGTAGCATAGGTTTAAGGTTCAAAACAAAATAAAGCAAAATAAAGGAAACAACTCAAATTCATTGTTTATAAAAAATAAAACATTTATTAACTTTAATTAATAAGCCATTAAGTAATGGTTATTAGCTGAGTACAAATCATTACTTAATCAGAATTTCATTGTTAACAAATGAAATTAATGTACATAATCATGTTGCTATGTTGAAAGTTCATGTTGCCAATGTGTGCATAATTTTTTTAATATGTTAAAAACTGACTAGTTCATCAGAATTTGAACATTAATAGTGTTTTATAAAGGACTGTTCATGTAGGTACCAATGTGTGCATTGTCACAATTCCTGACAAAGAGGTAGGTGGAGGCGGAAGTACACGCTGGGTTGTATATTTATTGATGAGATTACAGATAACACAAGAACCATAACAAAGACTAGTAGCCAAGAAGACAGAATGAGACTAAGGGGCTTCTATACACACAGAACATTGATCACACCTGGGACATGATAACATGGGGCAGGGTTACAGATGGAACACAGCTGGGAATGGGCAGAGACATGACATGTGCTAAAAAGCACATGTGAAGGTAAACAAAACAAAGACAGACCAGAGGGACAAGACATATACATGCATTCATATGTTCAATCATAAATAAATAACTAGTTAATCAGTTTGAACATTTACAAATTGACAGGTAGTGTACAGCAGTGTGTCACAATAATGATATGGTAGCATGTGTGGTGCTGCTACAAGTGTTACAACAATTCTGCATAACTCAGACTCACTGTCAGGTTAAGAGAGTCCAACACCCAAACATATCAAGCAGATCTAGACATTCATTTGGCCTATGCATTGAAATGAAAGAACAAAAATGTGTGTGAAGTAAAAACTCAAATAAACACATGACAATATGTCGGTAAGAACATAAAGATAAATAAATTAGTACATTTATAAAATGAAATGATAAAAGAAACTTACTTTAAATAAATATGTGACAGTCCTTGATCATCTTCTTCTTGCTCTTCATTTGATTCTTCCTTTTCTTAAAGCCATCATAAGATTCTGTACCAAAAGTCAAAGTTGTTGGTTTGACAGAATGCAATAACTAGCAATAACTGCCATATTTCTTTTTATGGGAACCATGATGCCAAGCTGATCAAATAAACCAATAAAGTTGTTCTGCAAGTTGGAATAGTGTAGCATCATGATATGAATTTTAAGTATTTGTGATTTTAACTACTGTTGCATATACAGTATATAGTACTTGATAAAATATATGCATTCTTTCCACATGAATACAATGCCAATATCAGTGTTGCTAAAGTTAGGTTTCTATTTCAATGTGCAAATTATGTACACATTTTAAATCAGATAAATGAAAGAACCAACAAATATCTCATTTCAGTGTTGAGATATGTGTGTGGTTCATATTCCAAAATATTCAGTACAATGTAATTAACCTTGACAACTTACAATGGAGTTGTTCATATAGTTAAATCTTTTCTTGTTTCTTGTGTGGACTACATTTCCACCTTCACCTTCTCTTTATCTAGCTGTTGTTTTAGTTTGGTGCTATTTGTTGGTCATATACCTATGTGAAAAAATAAATGAACCCTATAAAAACCGACTCAATATACACTACTTTCTTTTGAAATTCAGGGTACAAAATGTCTTTCTTTTTTGGAGTACCTGTCTCTACTGTCCAGGGAAGAGTTCCTACTACAATTTGGAGCATTGTTGTGATGATTTTATTGCACCAGTGACAGCGGTTAATTGGTTAATGTTGGCTAATTCATATTACTGGATAACTGGAGAAGATAATTTTAGATAACTTAAGATAATTTCAGCCTGATTTATGATTATCAGGAGGAGTAACATTGTCCAATTACACTGTAATGTGGTCCAGGTATTTGAGAAGGACTGAACTCAGAATTAATTTAGTTTTAACTTTATACTGAATAAGCACTTTACTAATTATTACTTTGCTTTCAATACAGATTTAATTCTTTAAGGCATGGATTCATAATACAATTATTATTAATATGTTATGTTTTATTATTATTGTTATTATTATTATTATTATTATTATTATTATTATTATTATTATTATTATTATTATTATTATTATTATTTTATAGCCATGTCTTCTCACTTTTGAGCAAAAGCACCCACACTTTAATTCCATTAACAACTAGAAGCATATACTGAATGGGTAGTTAAATTACCTTTAAATGTTAATTAATAAACCTAAATATTTTAATAGGCTTATCAAAATGCCCTTATTAAGATTATTTTAAAATGTTTGATATTTTACTTTTGACACAATACATATCTTCAAGCTAATCTGCAAAGACCACATTTTTTGTTGTAAATATATATGAGCATGAATAATTCTCTGGAAAAGACCCCTTAATCTTACAAATACTCTAAAGAAGCCAAGCCTGTTAACCTAATGAGGCAACAGAGATTGAGCCTGTTAACCTAATGAGGCAACAAAATTTTGCTTTAATATTTTATTAGCTTCTGATCACATCTAAATATGTCACAAGTGTATTAACAAGCCAGCTTCTAAGAATTCTGGCAACAAATGTTAATAAACTCATCAGTAAGCTATAACTCATCTCCTACAAAGATTTTCAGTTACATCTAATGCCTTCTCAAACCCTTTCAGTAAAATAATCTAACAGCAGAGAAAGAAATTAAATCCACTGAAACGAGTGAAACAAATGAAAAAGCCCCAAATTTGACACAATAATACTAGTAACTTAATAAGTGTGTAAGAAGCTGCCCACACCACAGCCTCCCTTTTTGGTATTACCTGTGGCCATAATCTGACTAAGAACTGAAATCAGGTTCATGGACCCTTCAAAAGGTGTCCACATGGTCTACTCCATGTGGAGTCTCGGCGTAATCTCAATATAGGTGCACTCCTTCTGGAGATACCTCTGTACCATGCTTTGCAGCTAATCCAACAACCAGTATTTGAAGAAACACGAGAGACTGAATCTTCTTTAAAAGGTTTATTAATAAACATAAAAGTATACATATACAATAGACAAAGTATAGCTCAGTCAAAAAAACGTGTTGCTTCCAATATCTCTAGCTGTAATCTGCCGTTAACTCAAGCAGCAGAAATTATGTATCCCTATTGGAACCCAAAATTACAAAACTTTTTATAAAATACAATCATTGTAAATTCTTATTTTAACCTTTTTAACAAAATTATTAATACACATAAATTAACCCTTAAATGTCTCTTACATACTTGGCCCCTAATTGGTTAGGCAGGAGGACTAAGTGATAACAACTTAAAACATTAACAGCCAAACTACTCAAACTTCAAATGTCAGTAAAGGTGAACTGTTTTTGCTTCGCTAGTCTTTGTGTCTCACTTCTTTTAACAGGCACAGTTTACTCACAGGTCTTTCCAAAGTGCTGGTTTTAGTCTTCAATTTTGCTCTACGCACCATTCCATTGAAGTCTAACATTGAAGTCTAAGTCTAAGTTTCAGTTATCTTTCCCATGACCCAGGAGCTGCGAGGGAAGGAACTGAATAGAATAGAATAGAATAGAATAGAATAGAAGTTTATTGATCCCTTGGGAGGGATCCTTCAGGGAAATTAAGGTTCCAGTAGCAGCATGGGATTCAGCATCAGTACAGAAGTAGTACAGTACAGAAGTAGAAAGATAGATTAAAAAAAATTTAGTAAGAAGCACTAAATTATAAATAGATAAAAAAACAAAATAATTTAGTACGAGGCACACTAAACACTAAAAAACACTATATAAATATAGAGAATAATTAATATAGAGACTATATTACAATATACAATATAGATAATAGTGCACGAGAAGAGGGTCCTGTAGGAGGGGGTATTGCATATTATTATTGCACTTGAAAAAAAATGTTATTGCACATAGAGTCCAGTTGTGTTGTGGTGGTCTGGTTGCAGGTTACTGTTGACTGTTGGTTTGGCACCTACTCATTCCCATCCTTTATTCTCCTGTTACTACTCCTCCCCCCAGAGAGAGGTTGTACAGTCTGATGGCGTGCGGGACAAAAACGTTTTTAAGTCTGTTGGTCCTGCACTTGGGAAGGATCAGTCTCTCACTGAACAGGCTCATCTGGTGGCTGATGACAGTGTGTAGAGGATGACTGGCATTGTCCATTATGTCCAGTAGCTTCTTCAGAGTCCTCTTCTCTGCCACTGACACCAGAGAGTCCAGCTTTGTGCCAACCACAGAGCCAGCCCTTCTGATCAGCTTGTCCAGCCTGTATGTGCCCTTCTTGGATATGCTGCCCCTCCAGCATACCACAGTGTAGAACAGGACACTGACGACCACAGACTGATAAAACATCCACAGGAGTTTCCTGCAGATGTTGAAGGACCATGGTCTCCTCAGAAAGTACAGCCTGCTCCGTCCCTTTCTGTACAGGTGGTCGATGTTGCATGACCAGTCCAGCTTGTTGTCCAGCCACAGCCCGAGGTACTTGTAGGAGTCCACAGCCTCCACCTCATCTCCCTCAATCAGAACTGGTTGTGACTTTGGTCTGGACCTCCCAAAGTCAATGACCAGCTCCTTGGTCTTTGAGATGTTGAGCTGCAGATGATTCTTGTGGCACCAAGCTGCAAAGTCCCTCACCACCCTCTGATACTCCTCATTGCTATCATCCCTGATACACCCAACTATGGCTGTGTCATCAGCAAACTTCTGAATGTGACACAGCTCTGAGTTGTAGCAGAAGTCTGCTGTGTACAGGGTGCAGAGAAGAGGGGCCAGCACTGTGCCCTGGGGTGCTCCAGTGCTGCTGATCACAGTGTCAGATATGATGTCCTTCAGCCTGACATACTGTGGCCTGTCCGTGAGGTAGCTGGATATCCAGGTGACCAGGCATGGGTCCACTCGCATCCAGTTCAGTTTGTTCTGAAGCATAAGGGGCTGGATGGTGTTGAAAGCACTTGAGAAGTCCAGAAACAGGATCCTCACTGTGCCATTCCCCTTATCTAGGTGCAAGTGGGCTTGGTGTAGCAGGTAGATGATTGCATCTTCTACACCAACACCTGCCTAGTACGCGAACTGCAGACCATCCTGGGCATGTTGCACCTGGGGTCTAAGGAGACAGAGGAAGAGCTGCTCTAGCGTCTTCATCAGATGGGAAGTGAGTGCCACCGGTCGGACGTCATTCAGCTCAAATGGCCGTTTTTTTTCGGAATTAGAACAATGCAAGATGTCTTCCAGAGGGTAGGCACTCTCCTCACCTGCAGGCTGGGGTTGAAGAGACGCTGGATTGGCTCACCCAGCTCTGCAGCACAGGCCTTCAGCAGCTGAGGACATACTTTGTCAGGCTCTGCTGCTTTCCTGGGGTGAAGCCTCCTCAGTTGACCTCTGACCTGGTCCACAGTGAAGAGTGGAGTCTGTGTTGTGGTTGATGATGAGGAGGAGGATGTTGTTGTAACTGGTGGTGGATGTGTTGAGGGAGGAGGAAGAGATGGATGCAGCGAGAGAGAGGGTGGGGGGTGCATGGGTTGGTTGAACTGGTTGAAGAAGTTGTTCATCCCATTCGCCTTCTCCACTGTTCCCCCCATGCCTCTGGTCTTGGTATTGTGGCCTGTGATGGTTCTCACACCTTCCCAGACCCTCCTCATGCTGTTCTTCTCCAGCTTCCATTCCACCTTCCTCCTGTAATTGTCCCTGGCTTCTTTCAGGCAGCGTTTCACCTCTTGCTGTGCTGCTCTCATCACCTCCTTATCCTTTCTCTGGAAGGCGGCCTTCTTCCTGTTGAGGGCAGCCTTGACTTTCTGTGTTACCCATGGCTTGTTGTCCTGGGTTTCAGCCACTTTTGATGCTCTTGAAGAATTGGAAGATATTTGCGTGTCCATCTAGACCAGAATAAATCTGCAAGGTATTGGACTTGCTTCCATCTCCTTCTGATGTATGTGTCATCGTTACAGAAAATACCTGGAGGCAAGATTGGCTGAGACTTCAGAAGCAATAAGTGATTTGGGGTTAAAGGTTTAATGTCATTTGCATCATCGGAAACAATTGTGAGTGGCCTGCCATTGATACTTCACACATTATTGTCTGAAGACAGTCATCATTCAATACTTGATCCTTCGTTAGGTTGTTAAGGATTCTTCTTGCTGTGCGGATGTGTCTTTCCCAAACCCCACCCTGATGAGAGGCGGCTGGGCTGTTAAATATCCTTTGGATGCAAGACTCTTTCTATCTTGCCATTATCCCTTAGCTCTCTTTCAGCTGCCACAATATTTGTACCATTGTCTGACCTCATGGTAGTGACTTGACCTCTTCTACATATAAACAGACAAATTGCATTAATGCAGGAATCTGTATTGAGGCTGTCATCAACTTTGATGTGCACAGCTCTGAGAGAAAGACAAGTGAAAATCACTCCGTATCTTTTAACAATACTCTGTCCCCGTTTAACCTCAAATAGGCCAAAGTAATCAACATCAGTGTTTGTGAAGGGAGGTTGATCTGGAAGAAGGCGATCTTCAGGTAGGTTTGTCATTTTTTGCTCACTAACCTTTCCTGTCATCCTAAAGCACACTGTACATTTATTGATTATCTTCCTGATTGCTGAATTGGCTTGTGGAATCCAATATCTGCATCTCAATTGTGACAACACATTACAATGACCATTGTGGCCTGTTCTCTGATGTAGATCTTGCAAGATCAAAGTGGCAACCTTGCTTTGTTTAGAAAGAATTGCTGGATGTTTAGCATTTTCGGGCATAGCAGATTTGTGTAGTCTTCCACCAACCCTCAAAGTGCCATCTTGAAGAATCAGATCTAGCTTAAACAGCACACTGCTACGACTGAGTTGTGTGCCTTTCTGCTGGGCTTTGATTTCTTCTCCAAAATGCTGCCTTTGACTGTACTGTATGATTGCTGATTCAGCAGCGTCTAGATCATCCAAGGTAAGTGATTTCTTTCCTGTTGTAGTTTTAAACTTCTTCATATGTTGTTCTAACTTTGTTTTCTAAAATCCTTTTCATATTGTCTGATTGTTCTAAATGGCTCTTTGTGTTCTTCCTTCCATTTACACAGAACCTTCTTTATCTTTACAATCCAAGCCACTGCTTGCTTAAACTTATTCCAATCTGAGTAATGACTGATCAGCTGATTCATATAATCATCCATATTTTCTTCCACTTTGACTGTATTGAGAACAATTGTGTTCTTGAACTCTGGGTCATTGTACATGCCTTTCTTACTTAGAGCAGGCTGTTCTGGACAATCCTTTTCATTCAGCAGAAAATCTGGTCCACTTCCTCCATTCACCAAACTCTTTGCCTTCATGCCTCTACTGGCTTGATCTGCTGGGTTTTCTTTTGTTCTGACATACTTCCATTGAGATGGCTTGGTTCCTTCTCTGATTAAGGAAATTCTGTTTGCAACAAATGTTTTGAAACAAGCAGTTTCCTTGTTAATGTATCTGAGCACCGCAGTGCTCTCTGTCCACAAAACAGACTGCTGCAAAGAAACTTGAAGTTCTTGATGTAACATCTTGTCAAGCTTCACTGAAACAACTGGTGCTATCAACTCAAGTCTGGGTATTGTGACTCATTTGAGTGGAGTCACTCTTGATTTCCCAATAAGAAAAGCACAGTGTTTCTTGCCTTGTTCATTCTCCAGCAATATATAAGATACAGTTCCGTATGCATACTCTGAGGCATCCAAGAAATGGTGTAATTACGCAGCAGTAGTGCATCCGAACTTGATGGGATTTAAACATCTACTCCAATACATGCTTTCCACCAATTTTCTCATCCCAACTAAGATGATCTTTACAGAGATCCTTTAACAAAAGTTTAGCAGGCAAGATGACCAGGGCCAGAAATCCAAGAGGGTTATAGATGGAATTGACAATTAATAAAATGCCTCTTCTGGTCATTGGTTTGTCTTGTAGCTTCATACTGTAGGTGAAAGTGTCAATTTCTGTGTCCCACTGTACACCAAGTGTTCTCTCTCTTGGCAGAGTGTCATGTCGTAAATTCAGGTCTTTCAACTCACTGGCCCTGTGCTCTTCTAGAATTGACAATAACACCTTTTTACTATTACTCATCCATTTTGTTAAGGTGGATCCTCCACTGTTGCATAAAGCTTGAAGCTCATTGAGGTCACTGCTTCATCTGTAGCTATGCTTTTCAAGTAGTCATCAACATAAAAATTGTGCAAGATAGTCTGCACAACTTCTGGTGATACAATGCATCTATTATCTTCTGCAGTTCTTCTCAATGGATATGACAACACACTTGGTGAAGAGGTTTGGTACTCTTGTACAGGCCCCTCCAACCTGCGATTGGGCCACCAAAGAAAACTTCTGCTAAGAAGTATTCTTGTAGGTTTCCCTTTTACATTTAATTTTCTTTGCAAGTTTCTTGTGCAGAAAGTAGCTGTGCTTCCCGGGTCCAAGAAAGCATATGTTTCTATATGCATGTCACTATGTTTTGATTTGATTTTAATCTGTACTATTGATAGCATTCAGCTTCTCTAGCCCCTATAAGGCTACAAGTTCCTGTGTGATGCGAATTTCAGTGCAGGATACTTCATTACCTTGAACACCATCTTTTTTTTCTGATGAAACAGAACTTTCATGCTTCACTTTGTGCAGAATGTCAGGGTACTTTAATGTACATTCTCTGCACTCTAATTTCCTTTTACAAAATTTGCTAAGATGTCCAGGAATGAAGCATCCAGAAAATAAGCCTTTTAATTTCAGGAATCCTACTCTTTCTTTATGTGATTGACCGTTAATCTTACTGCATGAGGCAAGGGTGTGTGACTGATGGCAGTACAGACCTTGGTTTATCAATGACATTTACTGTTATACTTGAATTTACAGGCTTTACTTGTGCTTCTTTATCTTCAGGAGCAGCATGAATTGCAAAACTGCTTCCACAAACTTCCTTCCTGGACACCTTCTTTTTTTTTTTGGTCCATCTTGCTAGCAGTGGTTAGACAGCTGTCTGTAATGTTACCGAAAAGAGGATCCATAGCTATCTTAGCTTTATGGTCTATGAAGTTTACCAAATGAGCAAACCTTGCTCTTTTAGCTCTCTCCTAGCTCTTCTCTCTTTAAGCCTGAAAGCTTCAGCATGCCAACATTCTTTCATTTTATAAAGCAGTTTGGATATCACTGTCCGTAAATTGGTAGGATTATCCATTTCTTCTAAAAATTCAATGTCCTCCATAGAGTTATGACATCCAATCAAGAACATTGCATAAGCATTCAATGCCTTTCCATCCTCTGACTTCACTTGTGGCCATTGGAGTGCTTTATCAATGAACGATCTGGCAATCTGCAACTCATCCCCACAACTCATCCGGCTTATGAAGTAGCCGCTTTGCCTCGTGATATCCTTTGCTTGGTGCCATATTAGTGCAGCTGTTCTGGAGTTCTGGAGTCTCTCCTATTGTGTACTGTTCCAAAAAGTACAATTTATCTGAATCATTATCTGTCTATTGTTTAAATGCATGTTCAAACGCACTTATGAAGGATTTGTAATGTAGTGCATCGCCCTTGAACACAGGAATGTCCTTTGTTGGTAGCTGAGAAAGCTGCTGTTGCTTTACAAGTACCTCTGTAATTACATTCTGCCTTTGCATGACTGACAAAATGTCATCATCTCTGTTAGACTAAGCTCTAGGTCTTTGATTGATGCGTTTGTTCCAGTACTTGCGAGTGCAATCCATGTAATGGTACATGAACATTCACATTCTCTTGCTGTGACTGCATCATACCAACTCTGCCTTTTTCACATTCACATTTAGTGCCTTCTGCACTGAAACATAACTGCTCCACCCATCTTCTGACCTTTCATATTCTTTAAGGACCTTAAGTTTTGCTTGGCTTTCAGCAAATGCAGTCTCCAGGTCTAACTCTTCTTTTTCAGCTTTAATTTGAGCAGCTTCAAAGTCCAGCTCCTGCCTTTTCTTTAGAAATGCTGCACATTCCAGTAGAGCTGCATGTTTTGCTTCTTGTTTAGCACATGTGGACGATACGTATGAAGAGCTTGACGCGCCACTTACACGAGATCCACAAGGTGGATCCTTAGAAGCACAGCAGTCTATCTGTGATACACTGTCACTTAGTAGAACAGCCTCTTGGTCTTCATCTACCACATTATGATCTTCTGGCTGCATAGCTTCCTTCACCACAGATTCATGTTCATCTGCAACCCATCTAAAAGTTCTGAAACCTCTAGTTCCCTTGAGCTGAAGCTAGTAGATATGAGCAAGGTCCTGTCATAGTACCAGGACATGAGAGAGATCTTCAGCAAACAAAACACAGAGGTACTTCCACCACACCAGTCTTTTGATTGCACTACTGACGTTTGGCCTGGTAATACTCCCCCAAGGAGGCATCTCTAGTCCAGAACAAATATCCATGGAAAAATATATTCTGCAGGTTCTGACTAGGGGGTTCTTCCAGCCCTCTTCCTCTTCTGCTGGATACTTCTTTGTGGGCAAGAAAGACACCCTTGTACACCCTTGTATTGATTACCGGGAGGTTTGAAGAGGTATCCCTTGCCCCTGATAACAACAGCCTCTGCAACAAGCATCTGTGTTTGACCAGGAGATGAATGGAAGACAGACTTCATAACCCCTACTGGTCATTGTAAATACCTGGTTAAACCATTCTGGCTAATGAACACTCATGCTGTCTTCTAGCCTCTCATCCATTAGTCACTTCATGAGGTCCTTGGCTTCTATGCCTTTGTATACCTGGATGACATACTCATCTTCAGTCAGAGCCTGAAGGAACATATAATTCATGTCTGATGGGTGCTGCAGCTCCTCTTAGAGAACCACCTCTTTGTGAAGTTAGTCAAATCTGAGTTCCAAAATCCCTTGGTCCAATTCCTTGGATTTGTTGCAGCTGGCCTTGGACCTATCAAAACTCTTGTGGTGGGAGGTTGAAGGGCTGGAATACAAGGAGATGGAGCATGGTCTTAGAGAGGCTGCTGCACACAGCCTTTTTATCCTGGTGCTGAAATGGGAACATACTGGCTTCCTCTTTGGGTACCCTGGAGCTATGTGGACCCTTCTGACGTCAGCCCCTTCAAGGTGGTCCAGCATATTCACTTGGTGACAGTTACAGCTTCCCCCATCTCTAAGGGTGCATCCCACCCTTCATCTGTCAACCCTCCAACCTTATCTCTTTTCTACCCAGTGACAGACAGTTTGAGCCCCACCACCTTGAATGATTGATGGCTCCTCAGCATACACTGTAGACAAGATTCTTGATGCATACCAGGCCCAAGGTTGAACTCAGTGGATTTTGGATCCAGACCTCATTCAGTTGTTTTACCATGATCATCAGCTACTCCCGGGATGTCTGGAGCTGCCATAATTATTAATTTTAATTCAATTATTTTTATTTTAATTAATTCTAATTTTAAATAATGATTCAGATTAGCTGCATGCAGCCTTCAAAATATGTTTGCATAGTCCACTCCACACAGAGTATAAATGTATTCTTGCCTATGTAATACTTTGTTGTAAATTTCTGATTGTTTTCCCTCCAAAAGGAGGTATATTGTTTTCTCTTTCCCTCCAAAAGAATTCAAATCTTTCTTTTTCCCTCCAAAAGGAGGAGAATGTCTTTTTTGTTTCCCTCCAAAAGGAGGTCAATTTTATTTTCTGTTTTTGACCCTGAGGTTCTGCCCTTCAGGAAAGTGGACTTAGTAAAGTGCATTTATTTATTTATTTATTTATTTATTTATTTATTTATTTTGTTTAGACTGTGTTTTGACTGTCATTAAATCCATTTTCCCCCATTCTTTTAAGATCCTTACCGAAGACCACTTACCCTTCACTTCTGGGTTTCTGGTAGTGCAGTGGTAAAATGTCTGCTGCCAATTTCGTGTTTGTGGTTTTCTACTTTTTAAAAACAAAATAAATAAATTAAATGTTGCCAAGTCTCTAAGCAATCAGTTACTTTACAGTAGTGGAAAAGCACTGCTCCCCCACACAAATGGCCCAGGTTTGAATCTCACTTTGAGTAGTCCTACTTTATCTGCTTTTGAGTCTACCCAGGCTCTGACTGAGAAATCAAAAGTATGTGGTCTCAACCCAGATGTGTTTACACACTATTCCCCCACCTGGGTTGCAGGCCCTTAATAGTGTGCTTCTTTGTTCTTGTTTTCTACTATAAATTACTTAAAATCAGGCAACACTCCCAGTAGGGGGAGAATGAAAGAAAACACAAGTCATGTGAAGCCAGTCAACATATTTCTAAGCAGCTGCTTATAAGACATTATTGGACAGCTGTATATGCTTGGAGGAGAACACAAAAAGGCTTAGTTATATTTTACATGGCAAGAGCCTGTGTGAATACTGTAGGCCTTTATACTTGATGCTCCCCTTGCAGCTATTGTTGCAATCTCTCTGACATGACAGGTGGCAGTGCAAAGAAATGCCTTTGGAAAAACACCTGCTCTGCAAAAGCAGGACTTGCCAAGTTCACAAAATTCAGAAATGCACTGCTACACAGGAACCACTGTGCATAATTTTAGGCACATGCAACCTCGCATCAGTTTCAATGCACCACGTATTACACATGTACTTAGCTTATCAGCTGCTCCTGCTCCTGTATGTATATATATATATATGACATATAGGCCTGTTTTCACCCTTAAACCACTTCCCATTTTTGAGCAGTCTAATAACATAGGTGCCCCATATGTTCTCCAGCAGCTCACAATGCCTTCAGATGTACTAGTGAATCTGAAAAAATATCAATACTGTGAAAAAGGATTAAGATAATTTAATGGAAAAGAAAACCCTCATATTTTACATTCTTTACATTTAAAATGTATTAGTTTATATTGTTTCAAAGTGGATACTGTGAATCTATTTAAAGTTGAACGGAATTCCTAGCATTTTGAGATTCTGGATTTCTGGTTTTCATGCCATACAATTCAGTAAAACAAAAAAAATGGCTTGAAATGTCACTTCATGTATAATACATGTAAAATATGACAGTATCTTTTTGAATGAAATTGTGATCACAAATGAGCTTTAAAATGACACTTTATTTCAGATGCACTAGACTTTTTTTAAGTAAATGGAACATTTTATTGGTTTGTGTTAGGTTAAGGTTAATGTTAGGGTACAGATTAAGTTTAGATTTAGGTTAAGGTTTAGGCATCAGGTACAGGTAAAATAATTACATTGTATATATATATATATATATATATATATATATATATATATATATATATATATATATTCTAACTTCAGCCAAAAATATTTTGATTTTTGTTCACGTTTGGCCTGATTACATCACATCAAGCCTTGTTTTTGTCCAGCATTTTGTCCAACCATTAAACTGAAAAACTTATTTTGGACTCTGTATTCATTTGCGATTGAAACCATATTTCAGACTTAAACCTCAGAACATCATCCTAAGCAACTTGCAGTGTCCATTCAACAACCCAAGGGGTAGATGCGGTAGGAGACAAGCGATTCATTCAATAATCTAGGCATTTCAGATCACTAGCAGATCAAGGTAAGTTCTATTCTATTCCTATTCTATTCTTCCTATTCTATTCTATTCTATTCTATTCTAGAATTATCCTACCTGCACAGATGTCTAGATGTGTTGCTGGTTATGACAATTCCTGTAGATCAATAATGAAGGCTGAATTCATTCAATAGTCTGGGTGGTTTTCAGATCACTGTAGATCAGGTCAATTATCCTACCTGGTGAATGTCTAGATGTGTTGCTAGTTGCTTGACAGTTCTGAATCCTTTATAATGACATCTAAATATGTGCTTTGAGCAAGGGCTTCATAGCTCAGTGGTTAGGAAACACTGGTCTTGTAAACCAAGGGTAAATGAGTTCAATTCTCACTGGGGCCTACAGTAATGAAAGGTTTTCATTAAATGTATATACATATATGTGGTCTGTGCTGCAGGAAAGTAAAGCTGTACCCTCCCATGTGGAGTGGATACTATCCCTACTTATGTGATCAGTCTTGCCTTCCCCCAACTTCTCTATAAACAAATTGCTTCTGTGAACATTGTCTCTGGACATACACAGTTAAATGCTGTAAGTTACTGCTATGCTCATTGGAGTGGAGCAAGAACAAATTATGGCATAGTTTAATTACCTTTCAAATAATATCCTTAGTCATCACACTACCACTGATGAAATCACTGGCTACATATAACTATCCTTTTATATTTCCTAGCTTATGATGGCCACTAACATCCAGCACCCTGGATCCTGATAAACAGTGACTGTGACAACTGGTGCCCCTAGTTGACTAGCTAGTTTCACATGTCATACAATAGAATCTCCTACCATTAGAGTTCTTTTAAATGGCTTTTCAATCAGTGCTTCAATGAGGAAGCTCCCTATAGCCAGTGATGCCACTCTTCTAAAGCCAGTTTGACAGCTAGCATCTCCCTTCATTCTGCAGGACTGAGCTTCACATTGAATAAAAGTGACAGGATTTAACTTGAATGGAATACCCCTCCACTGGGATGCATCCACCTTGACAACAGGGTATTTACAGGGTCACTTCTGGATACTTAGGAATGGGGCAGTGGTAAAAGCATTCTTTAGCTGGGCAGAGGCTTTGTCAGTGTGGTCTGGCCAGGTGATTTTCTTGGGGACGCTCTTTAAGAGGGCAGTGAGGGGAGCTTCTATACTACTGAAGTTGCAAATAAAGTACCTGAATAAAGTTTGAGCGCCCCAGAAACCATTGGAGTTCTTGATGGGGGGACAATGTCCATCTTCTGATCACTCATGGTAACCACATTCATAGTCCCTACATACCTCAAGAAGGGCATTGACTGGACATGAAATTCACATTTCTAACTGTTAATTAGGTTTTCACTACTAAGTTGTTCTAATGCCACTGGTAATAGTAATAATGTTTAAACATACTTTGCAGCATGAGGACAGCGTAATATATACAAGGTTTCTATGTATTCCTCCATGGCTCATTGTGCTTCTTGTGTAAGATTGTATACACCACTTAGTGTGTGAAGAGGAGCACTTCTATAAGCTCAATAGTTCATTCACTTGGAGGATGTGGAGTTAACTTAGTGGCTGTTTTTTTACTGAACCTCCAATAAGTCTGCATATTCTGAGGAATATGGATGGTTTTGAGTGACATCTCAGCTTTCTATGGACACTGATCTGACAGAGAGTGAAACAGTATGGGGACCAGGACAGAATGTCTTTTTGGAACCATGACATAGTTAGGTGTCTGTCTAACCATGGAAGTCCTAGAATGAAGGAGTAGTCAGATATGACAGTGTTAAGAAATGAGAGTTCCTCCACATGCAGGAAAGTGGTTTGCAGGGTTAGCAGGGGAGTCTTTTGGGTGATAGGGTCTCCTCCTGATATTCCATCCAAGTCAATCATGTTTAGATGTAACGTGACTGAATAACTGAAATTCCACTCTGCCCTGGAGTCAATCAGGGCTGAAACACAATGATCTTGGCAGCTTACAGTGACAGATAAAAAGAAGGATGAAAAACAAGGCCAGAGTGGGAACACTCACCACATTAGCTTTCCTGCTGTTGGCACCTGTAATTGCTCTTTGGTCCTGCCACACTCACATATGACATGATCATCGACCCTGCAGTACAGACAGAGACTGCTGTGAAGATGATGCAGACACTCCTCAGATGGTAGGTGTCCACTTACTTGGGCTTGGGTGGATGAGTTGGGCATGTGACAATACCATTTTAAAAATTAGATTGCCTGGCAATGATGGGTACATGGGTACATTCCTTAGTGTTTTTTTCAGCAGCTGATCCAGATGATTGGACATGGAAACAAGATTACCCAGGGAGAGTTCACTGAGAACATTCAAATTTAAACAATGACAAAAGGCATTAATGAATGCTGGCTTGTTCCATCTGCAGCCAGCAGCTATGGTACAGATGTCCAGAGCATATATGGTTACAGAGAAATTATCCTGTTTTAAGGCTATTAGTCGTTGTCCATTAGAAAGGCGAGTGGCTGTGCAATCAAAGACCTGTTTAAAATCCGACCTGACTGTAGGCTCTAGACTGTACAGTAGCCCATCCCAGAGCTTAAACAATGAAACAGGAGACTACAAAAGCAACCTTGGCCTGATTGGAACATGCAGGAAATTGTCAAAGTACATAAATCCATTGCATTTATCTGGGTGAAAGAGTGGACATGGACTGATGGTTGTGTTGTAGGGCTAACAGAACTGCTAGGAGCAACTAGTGCTTAGTTCTTGTATTTGTGTGAGCTGATTCTGTTGCAGTCTCTGCTGGACTAGGAAACAGCTGAGAGAAGTTCTTAGTTTTGATCCAACAGCTGGGCCTGGATAGCCACTGCCTTATGTACTACTTCATACTCTGCTACCTGCATAGAAGCAGAGTTTTCTGTCAAGGCTGGACAGATCAGAGGCACACAGAGTAACTTTAACCCACTATGCTAGCCCTAAAATGATGGGCAAAACGTGCTGGGGTGCAGTGGTAAATAGGGGAAGCAGCCAACAGAAAAGAAAAGGAAAACAAAAAATCATTTTCTTTCTCTCTCTGATGTGATGCAAGCTCAGGCAGCTCTCAAAGAAGGTGCGCCCATTAGCAGTGTGCTTTTTATGTTAAATGTACGCTCTAATCCAACACAGTCCACTGTGAGATTTGTTTATAGTTACAGTACTTTGCTCAGACTATCCAACACTTAGCAGTTACTTATCCAGTGATTTACTGACTTTAAGAAGCCAGTAGCTTGGGATTATACACTGGCAAGACCAAGATGCCTGCACAACAGAAGTCTTACCTACCATCCCCATCTGCCTCAGGAAGCAAAGCAAGTGGTGTGAGAGACAGCACAAATATGGCACTCAAGTGTGTTAGCACAGGGTAAGGGCGGACCTGCTCTTCTGCCTATCCTACTGTCAAATGTCCACTCACTAGAAAACAAATTGAAACCAGTGAGAGAGTGCTGTGCCTTTATCTTTACAGAAACATGGCTTAATTTGACTATTGCTGACAGTGCCTGGATGGAGGGGCTAACAACATGCTGCTCAAACAGGAGCCATTAGCTCATTGGCAAATCTCTGAAAGATGGTGCTTGTAGTTACATCAACAACACCTGGTACATGAAGGATAAAGTTGTTGACCATTCTATTTGTTTTCTTTATATATATATATATATATATATATATATATATATATATATATATATATATATATATATATATATATATATATATATATATATATATTCCTCCCAGTGCCAACACTAAAGATGCACTATTCACTCAATGAATAGTCTTGGTCAAGACTCCTAACAGTACTCTGACCCACCGCTATAATACAAGTAACATATAGTAGCAATATTGTAAAATGCTCTGGATAAGCGCATCAACTAAATGACAAATGTAAATAGGAAGAAAACACACTAGACCGGGTTTATACAAATATCAAGCAGGCATTCAGAGCAGCCCCCCACCCGCACCTTGGAAAGATCATCTCTCTGTGTACTGGAGTTTCCCAGGGCTGTGTGCTTAGCTCTCAGTTGTTCACCCTGATGACTCATAACTGTTGTGCCAAGTACAACTGAAACCATATCATCAAGTTTGCAGACGATACAACAGTGGTGGGTCTCATCAGCAACGACAATGACTCGACCTAAAAAGACGAAGTAAACCAACTCACCATCCGGTGCTACAACAACAACCTGACACTGAATGTCAACAAGACAAAGAAAATCACTGCTCACTTATGGTGGAAGCACATGGTACATACTCCACTCATGATCCATGCTAATGCTGCTTCCCCCTCCCATCTGGTCAGAAAATCCTAACCACCAGCCCCCCTGTCTGGTATGGCAGCTGCACTGGTTCAGACATGTCACTCCAGAGAGTGGTGGTGATGCCAGAGAAAATCTGCACATCAGAGTTAGGAGAAATTCAATCTTGTTTAGCCGTGTACACCTTGCTGTATAGTCTGAATGTCAATAAAGTTCACTTCACTTCAAAAGTCATATTGATCAAAGGTAAAACAAAAAAGACATGCATTTAAATTTCTGTTTAATGAATATGAAATATATGGCTATTTGCCTTTTAACATTAAGATGTAAAGATGCACTATTAGGTTTGAAATACGTTCATACAAATTGTACACATTACATTACATATGTCATGTCCTGATTGGCTCCCCTGTCATTTGTTGTTGTTCTTGTTTTAACACATGTCTCTGTTCTGTTTTGTTTCCTACCTTGCTCTGCCCCCATCCCTAATTGTATGGTTAACAGTTGTTCTATTCTGAAACTGCAGTTTTGCTGAAAAGCAAATATCTAAAAATGAAAAGTAACTTAAAATCTAAATGGCTGAAAAAAAAAGATCCCAGTGTCTCAAACATGCAATTCATGCTTGAAGACCTACCAAAATATCTGATTAAAGCAGTTTTGCACAGAAGAGTGAGCACAAATTCCTTTGCCAAATTATAAAAGGTTGATATGAATTTATTGGAAATGTTATTTGCTGTTCTTGCTGCTAAAAGTCAAGCAACAAGTTATTAATTTTAAGGAGATAATTGATTTTTCATACAGGCCACTGACATTTTGGATAACTTGGCACTATACACAAATGAAATAGTGTAAGAAATGTGTTTAGATTTAAAAGCATTTACTGTGACAAATTTATAATAGAGAAAATCAAGAAGAGGCAAAAAACTCTTTTCAAGACACCGAACAAACCTCAGAAGATAAGGTACTGTGTTGCAGTATTCGACTCTCAGCAAAGCACTGTGGATTCAAGTCTCATCTGATTTCTGTATAGGTGCTCAGGCTTATTTTCATTGTCCAGAAAGGTGGACTGGTGTCTGCTGTGAGGATTTGATTGCATTCAGCAACAATGTGAATGTCTGATTTAAAATTCTGTATTTTGTCTCAGTGTTTGGTTTGATTCAGTGTTTGATCTGAACCTGCTAGGTTCACACTCTGCCCTTACTCTGAGGGCAAAATCACAATTTGTGTTCTCAGCTTTATAATTCAGGAATGCCTTGATACACCGGCACAAATCGGTTAGAAACCACAGAACCTTTTCTTTCTAAAAAGATTTTGTTGTGGTGAAGCATCTGTGAGTAATTCATTGTGGAAAATAATACTTTTATAATAATAATAATAATAACTGTTTTAATAAACTCCTGTTATTAAACTCCAATGTAATAAAGCAGTTTTTATTAGCTGAGATGTTGGTCATATTGACCCTGAGCAAATAACTTCAAAGTTTGCGTTGCAGTTTTAGAAATCTTCATGGATCCCAGAGGCAGAATCTTCCAGAACATATAGACCACTTGATTTTTTTTCAAATATTTTGTCACAGTAATAAGCTATATTATAAAATATCATATATATTTTTTTGATTCTCAACATACAAACACCCATCTGCAACCATTCTGAGCAGAAATATAAATGTCTTTTTTCAGATTCAAGTCTCTACATTCAAAAATAAGTTAAACAAAAATGGCGCTTGGTAATTTTTGGTAACAACTTGGCCACTTTCATCAAAATATTAAAATTCTGACAGTATGTACACATCAAATAATTACATATTTGAGAAGCCTTCCATAATCATAATCCATAATCATCATATGCCATGTGATTATCTCATCTAATTTCTGTGTTATTATAAATGAAGTGTAACCTATATGATATATAACTGACATGGTATACATATCATAGCACACTAGATTAATTACCCTACACTCCCCTCGAAAGGTACTGGAACAGTGAGGCCAATCCCTTTAGTTTTGCTGAAGACTGAAAATTTGGGTTTGACATTAGATATGAATATTAGACTAAATACCAATATTAGACTAAATAAAACAGGTTTTATTTCCAGATATTTATATAGGGATTTGTAACACAGTTCAGAAGATAGCACGTTTTGTCTGAACCCACCAATTTTCTTGTGTGGAAAAGTATTGAAACGTGAGTGACAGGTATGTTTTGCTGACCAGATGTGCCCTGTTAAACTGATTACACTCAGTTTTTGATTTGGGTTTTGCCTGTTCAAATTTCAGAATAAAAGTCCTAAGCAGGAATACTACTGATACATACAAAACAAAAATAATAAAGGATATTGAGGTTGTCATTTTTTTTAAATCTAATTTGGACCACTGTCAAGAAACTTATTATAGGACATATCCTTGACAGTCTTATTAAAAATAATGTGTGACCATCTCCAATAAATACTTTTCTAATGTTTTAGTAAATAAAGGTACTTGGAAATATCCCAGAAATTACCCAAGGGTCCTAAAGGTTAAAATTTCTTGAATGAATGCAAATCAAATACTGTTTTAGCACATGGTGTTTCAGACCAAGGCTAGGGAAGATTTATTTTTATAGCACCTTTCATATACAGTAGCAAATTCAAATCAAATCAAATCAAAATTTATTTGTATAGCGCTTGTACCAACTGAAGTTGTCACAGAGCAGCTTCACAGAAATTAAGAAATAAAAAGGTGAACAACAGATAAAGTACAAATTCAGTGGCAAAATCAATCAAAGTGAAATCAAATTATTTTTATACTGTTTAGTGCTATAGTACAGAACAGTGCTACTGTTGAAGTGTTACTTTTGAAGTGTGTGAGTTTGTGACAGTGTTCATGTGAGTGCAGCAGTGAGACTGGTCCTAATTATCTCTAATTAACTACTGTTCATGCTTCTCTGTATGTTTGTCATCATTAGACATGGCTGGCCAGAGGTGTGTGGGTGGTGTGTGTGTGTGTGTGTGTGTGTGTGTGTGTGTGTGTTTATTGTGCAGACACAGAAAACACTTAAATGCAAGATGGAGCAAACATCTCTCTCTCACACTCTCAAATTCAAAGTTTCAATTCAATTCTCTCTCTCTCTCTCCTTCTCTCTCTCTCTCTCTCTCTCTCTCTCTCTCTCTCTCTCTCTCAGTTGGTCACTTTTTCAACTAAGGGTCCTTTACTGGGATGACTAATAGAGCTATATTTGTATTGCCAAAGCTTTAAATAATGAACTGTGAACAGTCTGGGAGAACAGTGTGTGTGTGTGTGTGTGTGTGTGTGTGGGTGCATGTTTGTGTCTGATGTCCAGGTGTAATGTGTGATTTGGTCACTCACTCTCTCTCTAATGGTGACAGGTGTGAATGTGGAGGATCCTGAGCCGGGAGTGAGCAGCACTATCTGTGTTCTAATACTCAGGGCAGTTTCTGTGGATCAGAAATGCTGAATGGAAAATATTTCATTTCCAAATTATACATATAATATTTTTTGCCGATCTCAGCATATTTGGGGAAATCTGTCTGGAAGTACAGCTCTGATACTGTTTAGCTGGCACTGTTGGCATGTTTGTTTTACCTGAGGAACCCTGGTTCTCAGGCGCCAGCCGGTCTCTAGCCAGGCTGTGCTGACTGAGTCTCTACCTCTCTCTCTCTCCCTCCTTCCCGCTCTCTCGCTGCTCGCTGTATCTCTTTATGTCTTTTTGCACTCTCTCTCTCTCTCTCTCTCTCTCTCTCTCACTCACACACAAACACACACACACACAAACACACACACACACACACACACACACACACACACACACACACACACACACACACACACACACACACACACACTCTTTAAAGCAATAAAACACCCTGTTCAGGCTCTGCAGGTTTAAAGAGGAGAAAGTTATATTATACAGTGAACTATGGCATCACACAAACTTTTCTCCAGGTTGCTGTTCCTGTGCACTCTCTCTCTCTCTCTCTCTCTCTCTCTCTCTCTCTCTCTCTCTCTCTCTCTTTGTCCCTTGTTCCTCAACTCAAAGCTTGACACTTTTTCTTCTGAGACATGTTTTCAGTTTTTAGGCTCAGGTTGGCTTACACCTTGTTTGTATTTACGGAGTATATTTGCGTGACAAATCCTCTGAAGGCCCTCTCCATGATGCAGAGATGAGACTGATTGCTGTAGTTTGGTCTCCCTCAAGCCTCATAGTCGACATTAACATATCATTAGCTCATTCTGGAACTGTTCATTCAGAAAATTGGGCTTCCCCAAGGACCTTCAGCTGTGTCAAGACACCCACACGTGCGCACACACACACACACACACACACACACACACACACACACACACACACGTATAGATAGATTATTATTTAACCTTAAATTATATATAACTAAATATATTTTCTGTTCACCTTGTGTTCAAAGCCGGTTCAGTTCAAAATGATAAACAGTGTCTGTAAATAGCTTTTTTGTTAAAGTTTTATTTTATTATAATTTTCTTTTTATTGAATATAGATAATAATTGACTTAATCTTAACTTTAATCTCAACCCAAAAACAACCCAATCCAAAGCTCTAACAACTCAGAAAAAGCTGCCAATTCTCATCTTAACATCTGCTTTGGAATTTGTCAAAGTTATAACCTCACATCCAAATGCATTTATAGTACATATGATTTCCCATATTGCAATGCTGTAGTTAACCCTGTATATTCACATTCCACTCCAGGTATGTTAAGACTGCAGACCATCTGCATGTGTTGAGAAAATGATTAAATGTTGTACTGCTCTTGTCTAACAGGAAGCATCCTTTCATACTATATGAAAGGAATAGTTGATGTCTAGCCCATCTTCACTGAATACTTCAGGAAAACTCCAAAAATAAATGTTAAGCAGCAGTTCATTTTTGAATAAGGTAGAATCAAAATTGACATCAGTCTTCAAACAACACGATGTAGTAAGTTTATCTGAAAAAATCAGCTTCAACATTTTGACTGCATGCTGATTTGTAATAGGGAGAATGACATCTGTGTCATTGCAATTTTGGGCTCAGAGCACTGCTCCTGCACTATGTCAACTTTTTATGTTCAACAAAACTGCATAATTTCATGAGATGTATTATGTGTAAAATCCAATAATATTACCCTATTGTGTCAGTATACATGCTTATTTCAAATCCTGTGGAAGCTGTGTATCTTTCACTTTGTCAGCAAACGCACATGTACAGTTGTCCATGAGGGGTAGCACAAATAATGAGCTGTCTTTAAAAGCCCTCTCTTGTGAACCTGTCACTGGTCCCATTCTGAGTATCTGAAATATTATCACAATAAATGTCATATAATCATAAAACTTCTTAGTAGTAGTTTAACTGTGTACTTTCATGCTTGACATGACCTGACTTACATTCTGGGGTTGTTATTGGCTACTGACTAACTACTGTCCCTGAGTGATGGTCTTTTTCACCAATGGCATCAGGCCCTGATCATATTGACTTTCAGATCTATCATATTAAATCATGTCAGAGTTTCACACACCCACCTTTCAGACGTGATTGACACCTCTTGAAACCAGTAGTACTCACTAGGTCTTTAATCATGAAGCATATACTATAAACACATTCTTAAAGTGAAATGGAATTTTATTTTATTTATGCTAATTTCAATAAAAGGAATTCAAGGCAATTTTGTTCTTATGTTGCCTATTATATCTATTTTTTCATGTTGTCCTTTCTTAATTTTTTTTTGTAACAAAGCAGATCCATTCAATTTGGTAACATCACTGCAAACAGCTTCTCCACAACAGAACTTCTTCTAAAACACTATATATATCAAATATATAGTGTTGGAGAGGATTTGGGTACATTATGGATAGGATAAATAAACAAATAGGGTAATAAACAATCATGCTGCTGTCCTTAAAAGAAATATTTATATTAGTCTGAAATTGACTTACTTTTGTCTGTTCTATGACACAAAGCAAAAAAAAAACAAAACAAAAAACAAAAAAACAACAAACAAAACAAAACAAAACAAACAAACAAATACATATATGCAGCACATGCATGCTGTACAGTAAAAAAAACAACAACCTTATTTTTATCTATTTGCAGAGGTTTGGAGGACACTTAGTGACAGTGCCTAAATGTACCTGTTGGAAAATATTGTGTAGTGCCTGAATACTTCTGTGTATTTGCTCCAAATATTATATATTTTTACTACAGATTGTTTGTTTTCTTTCTTTGCAAAATGAAATAAATAATAAGAATACATATATAAATAACAAAATAATAAAGGGCATTCAGTATTTTCATTTTATTTTGTTTGGACCACTGACAAATATTTTGAAGAGTGTATTATTTTAAATATCATTGTCAATCTAATCATAAGAAATGGTTCATAAAATATTTCATGTTAAACTCTGGATGTTCAATTTCCATGTAAAGTGGAATTCTGTTTATATTTACACCTCAAATGAGGACACATTTGAGAAACCTAGGGTCTCTTGAAAATAGAATGTATCCTAAAAATACTTTTCTAATTGTTTGGTGAATAAAAGTATGTCAAACTACAAAAACATCCCACAAAATTAGTCAAAGGTTCTAAAGGTTAAACCCTGAATGTTCATTGTGCAATATGTACAACTTCAAGAACTTGTACTTGGAACTGAGCTAAGGGGTTAAAGGTAAGAGCAGACTTCACAATGCACTGAAAGTGAACATCCTTAACCTAAGCTGCTCATACAATCATAAACAACATTATAAAATAAACAGCTCTTTGTTTTTACCTTTTTTCCAGTTATATGGTCTGAGAGTAATTACAAACTAGCATCAATAAATGTAGCAGCTTGAAACTATTCAGAAGGTGAGCAAATTAGAGACTTCAAATTAAACATTTAAGTGTTCACAGTTTGAGTAAAACTGTCTCCTGCTATGTAATTAGACACCTGTCTGGTAACTATCTTGCTGTAATAACCTTTCCTGTAACCTTCACTTGCATCAGTTATTATACACAATAATTCTATTATGTTTTATAGTCTTGGCTGTCATAAAATGGTTAATAAAACCAGATTTACTGTTCATGTAGTGCATATAATTTGAAACAGAGTTCCATGATGTGAATGCAAAATGATTAATAATACAATTGAACAACTTTTATGTATCCCACACATTCCAAGTTGCAAAAACTCATTTCAGGGAGGTACCCCCTGACCCAGACCTTCTGTCATTTGGAACCAGTGGTTCCAGGTTAGCTGAGACATAATCTAGGACTTCCAAGTGGAGAGTCTTTCCTCACATTGAAATTGCCACCTTGTCAAGAATCCAAAAAAAAAAAAAAAGATCTTCATCTGTACAATGAATTTCTGAGTTGCTTGCATCTAATCCCTGCAATGTAATCTCTCACAATATTTGGGAACAACAGACCTACTTGCAATTTCATGAAGGGGTTCTTCAAAACTGCCATTGTAAAGAACAGGTGTCATTTCTAAAAAATTAGACTAAATTTGTCAAAGCACTGAGTAAAATATGAAGCGAACAAGCATACAGCTTCATTGTGGGGTCCTGAAAGTCCTGAAACTGCTTCTGTTCCTCTCTTCTTTTTGAGTAGCAGTACCTAGATGTCAATTAGAAATCCTTCAGGTGACATTGAGAGCTCCTTAGCAGCAGTTTTGGCACAGTTTTGACTTGGACAACCAACACTGTGTATGTGAGGGGCCTGTGCTTTCACTCTTGATAAGCTTTCACTCAGCTTTGAAATCATTACACACTGGCATGTCTACAAATCCAACTGTCACTTTATCCTGTGTTTCACTTTAGTACCTGACTAAAATGGCACACTCCTTTTCACACATGATGTCATTGCTTTCATCAACCATAACACTGCATGACCTTTTTTCTGTGTGGAGTAACTTGAACGCATCCTCACAGGTTTCAGTGCCAAGTGCATCATAGCTGCTGTCTTTATGGAAAGCAGCCATTATTCTTAGCTATTTCAGAGTCTGGAAATATTTTCCTAAACAACCAGCACGTGTGCCTACACACACTGAATGGCAGGTTATACTCCACAAAAAAAGATGCAAAATACACCTCAGCAGTGGTAATCTTTTCCATTAGACTTTTTCTGGGGAGAAGAACTGAGATTTTTTGGAGCAGCTTTCCATGTGCTTTGTCTCACCAACATGCAGGAGTCCCTAAAAGACCTAAAAGCATTTTATATCATGTTATTAATGTTTTGGGGTTTGTTTTCATATTCAGCAAGCTATACAAAATGCAGCAAGATTTATTTACTTATTTGTTTTCTTGGGACAGAGAGGATGCCACCTCTCAAATTGAGGCTGCATATATGTGGTGTGCCGTATCTCTTTTTTACTGTCTCAAAAATGTAAACTGTAAAGCAGATAACAGTTATGTTAGACCATTTGAAATAAACTGGACTGGTAGACATTGAGGTACATTCAACATTTCAACATGTAAAACATCTAATGTTTGCAGACAAATATGATTTATTTAAAGTGGTTTCAAGATGAACATGAAAAAACAACAGCAAACAAGGTGTAATTAAATATTAATGCAATATCTCTACTCAGACATTCCAGATCCTCATAATGCTTTCAAACAAACAGATGTGGATCTGTCTGCCATGCAGGTTAAAGAGGGTCATCCTATCAGTCTTTCAGGCTGTTTCTGTCCACTTTCTTATGCATTAAACAGAACTGAATCTCCCTTGAATCTGGAGTTATATAACTGCTACTGCAACATAAAGGCATTGAGACGTCTGATGCTGCTTTCAAATTTCCTTAAGGGCCCTTCTTATAACTTCTGAAGACTTAATGACTATGTCATATGTGTTGAAGTGGCTTTGGTTGGGGGAAACTGTGGCAAATATTATCTGTATATTTGTTTTTCATTTGATCATAAAGAGGACTTTAAAATACCTGCAGCATGGAGAGCAGAGGAAGTGCATTACATAAGCATTTTTCCCAGTTAGGAGATATCAGCTTAAGTAGTATATGCACTTCTTGAATGTGGAATTCTTCTTGAATTAGAGTATGCCATTAAAAACTTTAACCTACAGTGTTCACGTGTGGTTTTTGAATATATGAAATATAAGTAAGTTCACCATAACTGATCCTACTAATAAGTCTAACATTCAATGTCACACTTCTGAAAGGACATGAAGGCAACATGAGCACCTGCACAGTTTACAATTTGTACAACAATGCTGAGCTGTGGTTGAGTTGAATGGTGCTGCTTCAAGCTTCAAGGTGCTGACACTGCTAAGTCCTGTGTTTTAAGCAACAAATAGAAACATTTCTTAGCTTGACAATCTGTTAGATATGATGATGTTTGAGATCATGAATGTTATGTTTCTGTCTTATTTTACTGAAATCTAATGTGAGAGTACAGTTGTCGGTTCCCTAACCACCAGGCCATGGCTGCTTCTGTACTAAGTACAGAGTGAGTCAATAATATGGTCACAGTTGTGACTAAAATATTACATTATGAGTAAAATAATTAATTGATTCATCTGTGACAACTGGTAAGAGTCAGTCAGTCAGTCCTTCGTTATCTTAGCCACTTCTTCCTGAAAAGAGTCACAGTTAATTCAGTTAATTCACCTGGAGTCACTGAGCATGAAACAGGAATACCCAATGCACCAAGCACCTCACAGACAGTTTTATGTCTCTGAAATCAATGATGCAAATGAGACTGCCTTCCTTAACTTAATATTTTTTACATCAATTTTTTTTTTTTAGATTTGGGTTAACTAAAATAAGTGTGATTGTTTTGTGAATGAAATATAATGTTTTTTATTGCTTTTAAAATTCAACATACCAGTTGATAGATAGCCTGACATCAAACACCATCAAACACTTTTTATTTTAGGTAGTAATCTAATGTTTCTTTGGTATGGTTGTGAGTGTCCTTGAGCTAATTGCTTTCCAATTTTACTTTGTTTACATGATTATAAAAGCACTGAAATAAATCCTTCCTTTTTCCTTTTCATTTCTCCCAGTTCACAGGCTAAAATTATTTTTCTTGCTGTTTGAAATAGGTGTTGTTTTCAGCTTTTCTTTTGAACATTTGTTCATCCCCAGACTGCATTTCACATATCATTCAACATCCTTCATGTTTCTGTAAATCATAGTGTACATATTGATGTCTATTTATGTAGGAACAATACATTGTCCATGCACAGGTGAAAAATACCACCTCTTATCACCAAGCAGTGATCAAAGATGCAAACTCAACCAGCAGATGTCTTTTCAGTCTTCCCATGGCTCATGGATACACCAGGAATGGCATTTTTTAACTACACCACTACACCATGGATATCACTCAGGAATTTTATTTGTATTTAATGTATTTGTTTGTGTTTGTTACCCTGCAGATAGAACAAGACTTCAGGGTTATGTTTGGTGAGGTCACAGCTAACAAGTTATTGGAGAGGTGGCTAACAATCTTTAAAAGAAAAAATAATGGAAAAAAGACAAGGACTTGAACCAACCACAGAACTCTGATTACAGAACAAATGGATTTGATGAGAAATGCTGAGTCTGCTGATGAATTGAGAATGGTATGAGTGCTGTTGTACCTTGTCATTACTATTTATTGTGGGTGCATACTATGTATTTTCATAATGGTGCAGGTTCTCGTTTGAATGTAATTGTGTTATTATATCAACTTGACATTGGTTTACTGATCAGTAGGCTGGGACAGTGACATGTCTGCAATCTTGCTACTGATGCATCTACTATCACCCAAGGAAGAAAAAGGCCAGGAAAGATGTCTGCATCTCAAGCTGTACATATAATATAATCAGATTCCTAAAGGTAAATGCTATATTCCAACACCTGAAGTTCATGCACAGTGCAAGATTGTCTGAAATGAATGACAATGAGGCAGGTCACTGAATATTTCAATTAAATGTCACTTGTAGGTTGGAACCAGTGTGCAGCAGGATCTAGACAGTATCAAAGAAAGCAGTCAGCCCGAATTTCTTGTCCTGGGATCCACATAGTGCAGCATTCACTTTATTGTGCTTGACAAATATGCACATCTATGCATGGCAACAGTTTCATTGGGAGCCTTTGATGAACTCTTCAAGGTACATTTTGTCTTTGGTGCCTAAAACAGTTCTTGCCTGAATGTTTTCACATCTCCAACAATAACACTGCAGAAGCAAAAACTACTAAAACCAACTGCATTAAGGTTAAATACAATTACACATTATTGTGACAATTCTTTTACAGTTTAGAGTTAAATTGACTCTGATATAATGTTAAATTGTTCTGATGAGTGTTATTTAAGGAGTCTTTAATATTTGTTACACATTTTGGCCTTAATATTAACACTATTTTAGTTAAATTTACTCTGAAAATCTTGTCCATAAAGTAAGAAAATTGAACACTACTTTTGAGTGGGACCAAATATTATCTGAAACTGAGTTAAATTTAATTCTCTGGGTGTTACATTAACACTTGATTTTTTGCTGTGTAGGGGTTACCAACTGTCATAAGAAATGGCTCTACAGATCATCACATCACCGGTTGGGGCAGCTCTGCAGCAAAGGCAGGATTAAAGCACTCACCATGAGGCTTCCATACTGTACCATTGTCTGATCCCAAACAGAACCTGGATTTGTCGCTAAAGACAATATGGGTCCAGAATGTACCAGTCCAGGTTTCTCTTTTACCAGAGCAAACAAAAGTGACAAAGTGACAGAACAGCCAAAATGACCAAACTGCTTCTCTCCAAAGTCTAATGATGTCCTTGGGTAAGACACTGCATAAAAGAAGCCTCTAACAGCCTTCCGTGTCAAGTCACAGGGTCAAATCAGAACACACCTGTAATCCTTTATAGTTTTGAAGCAATCCAACTATTTGTTGGAGATGAGTGTTATATAGTATATATATATATATATATATATATATATATATATATATATATATATATATATGCTTTCACATATTTCTGTTGGGAAATAGGAAAGTCATGATGCTTACTAGTTTTCTCTACATTCTAAATGTCAAATTGCCCCCAGACACTTAACAGATTTGTAGAGATTGAGGTATTGAGGTATACAGTCTTCAGTTTTCAGTAGCAGACGCTGTCACCTTTTACTCTTCTTCAGCTTGAGTATAGAATTATCCCAAAGTTGCCAAGCTATTTTGGCCTGTGAATTTAGCATCCTTAAACATTTCATTACTCCTCCCATGTAACAGTTTGTGAAATTCAGATGAGGATTTGGGCATCACAGTCATCTGTTAGCACTCTTGTTTGTTGTCATAAACTGAAAATGTGTGGTCTTTCAGTAAGGTCAGGTTGTGTAGGGTGGGACTTTGATGGCTTCTAATGATCAAGGCCAGAAACAAATTGTAAAAACTGTCTCTCACTTTTTCAACATGGATTGAATTTTTACAGTGTGGGCATAGTGGAACTCATTTCAATGGTGCATTCAAATTCAAACTGAGACAAATGTCTATGACTCAAAAAGGCCTGCTTGTGTAAGGTTGACCCCATGGAAATTTCTCTTTAAAACCTTCACGCAAATGATAATTACATCCAAAGAGTGCTTGGTACTTCATTTTTGATGCAGCTAATGTAGGTGAAGTCCTTGAATGTTGTTATTATATTTGATTTCTTTGTGTGTTCTATCCTTTGACAGGATAGATTGATTGCTTTCATGAATGTTTGCTGTGGTGGACCTTACCTTTTTCAGAGAAGGTTCTGTTTGTATAAAGAGTTGAGGGCTTGGTGAGATGAATGGACAGCGAATTTGAGATAGACCATGTGTGTGTATGTGTGTGTGTGTGTGTATGCGTGTGTGTGTGTGTGTGTGTATGTGTGTATGTGTGGTTTCTTGCATGATACAGATCAAGGCAATTGCTTTTGCTTTGTTTGCATGTGCTCCTATTGTGCTGCTGTCAGCAAGCTCATCATGATTTCAACAAATAAATCCAAAGAGTACAAAGAGATTAAGGTTATCAGTTCACCTTCAGTCTCCCCATACAACAGTTTACATACAAGCTATCTGCCTGGGATTGGGTTAACTTTGGACACTGACTTTGATCCACTTTATTGTGGTTTCTAAAACCTGGTCTGGGGAATTATGCAATTATAAAAAAGGACAACAATTAATGATACAAATGAAACAGTATAAAAACAAACTAATCAAAAAAGTTCAAACGAACAGTAAAATAAGTACAACAATACACAAACAAATGTGTACAAAAATAAACAAAACAGTGCAAAACAAGTGAAACTGTAAGAAATAAATAGAACATTACATATACAAATTAAATTACAAATGAATTACAAAAATAAACAAAAAACAGTGTGAAAATAAGTGAAGAAAACAAAGAAAAAATCAGTACAAAAACAAAACAAAAAATCAAGAGTGCAGAAACAAACAATACAAGAGTACAAAAAAATAATTAAAACAGTCCAGAACCAAAGTAGTTTCAGTTCAAATCCAATGTAACAAATCAGTACTAAAACAAACAAACAAAATACTACAAAAATGTTCAGCTTGAGCCTCCCCCACACCTCAATTTACATACTGCCTATCTGCTTGGGATTTGTCAAAACCTGGTCGATGACTTTGATCCACTAGAACATGGGTTTCTAAACCCTGCCCTTTCAGCCTTGGGCAAGAACAAAACTCCTCAATGTCAGTGCTGGTGCCCCTCAACATGTCTGCTGCTTCGTTTGCCATGCAGTGCAGGAGCTCCAGCTCTGTTTAGTATTCAACCACTCCAGTTTCCTAAAGGTTACCAAACCTAATTAGACATTTATGCAGGATCTTCAAAGGTCCTGGTGTTATTAATGATGTGCTACTGCAGCAAACTGCATCAACACCCCCCTCTCACTCCCTCCCACTCTCTCTCACTCATTCTCACTTTGTCTGTCTTTCTCTTTTGCTGTCTGTCTGTCTTTCTCTTTCTCTCAGTGTGTGTCCTTCAATACATTTCTCCTTTTTTTCTTTTGTCTGTGCCTCTCTCTCTCTCTCTCTCTCTCTCTCTCTCTCTCTCTCTCTCTCTCTCTCTCTCTCTCTCTGATCCTGCCTTCTCTTTCTAGTTCTAGTAGACATATCAGGATCTTGTATGCTGGTTACTTAAAATCAAAGCTGCAATATGTTCTGTTGCGATATGTTGTGGAGAGTACTTAAGCCTCAATGATGCACTATGATAACACTTTATGTAAAAGCTTGTACTTCGGTTGTAAGGTTGGTGATCAAGACAAATCTTGCACTCCTCATATATGTTGTTGAAGGCGTACTGTTGATCTGAGAGCTTGGCTGAGAGGTTCACACAATGCCATTTACTGTAATACAATCAGAACTAAATGATTTGTTCAGGGACTTCAGAGCATCCAAGAAGACTTCAAAATGTTTTTACTTTCCACAGGAAGACAAACTGTGCTTCTGCACTGATATTGATGGGTTGTTTGCAGCTTTGGGTTATGGGTATGAGCCGAAACAGTGGTGTCATGTTATTGATTCACCCTCATTAAGCCTCAAGGCTGTCCATCCTCCAGTACCTGTTGAAGTACCTATGAGAATATGAAACATATCAACTATAGCAACTACAACTGGAACATCTGTGGGTATTTAAGTGGTGGCACTGTTGCTTGGACTACAGCTGGGATATATGATGTTCTGCAGATTCCTTTGCGAATGGAGCAGCCATGATAGAAAGTCAGATTACATTTAAAGGAACTGGCCAATCTGTGAGCAATTGACTCCAGGATAGAAAGATGTGGCACACAAACCTCTTGATTGTGACAATGATTTTTTTGCCTCTACTTCACATAAAACCTGGACCGATGAAATTATTTTGTTAAAGCTATAAATGAAGAAGTTTGTCAAGAGAAATGAGAAATGTTTGTCAAGAATATTTGGAGGCATGAAGGCATTTTTGTTGGTCCACAAATCTGACACATTTCAAAGGACACGTCCTTTATCATGAGGTTCATGTAATAAAATATGTATAATTGTCCTTTAACATTATAAACTATCATAATAATGGTGTTTTTCTTCACTTACTTGAAACTTTATTTGTTTTTCATAAATGTTTACACACTGTGAGGTTTAAAATGAGGTACATTTATGAAAATATTTATTAAATATTATTAAATTAAGCATGAAAGCTGCAACCCCCAACAAGAATACATTACATTTTGACTTAACAAAACTTAATTAAAACATTTGTATACTATTATTAGCTCATCTGTGAAAATAAGATATTTGTAAACCTAATCTGTTTATATAAAAACAAAATAAAGATACATTATATTTTCTAGATTATCTGTCCAAGATTTCATACGGTTTTTATTGTGACATCTCTTGCTGCCAGGACTGTGTGTGTGTGTGTGTGTGTGTGTGTGTGTGTGTGTGTGTGTGTGTGTGTGTGTGTGTGATAAAGGTAAGATAGGGTATACCACTGAAAGGGTATTTTGCAGACAAAGCATGGTCTATGCCATTTCAAATAGATTTTTTTAAGATTTTTATTTTTCTATAGACTACTGGAGTCCACATACGGTAGACCAGATGAGGGTGGAGGTCCAACATTCATCGCAGTTTGGGACGACCAAAAGGTCAGTGCTCTTTTCCTAAAAAGAGCTGACAGCTGTCTTTTCAAATGTTCCTCCATTTCTCCTTCCATTTCTGGCTGCTGTCCACTGGTTTGATTAAGTGGTACTCAATGCTTCTGCTCTGGCTAATCAGGAAAGAAGCAAGATGCAGAACATTGCAAGTCAATAGAGTAGCTCTGAGGATTTCCTATACTGCAGGGGTTCTTAACCTGTACTTCTAGGGGGGTTGTGAATGTGACACTAATTAAGACGTTTTATCAGCTAAATGTGCGATGAATCAGATTTTAGCACTAAACTTTTTCACACTGTATCGTTCTCAGTCTTGATGGAGTGTCTCACTTGAAGGACATGGCTTGGCAAACCACTGTTGCTTAAAATAGAGTATTTTTAGAACTTTTTTTCACTGAATCAAACTGACTCACTCGCCATTCTGCTCGACTCTTCGATCTGAATCTTGATTCAGGTTCATGCACATTGTGGCTCAGCATGTCATCCAGGCTGGATTAAAATGAAGCATTTTTTAGAAGGTTGAATTGGAAGTGTGGACACAAAACACACTAGATCAGGGGTTGCAACCCGCGGCTCGTTCATCCTTCAACTGTGGCTCCGCGTGGCTTAAGAAAATACATTATAAGTATTTAATTGAAATGTATTTTATTGTAAATTGGAAAATTATTGTGATCTAAAATGATACTTTATTATTTTCAAGCGTCACACTTGTGGAAGCCGGTTTACTGCCAAAACCCGGCAGGTGTAAATCAACCTGATCTGGATCCGGATCCGAATCTGAATCTGGAGCTGGATCTGGATCTGACTGATATAGCTGACAAAGACATATGGGTGTCCGAATTCAAACACTTGACAGAGGATCTTGAAGATGTTGCCCGTCAGAAGGTCACTCTTGTTCAGAATCAAACATGGAGTGATATTGAGAACCTTCGAGGACAAACTTGTGTTTGAAACATGGAATGTCATCATTGACACCTATATAAACATGAAAAAACATGCATTTGAAATCCTGTCGATCTGTTGCAGCTGTTCTCCACCATGAACTACGTTAAAAACAAACACTGCTCACAGACACAGAGACAGCTTACAGTCCTGCAAAGGTGAAAATGACTTCATACAGCCCTGATCTGCAGACGCTCTGCGCAGAGCTTCAGGAGCAGAAGTCCCATTAACCAGCTCAAAGAAATGTTTATTCAGATATTTTGCAAATATTTATTTTTCATTGTTTAGTGATGTAGTGCTTCTTTCCCAGTGTATTTTTAAAATTCAGATCCACTCTCCTCTACACACTCTGAAAGCCCAAAGATAAGGAAATAAGGATGAAAGCTCACAGCATGTTTTTGCTTTTGTTTGCTACATGAATAATGTAAGTTCAGCTTTTTATTTCATTTGAAAGAGACCTTCAACTTGGCAGGTTGCTTTTTTTTAAAGAATTCAAAATGTTCAAAAAGCATTCATTAAATAAATAAATACTTAATTTTATTGAATTTCAAACACACTGTATTTGTTTATACAAAATGTAAAGGTAAGAAAAAACAATATATACTGTGTTATCTTCATTTTAGATGTCAAAAATTATTTGCGGCTCCAGGTGTTTTTTTTTTTTTTTCATGGAAACGGGGTCCAAACGGCTATTTGGGTGTTAAAGTTTGCCGACCCCTGCACTAGAGGAACATCAGAACAGAAAAAAACAAAGAAAGTGAGAAAATATCATGAAAGTACTTATGAGTTATTGATACCGTTTTGTCTCGGGGGGTAGAGTGATTGCGAAATTTACTGGCGCCTAAAAGGGGGTCGCACAGTGAAAAAGGTTAAGAACCTATGCTATACTGTATTTCTTTGTAAGACAAGTAAGTACTTGGTAGTCTACATCAAAACTAACAGTGCTGGTCTTAAAACGCACTGTGTGATTCAAAGACATGAACAAGGTACTTGAATGTGCATGTTTTCTAGGCATGCATTTCAACACACCCATTGTGCATTCAAACAGCATGTCTCAGAACCCATGCTGTTGCCAAATATTCTCACATAATTTGTGGCTATGTCATTCCATAAACCACAGGTGTAAACAGAAACCTGCTTCTGTTGTTCCTCTACTGAAAGGTAAATTCACACAGAACTTTATCCTACTGTGACTTTTTCATGGAAAATGTGAAACTGACTCTGGCAATGTTTGCCCTTTAACAAGATTTTGCTAAATGCAATTGGCAAATTACAGTGTAATTAAGCTGGCACGTTATGTGGCAGCCTGTCTCAGCTGCGCCTTAGGTAACTGTAAATGACAAAACATCCCAAATAAAATTAGATTTCCATTCATTATTTATATTCAGCCTTTAATCAATTATGAATGGCAGCTAATTAGCAGGCTGAGATGTTTGTTTTTTTTTTAGTTGCCACTGACTTGTGCTGAGGATCTACATTGTGAACATGCACTGAAACATGTAATTGCTTGCTTAAATTAAATGCAGTGTTTAGTAATATTAAAGAAATCAGAGTTTGTGTGTATTAAGTTCCAAACTCTGTCAGAGCAATAAAACAGAATTACATTTACATTACATAGTAACAAGTTAATTAACTAATGTGACAAACAAATATTCCTGACATGATACAGTTTTTCTAACACCAAAATGTTTGTACTGAAAAATGGTTTGTGACCAAAATATCTAAATATAAATATAACTGAATGAATAAAACTGAAAGGGTGTCTTTAAAACAATAATGACTGCCTATGCTTTAATAGCTGATATTTCTGGCAATTTGCCCACTCTCTCATGCAAAATTTTACTTTTTGGTAAAGGATTCCAACCATGGAAAGTACTGTTTCATGTCAAAATCAGTTGTAGCCAAATTTAAGTGCAAGTGTAACACACAGTCACAGCAATGGTGAGCTGAAAATGGTCTCAAGTGTGTTCACATTTTGTAAAATTGCATTAACTGCATAGACAAACATATAGTAGAATGTAAAGCTGAAGCTGGCTACACTTGTAACCTGAGCAAACACTTGGTCAAAAAAAGAAAAAAAGAAAAAAACGAGAGAACCCCACAGGACCAGTTTTTACGTGTGTTGTTGTCAGCATTGCAGCGACACTGACATTATGGTGCTGTGTTAGTGTGTATTGTGCTAGTGCAAGTGGATCAGACACAGCTGTGCTTACAGAATGTTTAAACACTGTGTCCACTCACTGTCCACTTCATTACACTCCTACCTAGTTGGTCCACCCTGTAGATGGAAAGCGAGAGATAAAGGTCATCTGTTTCTACAGTTTGTGTTGGTCATCCTCTAGTTCATCATCATTGGTCACAGGTCGCTGTCCACAGGACAGCTGTTGGCTAGATATTTCTGGTTGGTGGACTGTACTCAGTCCAGCAGTGACACTCAGAGGTTTAAACGCTCAAATCAAATCTAATTTTATGTCACAGGTGTAAGGGTGAGTAAAAAAAAACTTACATATACAAATACACAGGAGAGAAGAAAAAAAAAAAAAATATATATATATATATATATGTAAAATAAAATGAGTATTGTAAGTACATTGACTTACACTATACATTCACTATACATACATTATTGCACTGAAACCTACATTACTGCAGATATGAAACTATAAAATAGTGTTTGCTTTATATTTACATGTGAACTGGGCATAGACTTAAATGTAGCTGTAGTGTGAGAACGTAGTGGGTAGTGAGTAAAGTGCAGGTTTATGTTTATATGTTATGTTAAGTTTATGTTTTTTGAAGGTGTGATGTTATGATGAAGCAGGTGAGATGAGCTACTGACTGTTTAGCAGCCTAGTGGACTGTGAGAATAACCTGTCTTGAAACCAGCTGTTTCTGGTCTTCAAGCTTCTGTACCTCCTGCCATTAGGCAGCTGTGGGAACAGGCAAACGGACTAAAGTCTGTAATTATAGAACTGCAGTATGGTAAGAGGAGCCGATAAAATGCACAGTGGATATACAGACAAGTAGGTGGTGAAAATGCTATGGGTGATGCTGTAATTACCAAAGTTTAACCGTAATAATGTGGAATACAGTTTCACTGCTGCTATTTTTCCCCACACCATTTACTGAAGTGATATATGAACATTTGCAGCTTGTGTTGAGTTAATTGTGAAACAAGCATTGCAGAAGGGTTCCACTGTCCTGTAACCTTCTTAACTTTTAAATGGAAAATTTCAATTATGTCATTGCTAAAATACCAGTATCTGCTGTATTTGATGGCAGGTGACTTAAGAGTTTACATTTTTTTTTGTTAAAAGGGCTTTAGACATGGATAGCGTTTTTTTCCATCTCTCCTTTGCATAGTTTCTGTCAAGCCCAGTATAGGTTCATTGGTATGCTAAAATCATATACAGTGCATCTGGACAGAATTCACAGTGCTTCACTTTTGCACATTTTATGTTACCTACATATTCCAAAATGGATCAAATTGTCCCCCCCCCCCCCTCAAATTTCTACATACAATTTCCCACGATGACAAAATGTTTGTCTGAAAAGATTTGTTTGCACATTTGTTAAAAATAAAATAATATAACATACAGCCTTTGCCATGACACTCAAAATTGAGCTCAGGTGCATCCTGTTTCCAGTAATCATCCTTCAGATGTTTCTACAGCTAGATTGGACTACACATATATTAAATTCCATTGATTTGAAATGATTTGGAAAGACACACCTGTTTATATAAGGTCCCATAGTAGACCACGTCATGAAGTCAGTAGGGTACTGACAAAATTCTGCTTCATGGAAGGGCCCAATTATCACAGTGGAAGATGTTTGGAACCACCAGGACTCTTCCAAGAGCTGGCCTTGCTCTGAGAAGTGACCAAGAAGTTGCCAGTGGTCACTCTGACAGACCTCCAGGTCCAGGAAGGTTGACCTTCCAGAGAACCATTTCTGCAACACTCCACCAATCAGGCATGTATGGTAAAGTGGCCAGACAGAAGCCACTCCTCAGTAAAATCCATATGATAGCCTGTCTGGATTTTGCCAAAAGGCAAAGACTCTCAGAACATGAGAAACAAAAATATTAAACTTTTTGAACTGAATGCCAAATATAATGTCTGGAGGAAGCCACTCATTGCTCATCACCTAGCCAGTACCATTCTTACAGTGAAGCAGGGTCATGGCAGGATCATGTTGTAGGGATGTTTCTCTGCAGCAGGAACTGGGAGACTAGTCAGGGTCGAGGGAAAGATGACTGCAGTGATGTACAGAGGCATCGTTGATGAGAACCTGTTCCAGAATGCTCTGGACCTCAGACTGGGACAAAGGTTTATCTTCCAACAGGACCATGACCCAAAGCACATAGCCAAGATAAAAAAGGAGTGGCTTCAGGACAATTCTGTGAATGTCTGAGAGGATCTGCAAATAAGAATGGGAGAACCTTCCCAAAGACAGGGGTTATTTGTTAATTGTTTGAAAAGAGCTCCAGTGTTGACAAAAGCCTATGAATACTTACATATATTATATTTTTGTGTTTTATTTTTAATAAATGTGCAAAGATTTGAAACAAACTTTTCAAAAGGCTTACTTTGAAAATAATGAAAGCAAAATGCAGCCAGTGCTTCTAGTATGAGTTGGGGAGTTGGTAATGAGGTTGGACAATGATCATACAACATCCTGATCTTGATTATTTTCTTGTTGCTGAATGCAATCAAATACACACAGCAGTGACCCACAAATCTAGTACAAAGCTTTACCTGCTAAGACGGTTAACACCTTTGATTTTGGAAGAAATTATGAAGGAGCAGATGTCTTAATACTTTTATGCACAATGTGTATCTATATCTACATGTAGAATAATATAAAATAATGCAATAATTGTAATGTCAATTTCAATCTGTAAGTTCAGAGCAATCAAATGAGAGCAGTGACAAGTGGGAATATATAATACCCATAGGACACATATATGATCTCACATTCTGCCAGTGAATACAAGTGTGTGTGTGTGTGTGTGTGTGTGTGTGTGTGTGTGTGTGTATGTGTGTGTGCGTGTGCAATAAGGCAAGTGAAAATGAAGTAGGCCTGGAATAGGAGAGTCATTTCTCATTTCCGTGCTCCACTAAGCGACAGGCAGGAGCTGTGCATTTTGAGTGATGGTCCAAACAACACAGAGGCTCTATTATGTTTGACTGAACAACAACCCCCACGGCCCTGAGAAGGGGAGACAGAGAGTGTGTGTGTGTGGGGGGGGGAGAGAGAGAGAGAGAGAGAGAGAGAGAGAGAGAGAGAGAGATGTTGGGTGAGTCACCACACCATCTACATGAACATGCCTTCTGAATACCCTGAGACCATATCCAAGACTTTGCTCATGCACAAGCCCCTGAATACACACAAAACCTAACACCATCCATATACCTACTCACATATACACTGTCTGTCCAAAGTTTGAGGATGCTGAGAATGTTTTTGTCAGTTTGCAATCACTTAACAAAGCAAATGGTTGATCTTTTTTTGCAAAAAAGACTAGACTAGCTGAGCTCACACTAGATTCATTCTCCACTGATCTAATCTTTAGTTATAATGTCAAGTTTAATTGATATTGCTGCTCACAGCAATATTTCATAGCATTTTTTCCTTAAAATAACAGCTTAAAAGTCACGTCGATGCTTCACTTACTGTAGTAGGTACCGTAGTATCATTCTGGGCTCAGCACACCAGAAACTACACTTTGTAACTTTGGTGGAGCATGCAGGAAAAGGATATTGTGAACTGCATAAATGCTTGTCATTTTTGTGTAAAAGGCTGTACAGTTACAGTTACAGGTTTTTGTCATAAAATGCTTTTTGTAATGCATGTCATTTAGAGGGTCCTCACAGCTCAAATTACATTTTTCTTTTTTTTTGCTTACTTGAAAAGTCAAACTTTAACAAATTAAATATTTGCTCCATTCACTGTCTGTGAGTTTGTTGTGTTCTTTCTGTATTAGTATTATCTCAAAAAAACTGAATGTTGGTACACATCACACATTTTATATTCATTGCATGTAAAGTGACGTTTCAATCCTTTTTTAAAATAAAATACTTTTATGAGAAAAAGTATTAATTATTATTAATGATAATTAATGATATTAATTTTAAAACAATTAAAACTTGAAATATATCACTTGAAATGTAATGTTCTATAAAATTATGACATCTTTTTAAAATTTATGACATTTTTCATAGTATTCATTTTTTTAGATGTATATGCCTGGATTTTTATTGGCTACTCCATTTCCCTCCCACCTTCCACCTGATAATTTGCCTTTGCTACACTTCCACTAGGTGTGAGGGTGTAATTGACTGGTTGTGTAAAATAATAAATGAGTGGTGATGTTAACAACAAATAAGCAGTAACTAAAATAATAATTAAAATCAAAATAATGGTTAAAGATGAAAAAAAGACAACTAAAACAAAATAAAACCATTTCCAAAACAATTTGGGAATGGTAAGAGTTTGATTTGAAAAGGAAGTTCAATTTGCACTGTAAAAGATGCTTAAGGAACATTTGGAGGTTCTTCAACTTGAAGGAACCCCTTAAGATGTTTCAGGAAACCTTCAAGAAACATTGGTCCTGTTATTAAAGGCAGTTTAAGAGGTTCCTCCACAGTTACTTTTTACAGTGTATAATGACCCCTCGAACAGTGAGGAGGGTGGATCAAGTGGGCAAAGAATCTCATGTGGGGAATTACATTTGAATAACATTTTGTGGTCAGAACATCTCCCAAACTACAATCAGATTCCCCCTACATAACCACAAGCTGTTCACAAGTGTTGTATTTTTGGCAAGAAACACCAGAGGTAGGATTGACAGAGGCAAAACTATATAGATATAAAGCCACCTTACCGTGGAGGAGGGGTTTGAGTGCCAGAATGATCCAAGGAGCTATGTTGTCCAGGGTTTTTTTTCCCCCCTGTCAGGGTCTCCCTTGGCAAACAGGTCTAAGGTGACGGGCCCGACCAAGAGCAATTCAAAAACCCCAATGCGCAACCGGGGCCCCACCCTGGAGCCAGGCCTGGTGTTGGGGCTCGGGTGCGAGCGCCTGGTACCTGGGTCTTTGCCCATAGGGCCCGGCCGGGCCCACCCCGAAGAGGTAACATGGGCCATTCCTCCTGTGGGCTGGCTGTTGGGATGTGGAACGTCACCTCGCTGGGGGTGAAGGAGCCTGAGCTTGTGCGGGAGGTTGAGATGTACTGGAACCCAACTCCTTGGGAAGGGTTGGAGCCTCCACTACTCTGGAGTTGCCCAGGGTGAGAAAGGTCAGGCTGGTGTGGGCTTGCTTATAGCTCCCCACCTCAGCCATCTTGTGTTGGAGTTTACCCCAGTGAACAAGAGGGTCGCCTCTCTGCATCTTCGGGTAGGAGAGAAGACTCTGACTTTAGTTTGTGCCTACTGTCCAAACGGCAGTGCGGAGTACCAAACCTTCTTGGGGTCCTTGGGGGGGGGGAGGTGCTGGCAAACCATCCGGCGCCTCAGAAGAGGGAAGCAGTACTCTGCCGACACTGTTTACAGTGCGGTTGGAGAGCTGTTCACCATGACCAGGGATATCATTGGGCAGTGGAAGGAATACTTTGAGGATCTCCTCAACCCCACCGTCACGTCTTCCAATGAAGAAGGTGAGGCTGAGGACTCTGAGGTGGACTCACCCATCACCCGGGCTAAAAAGGGGAACAATAGGGGGATCACTCTTCTCAGTCTCCCTGGGAAAGTCTATGCCAGGGTACATTAGTCGAACCTTGGATTCAGGAGGAACAATGTGGTTTACGTCCTGGCCGAGGAACAATGGACCAGCTCTATACCCTCCAGAGGGTGCTTGAGGGTTCATGGGAGTTTGCCCAACCAGTCCACATGTGTTTTGTGGATTTGGAGAAGGCATTCGACTGTGTCCCTCAGGGTATTCTTTGGGGGGTGTTCCGGGAATACGGGGTCCGGGGCCCTCTGTTAAGGGCTGTCAGGTCTTAGGACAGGAGCTTGTCAGGACAGGAGCTTGGTTCGCATTGCTGGCAGTAAATCGGGCCTGTTCCAGGTGCATGTTGGAGTCCGGCAGGGCTGCCCTTTGTCACTGGTTCTGTTCATATGGACAGAATTTCTAGGCACAGCCAGGGGCCAGAGGGAGTCTGGTTTGGGAACCACAGGATATGATCTCTGCTTTTTGTGGATGATGTTGTCCTGTTGGCTTCTTCAAGCCACGACCTTCAGCAGGCACTGGAGCAGTTCGTAGCTGAGTGTGAAGTGGCTGGGATATGAATTGGCACCTCCAAATCTGAGGCCATGGTTCTCGACTGGAATAGGGTGGCTTGCCCTCTCCAGATTGGTGGAGCTGTCCTGCCCCAAGTGGAGGAGTTCAAGTATCTTGGGGTCTTGTTCATGAGTGGGGGTGAGAGGGAGGGTGAGATTGACGGGCGGACCAGTGTTGCCGCCACAGACATGTAGTCGGTGTATCAGTCCGTTGTGGTAAAGAAGGAGCTGAGCCGAAAGGCAAAGCTCTCGATTTACCGGTCAATCTACGTTCCCACCCTCACCTATGGTCATGAGCTGTGGGTAATTACCGAAAGGACAAGATCGCAGATACAAGCGGAAGAAATGAGTTTCCTCCGTAGGGTGGCCAGGCGCTCCCTTAGAGATAAGGTGAGATCCTCGGTCACCCGGGAGGAGCTCGAAGTAGAGCTGCTGCTCCTCTACATCAAGAGGAACCAGTTGAGGTAGCTCGGGCATCTTTTTTGGATGCTCACTGGACGTCTCCCCGGGGAGGTGTTCCAGACACGTCCCACTGGGAGGAGACCGCAGGATAGACCCAGGACATGCTGGAGGGACTATGTCTCTCTGCTGGCCTGGGAATGCCTTGGGGTCCTTCCCGGGATGCTGGCTGAGGTGTCAGGGGAGAGGGAAGTCTGGGCATCCCTGCTTAGACTGCTGCCCTCGTGACCCAGCCCTGGATAAGTGGAAGAAGACATTGACAAAGTTTATCATCTCCTGTGCAGCATGTTGTAAGGACCTGAACAGCTTGTTTGGGTACATGACTTCTTGGAATTAATATACTAAATAGAAAAAACAAAACAGGCTGCACTTCAAAATCCTTTTCACATGCTGAATCCAGAACAGTGGACCAAATCAGAGAACACAATATTGGACAGTACTCTTAATATATATTGGATTGATTAGACTCAGATAAAACATGCATGTTTCTGCATTTAATCCTTCCTCAGTATCTGAGGGGCAGAAGCATTGAGGCTTGATATTGGATACTATTAGAATGGTGTCTGATATTTCTTTCTCTGATTTGGTCTGTTGTTCTGGATTCAACATGTGCAGTGTGCATTCCTTATATATTATTTAAAAAAAAACATGCATTTACATTAATGGCATAGATGCTCTTACATAACTGCTCTTATACAGAGTGACTTACAAAAGTCTGTTACTTACAAAAGTCTTTACTGTTCACTCAGAAAATATCTTTAGCTGGTTACTAGAGGCTAGAATCCAAAGACAGCTGAAGCTTAGATGCTGCCAAAAATGTCAGATTGGACACTTTGATATTAAGAAGATTCAATATATTTATATTCCTTTAATCTGTGCTCATGATAAAGATGAGTCTTCAGTCGGTGTTTGAATACAGCAAGTGACTCCGCTGTTCGGACCCACAGGGGACGTTCCTACCACCATATTGGTGCCAGGACAGAAAAGAGTCTGGATGCTTGTCTTCAATGCATCTTGAGGGATGATGGGTCAAGCTGAGCTGTACTTGATGTTCGAAGCACTCTTGGTACAGATCATGTTTTGACCCTTGCCATCAAGTATGGAGTTGCTTGTCCATTTTTGGCTGAGTAGGCTAGCAACAAGGTTTTGAATATGGCTAGTGGGCCAGTAAAGGGAATGCAGCAGAGGAGTTCCATGACTGAACTTGGGAACATTATAGACCAAGAAGGCCAGGTAGAAGGGAATTGCAGTAGTCAAGTCTTGAAAGAGACTGAACAAACTTGACTGCCACAGTTGTGGCATGGCTGGATCTTTCAGTAACACAATGATTCAAAGCACAGCACAAAATCAATACAAACATTGTTCACTGGCCACAAAATCAAGGTTTTGCCATGGCCATCCCAGACCTCTAAGCCCTTTAGACAGCTTGCGGTATGAGCTGAAGAGGAGAGTCCTGAAAATCTGAAGGACCACAGTACATCCATAATATAATGAAACCTCTTAGATCATTTATATATTGATAGAAACAGAGTAGCTCACATAAAGTAGATAAGTTTCACTTTAACCGCTGAGCAAATATCCAAAATGGCAACTATTTTAAAAACTTTTTTATCTTTCCATGGAAAACAAAGTAAAAAGCATTTATAATTATATTATATTATATTATATTATATTATATTATATTATATTATATTATATTATAAATATAGATATTCTACAAATGCTGCAATGGAAATGCAAGAAGGTGACCAACTTCAGTTGTTGTGGCTTAAAATAACTCCATTACCTTTTCTTCTCTGTTAGTGTGTGCCTTGCTGTCCTCTAACAACATAAACCACTAATTGGAAACTTTCAAAAGAGTGCTGTTGTCCCCAATTGTTTGCTTGCCAGTGTGTCTCACCACATTCAATACAATGTTAGAATTGCTCAGCTTGGTGTGAATACAAACACACAGTCAGGCTTCAATACAACCATGTACTTGGTAGTGATATGGGGTTTCTCACCTTCAAGAGCTTGCTGTAATGAGGAAGCATCAGTCCTGTAGCTGGCTGAGGGCCCCTGATGGTAGCCCTTAGTAATCTCTTTCTCATTAATAGTGTTTCTGACTTTGCTGTCTGAGCCTCTGATATTTTATAATGGCATCCTAACGGAGACAACCAAAAGAAGCAGCAATATTAAATTAGATCAAGAGGGGTTAGCTGTAATTGTCAATGTTTCTTTTCCTGTTTGGCAGGTGTTGATCTCAGGAGGGGCATCAGGATCAGATTTGACCTCTGATCATCGGTGAGACTTCAGAACAAGAAATTTGAAAGTTTCAACTCATTCTGACAGTTTTCTTTCAAAGTGCAAACAGTGTAGAGCTACACAGCAGTGTCGGGATTGCTCAGTGTTTAACCTTAAGTCAAAATGTGAATCTGAGATTTCAAATTGAAACAGAGATGGATCTCATATTTTTGTAAAAAGTTTTTTACAAAAAAAATCCAAATCTAAGGAAATCCTGATGAACATGCTGCAAACACCTTAACTGCTTTAGGTTTTCATGGATCAATCAATCCATTTTTTTGATTCATACTCTTACATTCCCTCCCTCAGATATGGATTACAGTCCATAAATACCATTTGTCTGGAGAAGGAAACAAAACACAGGAACTGGGCATAGGTTTTCTGGACATACAATATTTACAAAATGTTCTGTTGTTACATTTTATAGTTGACATGATGTCCTCATAAAGGGCTCCCAACAGTAACTGAAGTTGAATAATCATGTTGATATCTCATATTTATGGCTTATTAACAGTTGAAGTACCTTGAACATTGGAAGTTGATTTTTTTTTCCGATGAATGAAATAAAATACATTTCTTTTAAAAAGTTGCATTATATTTGTGCTTTGTTCTTGCCACTGAAACATATATACCACCAGACGTGGTATGGTTCTAGTAGATTGATTAAAAGAATTTTGAGATACAAAAGGTAACTCATGAGTTTTATATGATAATAACCATTAATTCATTCTTTAATTAGAAATTTGAAGTATATGGCTCTAAAAAAAAGAAAGCTTTAACTTTGTTCAGCCATTCTACAGACTCTAAGCATTCAAATTCTTCCAATGATACTGTGAACTATGCCTCCAAAAACTTTTGTGTAATATGACTTTTATGCAATACATACTTAAGAGTTTTGAATTTTTGGAAATGCAGATGCTCCAACAACTCTAAAGTTCCTTATTGTTCCTTTCCACCTTAAATGCTGCTGCTATATTCACACAATCACACTGACTTTTTCATTACACCTTAAACAGTGAGTAAGATACAGGTACCAGGACCTAACTGCTGCATCATTTAAGTTGACACAAATCTGTAAAGCTGACACAATGTTGGCTCCTTTTCTTCTGTTCGACCTTAAATGTTGCAGCTGTTATAGAATTACTGTTGGCTCCTTGTTTGCCATCTGCTTCGTTTTTTTTTTGTTTCTTTTTCTTTATTAAGTTGAGTTCAATTCAATTCCCACAAATGATATCCTGGCACTTTATAGCAGTGAGTTCTTTGAGAACCAGTCTAGAGACAATATAGGAATGAGATCGGTGATCACACTTCTCTTATGTCAGTTTAAAACAAAAAGTGATGGTTAACCAATCTATTGACAGTATATGGATGTGATGGTGATGAAACATATGCCATTTTAAAAAAATGCAATAGTTATTTAGTTTATTTAACAATAGTTGTAGTGTAGTTTGAATAAGATGGAAAGTAATACTGTTTATTTATAAATTGTTTGTCCAATCAATATTGTTTGTTTACAGCTGCTTTTGTTTTGTGTACATCTTTTGACTCTTAAGCCATTAAAATAGTGTGCCAGGAGCAACTGTCAAAAATTGTCATATTTTGGCTCATATGGTTCAGGTAGGAGGGCCCCTTATTAAAATTGCTTAGGGCCGCAGGGAAGTCCAGAGGGGCACTGACTGGTTTACAGTGAATTTAAATCCTCTTATTTGATTAATGACTACACTTACTTTCATTCTCTCAATCATGGTTAAAAAAGTCCAGGCCTCAACTGCCATTGCCAAAAAAAACAAAAAACAAAAAAAAAAAAACAGTTATTCAAGTTTTTATAAATTATTTAATCACAGTACTGGGCACAGCCTTAAATATTAACAGTCACATAATGTTCTGTTGCATATTACATGTGACATGGTGTCTCACATAGTCATCACACCAGTTACAGAAGTTAGCTAAGCACTGATACTTTTTTCCATGCCTGACAGTTTCAACTGATATTTAACATGATATTTTAGCTTTATTTTTATTCTGGTTGCTTGTTCTACTAAAGTATTCATTGTGTGTGTCTTCTAAAGGCATTTGCTAGTGAACTGGATGAACACTCCCCTCCAGAAGTATTGGAACAGTGAGGCCAATCCCTTTATTATTGCTGTAGACTGAAAGCATTTGAGTTTGACATTAAAATATAAATGTGATATAAAAGATCAATATTTGAGCTTTAATTTCCAGGTATTTGCATCTGGATCTGACACACAGTTCAGAAGATCACACTTTTGTCTAAACAAACCCATTTCTTCCAAGCAAAAGTTTCAACAGATTGAATTCCAACAGATTAAATTCAGTGAATTTCAAGTGAATTTAATATTTAGTTGAAAATCATTTGCTTGCACTAACCTCATCAAGCCTGTTACCCATTGACGTCATTAAACTTTTGCATTCTTCTTTTGTGATGCTTTTCCAGGCTTTCACTTCTCTTCAGTATCCTCTTTAGCAGGTAAAATGCAGCTCTATAGGGTTTAGATTGACTAGGCTAGTTTAAAACCTACTACTTATTGCTCCTGATGAACTACTTTGTAGTTTTGGCAGCATGTTTTTGGTCATTATCTTGATGCATGATGAAGAATCTCCTAAAGAGTTTGGCTGGTGAGATCTTTCTTTAAATTGACAGACAAAATGTTTCTCTGAGTTCTAAGTTCATTGTACAGCTGCCATCATGCATCACATCAGCAATGAATATTAATTACCCCTTTTCAGAAAACAAAACAAAACAAATCATACAAGCTCAAACTATGGCACTACCTCCACAGATGAGCTTATAGGTTTGGGATCATGAGCAGATCCTTTCCAAGCTTTAGCCTTTCCATCATATTGATAAAGGTTAATATTTGTCTCATAAAACCTTTGAGGCTTGTCTCTATATTTCTTGACAAACTCCAGCCTGGCCTTCCTGTACTTCCTGCTAATAAGTGGTTTGCAGAGGCCTCTGTACTTTTGTACATGAAGTCTTCTGCGAACAGTAGATTGTGAGACTGCCACTCCTGTCCTCTGGAGGTTGTTGCTTATATCACTAACAGTAGTTTCTGTCTTTACAGCACTTACAAGGTTCCTGTCATCAACTGCTGTTGTTCTCCTTGGTCTACATGATCAACATCTTTCCTGTTTTATGGTCGTCACTGGTGGAACAGTCGAATTTCATCTTCAGGACATTCCAAATGATTGTACTGGCTATGGTCAATATTTGTGCAATGGCTCTGATTGATTTCCCATCTTCTTTCAGCTTCACAGCTGCTGTTTCTTCGCCCAAAGATGGTTTTCATATTGGTTACTCTTCTAACTATAAATGCAGTCTGCACAGGCAAAACCAAAATCTGAAACTGAGCAAAGACATTTAGCACTATTTATTGTTTGAATAATCAATGAAAAATGTTCCTGGGCAACAAAACACACCTCTCAGGATCATGTTCCAATACTTCATGATCCATACGAGAAATGGGTGGGTTTAGATAAAAGGTGTTATTTTATTACCTGTGTTTCAGATCCAGAAATAAATACCTGGAAATAAAAGCTGAAATATTAATATTTTGTCTCAAAATATATTTTGATAGCTCCTAAATTGTGTTGGTCCTTTTGAATGGGCATGTGTGAGAACAGAACCTATAACTTTCTATGAACAATGTAGCACATCCAGCACTGCCTAGAAATTTGACAGATGACACTAGCACATTTATATGGCGTTAATATCCCATTTCACTCTCTTTACATACATATTCTCTCAATGACTCACAAATTATGGACATGTAACAACTGTCAATTTCACATCCCTTTCTACTTGGACACCCTGTCTTATCCCTCAGAAGATGACTGTTGAAAGTTGCAGCTTCCCCATTAGGAACAGAAGAAAACCTTTGACAGATGTGTCTTCCATTTGCGCAAAATTGAGGGGTGAGGGGGTGGATCTGAGTACTGATAGAGCTCAGAATTGTGTTGGATTTGACAGTCCTTTTGGCATGGACATATTTGAGAAAGGAATATTTGATAACATGTGTCGTGGTGCAGAAAGGCAAGGCTGATGGAAGGAGAACCTTTCACCCAGTTATAATGGATATAATTGAGTAAAGAAAGGGACCCCTTGTGTTAAATTAACCGTGATATTCAGGGCCTGTAATGAAAAAGGAGAGTCTAAAAGGTTAAATGGCTTTTCAGAGGTCTTAATGCTTTCAGAAGTTCGCACTGCCTTTTGAGAAATGCATTACAATAAGGTATTCAGAGCTGATTATAATCTGCCACATGTGGGATGTGTAAGTGGTGACTAAACTCACTTATTTTTCATTGCCTTCTCTTTGGCTCAATGTCTTATCATGCTGTCAGGTTCTTGTTTTAAACATATGGTATTGTGACAAATTAAAATAATGGTGATTACTTTATACAAATATAGTTTGTTTTCCAGTTACATAAAAGAGTTTTGTTAAAATGTGTTTAAACCCATTGGGTGGCATCAAAAAAAGAAAAAATGTAGGTGTCAATAAACATCACATTGTCCTCTAGCATGTATATGAAGCTGCAATGGAAGATGCAAATGTTTGTCCATGTTTTATTTAGCATAGTCAACTTAACTAACAAACTAATTAACTTTGCAGGCAGTTATACATGTCATTTTCATAACAAGGTTAATATCTCAGGATCAGAGTAACCTACAGACACGATACACTTATCATAACAACCTATAAGACTTACGCTATTTAAACATCTCAACATTGTGTAATGATTGATCAGTGAGTAATCAACCTCAGACAACAGATGAAATTCACACATTTCCAAATTAATTAAATCCTAGTTTAAATGCCAAAGAAGACATCCAGTGCATGTTTACTGCTCTGTCCATGTATACATACTCAACCTGCATACAGACTCCAGCTGACCACAGAGAAGGGATGGGATGGAAGATGTCACTGACACTGATATTGGGTTATAGAGGAAAAAGAGACAGGAGGGGCTGTTTGCTCCCTTTCTTTACTCAAACAGTGTACAAAAAACAGGATAAGAGTCACAAGAAACTTATTATTATAAATATCCTTGTCAATCTTTTGTTTTCTTGTATTCTTGTATTTTCAGCTTTTCCAAAATGTTTTTTTTTCCTTGTATGCAAAAATGTATGCGTTAAATACATTTTTGATCAAACATGGTCAAATTCATGCAAATATTTAAATTCTAATATCAAATTTGAGTAGGTTATGGTTCTCTAAGATTAAGTACTACTGTATTACAGTACCTTACCTTTCTGAACAAGCGTCTGAGTGACCTGTCTAGGGAGAAAAGGTTGAATTTTCTGGATGTTGTGAAGGAGAAATCTGCATGACAGAGTCAAGTTTGCAGCATGACCTGAGGATGATATCTAGTCATCTAAAAATATACCAAGGCTTCATGCTACTGCCAATGAAGTGACCAGTGAGTTCTCAAAGGGAATGGTGAAACCAGGATAAGGACCAGTAGTTCCAGTGATGTATAGCAGTTCAGTGTTGGGTTTCAGGTGATGGGCTGCCATCCATGATGAGATGTCAGCAAGGCATGCTGAGATGTGAGATGAAACCTGGATGAGTTGAGTGTTATCAGCATAACAGTGGTAAGAAAACCCATGAGAGGATATTGCTTTGCATGGAGAATGTGTGTAGAGAGAGAAGAGAAGAGGACCAAGCACTGAGCCTCGTGGAAGACCGGTGGAGTGTCTGGATAGAGCAGATGTGGCCCCCTGCCATGTTACCTGGTAAGAGTGCTCCTCTAGGTAGGATGCAAATCATCATCATGCAGAGCAGGAGGAACTTCTGGTCTACTGTGTCAAAGGCATATTGTTGCATATGTTTAAACAACTGTATAAAGTAGAATAAAAAATATATATCTGGCCAGTGGAACTTGAAAGTTTTCATTGTATTTATTTGGAACTTCTTTATGGTGAACTATTTAATTCAGTGCTATGAGGACTGTGCACCCACTGGTAAATGTTTGATCAAGATTTTGTGAGCCTTCATCCAAAGTCATACAGGAAAATAAACTACTGATTGAAAAACCTGGAAAGGTAGAAGGACAAATGTATCAAGTGTCTTGTTAGCCTCAAATGCAAGTGATTTGATGTACATGGAGAACAGCAGGAGAGTGAAAATGTGACACAGGAGTAACACCAATGCTGTCAAGAGCGAAAGCCTCTAAAGCAAGGTTGGTTTTGAAGTCCCTTCAGGTATTGATGTGAACAAAGAAAGTACAGTTTTGATACCCCTGCCAGACTGAGCAGAAATCAAAATCTGATGCTTCATCAAGTCAAAGGTAAGGAAAAAGTGTAAAGAAAATGAGCAATGAAGTGTTTGTCAGGATTGTGATTGTGAAGTGACTGCCAGAAGCCTGATAATTTGCCATGCACATCAACTCATTTTCTGCCAAGGACAAGCTGTTAATGACAAATGCTACGATTGACAGGTAGCCTACTGTGATTCCTGGCTGTTAGTTGCTTAGAAAAATAAAGCTGGCCATAACAACCACTGTTTTTCAAAATTAATTATCTCACCCTTGTAGCTCACTGAGACAATATCATCATAAAGATCAATATCACACTTGTGAGTCAACAAGTAAATCTTTTGGTTTTAATCTGAGGAAAATTTATTGTGCAGTCTTATGAGAAGAAAAAAGTCCATTTTGTAGTTTGTTAACAGTGAAACAAATTTGGAAAGTTTGGAAATGCAAGTGTGAATTTACTATTACAGAATCTAAATAAAAATGGATTTCCAAAATATCATGCAGTTACATATGTACAGTGTATAGCACTTTTAAAAATATAGATGCTATAGAAAGATTCCAGCACTGTAAAACCACTTTTGGTTCCATAACAGCCTGGTCTCAAGGGGAATACATGCATTCTAAAATATCAGAAATCGTAGTTTTTACTAAATATATATTGACCCTTGCACATATTACTAACACAAGTCAGACATGCAGAAACCAAATCATTTGAAAAATGTTATAATGAAACCATTTTAATTTTATTACCTAACCTTATCCTAAGCCTCAGCTTAACCTTACTGTATACTGAATACACTCACCCTAACCTTAAATCTGTGCATTACCTTATGTGACAATATGTCTGCTTCTACTTGAGTTTCCATCAATTAATTAATCTTTTTTTAGAAGCTCAATTACAGGACAAAAGCAGCAGTAATGAGTAGTAATGGAGGCTAGTTTGTGTACATTTATGAAAACAGCACCTCCAGTGGTTAGCTTGTTGTGAATCATAATTTATGTATGAAAATCTGTAAATATCTAAAACACATTTAGTGTTAAGGGAGTAATTGTGCATATACTATATACAACGAATAACAGTACCTGCTAAGGGTTCAGTTTGATGGAATTTGGCTGATTGTTAGTGTCTACAATGGATGGTCAGAAATAGTTAAACGTTTCTGGAGAGATACTGATGATGGATTGGGTTTGCTTGGTTAGTGATGGCCAGTAATGTTTAGGCTAGGTACACTTGTGGCCTTTTTCTCTTTCACAAAACCCATTTTAAGGCTGAGTTTTAGATTAAATGAGAAGGTAGCAAAAGAACAATAAAGCATGTGCCTTGATAAATGGAGAGGGGTCAATGAGAGATTAAATGTGGTGGAATGTTTTTCGAAGACAATGTCTAAAAGGTGCAGGGACAGAGAAGTGCAATCCTTTAGGGAAACAGCACAGAACAGAGTTAAGTGGCCAGAAGGACAATTTATTTTAAGTTTAAGTGGTCTGACTGCCATTACTGAACACACAAGGATCAAGAGAGGTCAGACAGAGCTCAAAGAGAGAATGGCCCAGAAGAGGCAATTAGCAAACTTGTGCCACCAGGCTTCGAAGAGTGAAATGAAGAGATAGTGTATACTGATTAGTGATGAAGTCAGCATTCCAAGTATTTGACTTGCAATTCCACTGTTTTTAGGCCATACAGAACTCTAGACATATTTCGTGAGATGACTCAACACAGAAGAACATTTTTTTATTTATTGCTATGTCGTGTGGGAAATATTATTTTATATACGTATATACATATATATCAATAGTTTCATATAATAGTGCCAAAACTGGCTCAAAGAACTCTCAAAGAAGGCTCAATGTTTTTATACTTGTCCCAGTCCAAGTGTTGATTCTGGTTCCTGTGTCTAGTCCAGTCTCCTGTTCACACCTAGTCCTGGTTGTCCTGTGTTCGGTTTCTGGTCCCTCTCCTGCGTTAGCCCCAGGGATTGTAGGTTTACGCGCCCTGGAGTTACATGTCGGGAGAGGGGCCTACAGTCATGTATCCAGTCCTTGTTTGTTTTCCATGTGCTTCTAGCAAGTGTATCTTGTTTAGATATTGTCTCTGCCCCTTCCCAGCTGTGTCTGATTGGTAACCCTGCCCTGTCCCAGCCATGTTTAATGTTCCTTGTGTGTATATATATATAGTCTGTGCTGGAGCCTACTGGTTTATCTGGTTATGTTCTCTGACTATATTGTTATGTTACCTGTGTGTCTAGCTTCATGTATTCCTTTTGTCATTCATTAAAACCCCTGCAAGTACTTCTGCTTCCTCAACCAGTCTAAGTGTCACATTCCTGACACAAACAGTTGTACTGTTGATGTCTTTTACACTGAACACATTGAGTAAACATCCACAATGCAGATAGAGTACACGAGTATAAAGAATTTTTCTTTAGCAGTAAACACCTCAAACACATTTCCTGATCTGCAAATAATATTGGCATAATGTTGAGGAGGAATTTTGGAACTTCCTTACCTGGCAATGCGTTTGTTGATTTGCATTGACAGCCCTCTATAGGGGGTATTTCTATAGGGTTATGGTGTGTGGAAGTCCAGTGTCCCTATATCAGTTATAAATGAATAGGTTGAACAGACGAGGATGGCTCCCCGTTTTTGAGCCTGGTTCCTCCAACTCTGAGTAAGATTTTACTTGCCACTATCACCTTCTCGTTTGGTTACTGGGTGGTTTCTGTCTGTATTCTATGTATGGTGTGTTGATCATCTTATTTTTTTATTTCTGTTAAGTTGCATTGTGACAACATCTGTTAAGGTTCTGAACTGGCAGGACCGGATTGAAGTGCCCTTGAGCAAGGCACTGAACCCAACAGCTGCTCCCCGGGTGCTGAAGATAGGGCTGTCCACCGCTCCTGGCATGTGTGCTCACTGCTACCTGGTGTGTGAATTCACTAGTGTGTATCACTGTGTGTGGATGTGTTAAATGCAGAGGATTAATTCCTGTGTGTGCACAACACAGTGGGTTAAAAAAGTATAATTACTTACTAATTCTAGGAGCCGATTGTGTTACTGATACAAAGAAAACAATACACATTTACACTCGTTATCAATAATATTCACACAAATGCTAAGGATGTTTCTAAAGATATTTTATGAAATATGTATTAAAAACAAAGCCCAGTTTCCTTCCAAAAGATGTCTCAGTTGCTTAAAGTGAAACAATCTGGTGTTTGAAGGAAAAATATGTCTGCATTTCATTAGCTAGTTGGAATGCAGAGGTAATGTCTAATTAGTGTATCTGTAAACCATCCTGTCTTTAGAAGTTATAAAACACTGTCTGAGATGGCCTTGTTAGGTCCAAGACCTATAATTTTTTGAAGCAAATGTAATTAGAAGCATCAGTAAAGCTTACTTTAGAATGCTTACAACTTCAGGTAATTCTGATTTATTAGCAGTTTAAACAGTTGAGTTAATAGCAATCATAAATGGACTCATGAAAAATAACATTTAAGATATAAATTCTTAATTTACAGCCAAGACTTAATAAAATATAAAGTCAAAACCATAAATTATCATGAATTGTAATCTGTAATGTTAAATGTCAACTTATCAACAAAACATTAGACAGTAACACATAAGAACAAATTGTGCTCTAGCATTCTGGACATACAATCTTACATGTGAGCTCCTTCCTTGTCCTTCTCTGACCCTCTCAGACAGAAAACTGCCCAATTAGTTGATGAAGTGAATCTGAGTGAAGGATGTGATAATGACTACTGCAGCATTCAATCGCTCATCAACTCCAAACATCTTCCCAGCACTCAAAGACAGGACGTCCAAAATTAGTCCCAAAGATTTGTCAGACACTTTAAAGCTAAACAGCAAAACAGCAGTGTTGTTTATTTGTTCCTTTATTTTTTTCTGTAATTGTGTATTTGTGATTTTATTTGATTTAGACTCTGTATACTTTATATATCAATGTCAGTATAAATAAGGCTTAATAATTATAATATATGAATATATCATAGTTAATATAAATTATTATTACATACATATTGTGAACAGGTTTTAGGCAGCTTCATGAATGTTGACTAACGTAGCTCATATGAAATTAGGTAACGGTGAGAGATGCTGAGGATTCCAGATTCCTGTTTTGATAGAGTACACACATTCCACCTCCTTTGCCTGATCCCATGCTGTGTACATAATTATAGCCTGCAGATGTGGTTTCATTCACTGGTAAATATTCATCAGGTCTATATGGTCTGATGTAAAACATTGGATTTCTGAACAAACTTTAGGTCTATGATACTGAGGTTACAGATTGTATATGATGATTAACTATAGGGTAATGAATTTGTTTTAATTTGTCTACATTTACATTTAATTCTGGGAACAGAAACAATCTTAATATGGTAGACCATATAAATGGCATCTTAGGGCAGCTCACAGGTGGTTGGTTTAGTCTTTCTCTCTGCAGCCTGCTCCTGACTCTGAATTGTCAGCTGCTTGTTACATTACTCTGAAATAATTGTTACATTACTCTGACATTTTCAGATACTGGCTCCTGATAAACAACAATCTGTTTACAAATATGATATAATATTATAGTGCATCTGAAACATTTTCATACATTGCCTCACAATGATATTAGGTAGTTGATGAGCAGTACAAGCCTGTCTTGGAGGTCTACAGACAATTCCTTAGACTTAATGGCTTGGTTTGTTCTCCAACATGCCCTGTGTTCTCTGGTACCTTATATAAACAAGTGTGTGCCTTTATAAATCATGTACAGTCAACTGTTCAAGCTGTAGAAACATCTGAAGGATGACCTGTAGAAATAAGATACACCTGAGCTGAATTCTGAGTGTCATGGCAAAGGCTGTGAAAACTTATGTACTCTTTATTTATTTTATTTTTTTATTATTATTTATGTATTTACTTATTTATTTATTTATTAATAAATTTGCCAAGATTTCAAACAAACATTTTGATTGTGGGGTATTTTGTGTAGAATGTCTTTTATCCATTTTGAAAAAAGGCTCTAATATAGCAATGTACAAAAAGTGAAGCACTGTGAATACTCTGTGAATACTTTTTGGATATAATATTAATAATAAAAAGAAAAGGCAAAATATTGTTTTCAAGAGATATGCCCTTTAAACACAGTTGAAGACAATTTATTGCAAATGTAGCCTGCATGCCATAATTTAGGCTTTTGTTTTCTACTCTTACCACATTCTTTTTCTTTTGTCTCATCGTGATGACCCAGTCAGCCTGAAAGTCTAATTCTGAGAAAAGAAATCAGCAAAAAACAGCCTCCTTATAACTCTGAGATGTATAATCAAGCCCTATTCACTTAGTGCCTGGAATAAGGAGTTCGAGCCATTCACATTACTCTGGTCTGAACTACTTCTCTGCTCTGCCATTTTAAAAATGTCTGATAGCCAGATGTAGAGGTCATACAAATGAGAGCTGAATCTGAAAGAATGAGTGTTTTCTGTATTTTGTCATAAGTATTCTGTCATTTGCACTTGTGCATCTTACAAAGAAAGCCTATGCCTATCCACATCAGAGGTTTGGCAAATCTTTCTAAAAGTTATTTTTAGAAATTAGCACTTTTATGTCAGTTTTGCCATAACTTGATATTTTACAAACTAATAGCCAGCTTTATTCAGAGGAAAGCAAATATCATATGGGCAGTAAAATAGAAAAAAAATGCACTTAGCAGGGCACCACTGTTGATAAACATTGGTGGTCCTTGGTATGCTACCAAAATATGTAATGATTTGAGCAAATTATTACTACTAATTAATATGAATATATTATGATGCAATAATTCTAAAATATTAAAATATACATACATACTATACTTGACTTTTGAAAATGTAAGTACTATTATATTTTATACTAAATAATGTTTTCTTTTTGTGTGTGTTGAATAAAAACGGATTATGTGAGAACATGTACATTTCAAATATTTAGAAAAGAATATAATCTGTCGTTACATTGTGCACAGTCCTTGACTTTTTTTTTATTTAGACAAGCATACTGGGGGTGCCTCGGAGTAGGCTACCCTAAAATAGCCCGTTTAATAAAATATCTTTTGGATATCAGAACACCAGCTCTAAAGCTCATAACACTTATAATACTTTTATTACAGTCAATACAACTCTTCAGTTTTAAGAAAATATAGTAGAGATTCTTCTACACATATATGCATACATATTAGACTGAGAAAAAAGTATCAGATAGCAACAGGACAGAAGTAGGAAAAGACTCTGACCATACATACAATCAGTCAATCCAAGAAATAACAAATAATTAAAATATCCCATGAAAAGGGCTTATATGTCAGGGGTTGGCAATAGGGCAAAGTTCATCAGTTTATCTGGTTCCTCTGTTAAAACAAATCTTAACCTAATAGCTTCCTAACCTGTTAATTAAATAGTGATTTGTATCTGGTGTGCTTGAGCAGAAAAAGTATAAAAATGTGCAGGAATCCAGCCCTCTTGGACGGGAACTGCCCACCCCTGCTACACTTAAATATCTTCAAATATAAATAGTGGTAAATATTATTAGAAACAAGTATTTATCTCATTCCGGGAGAAATATCATTTTCAGAATATATGAAGATGATGATTTCGTCAGTGTGGCGAGATATTGTGTTGCCGCTTTATTAGCATGATACTGTGTTGCTACCTTGTGTCTACATTCATCAGCGATTTTATCAATTAAACCCAAATACTAACTGTATCCCATCTGTTGCTACACGATTCTACTACCACCGACAATGGGCTACAGTATTTAATGGTTTTCAAATTCCCACTGATGGTACAGTATATTTAATGGTTGTTTCCACTGATGGTACAGTATATTTAATGGTTGTGTTCCACTGATGGTACAGTATATTTAATGGTTGTTTTCCACTGATAGTACAGTATATTTAATGGTTCTTTTACTTTATCCACCAAATTTCCCCATATGGCAAATTTTGTACCTGGTTAGTACCTGCTTGCTTTTCAGGATATATTCAGTTTTTTATCACTGGCTGGAGAAAACACTAAATTAGACACACAGTTTACATCATTAAATAAAGAAAAAAAACTGGGACATATATTTTATGTGAGTAAAAAAAGCTTGTAATTGTCCCAGCTGACATTTTACCACTACAGGTCCACCCTTCAACCACCAAAATTATTCTCCTGTGTAGGAGATCTAACTAGGTTTTAATTTCTGTAAACAAATTATAAATATGATGGAGGCTTTTACTTTGGAAATTAAATTAAAACATTATTACAAACAATGGTGAGAAAATAATGGTCAAGCCCAATATAATGCATTTTGATTTGCTGTGCTAGTTTTTTTAAGTAAACTAATTTGTAACAGGTAAAAAAAAAAAAAAAATAACAGAACTACTGTAACTGATAAAAGTGATAAACAAAAGTCCCATTTTAATGAATACTTTGCTTAGAAACACTGAGCAAAATGCCAGTGCTGTCCTCTTGCAATCAGGGGTGCTGACAAGAACGATTTTTCACCCATAGACTCTTCATTCTTAATTTAGTTTCACTCATAGGTTCTAGCCCAAAACAATAACAATTTTATATCTGGAAACCAGTTAATGTCATATAGAATCTATAAACATATGCAAGTATCCCAGTACTTTAATGTTGTGTAACTTCAATAGCTACATTTTGGGGGAGCTTTGGTAATGGAAAATAAACCAGGTAGAGCGAGTAGAGTTGAGTAGTGTAGGTATCATACAGTAGAAAAGAACCATAAAACTGTCCATACAAGATGTCTCTTTATGTAGTCTTTGGTGGTACACGAACATATACAATCAAGGTTGGTGTTCTAATACAGTGGCCTGATGGTGGTTAAAAACCACAGAAAAATCTGATCTTTTAACTTTATCAATTGAAACCTGTAAGATTGGTCATCAGCAATGTTACATCCATACCGAGGAGTCCTAAAAAGTATAATTATATTAATACTCTTTCTAGGTGAGCAGGATGGCCTTCCCTCTCCACCCATCACTTAGCACAATGATAGTCAATGTCACAGTCTATCAGTAGAGAGCATTCTCCTCCAAGCGTGTCATGCTGTCTAATGAGGATGTTAGTGACAGTTTAAGATGGTACAGTTTTACTTCTGGCTTCCTAGCTAAGATGGAACTGGACAAAATTAAATTGGTGCAACCCATATGATGTGTTTCTGACAAAATGACCAATGAATGAATGTAGGTACAAAGTAAGTGTACCTAATAAATGATGTCTTGCTCTTCAGTTCAAAATGAAGTCTCATTCTCTGCTGCTCCCTGCCAGGAACTCAGTCTCATGAAGAATGACACAGGGTCACGAGATCGACCTACACAGGGGTCAAAAGTTGAGGACTCCAGTGAGCTTAGGGAGCCTGCCAGTGACCCGGTCCCCTCAAACGCATATGTATGGAGGCAATCAAAGGGCGGCACATATGGGTCCTGATCAGCCTCCGCCAGGCGGTCCATTATGAACTGCCGGAAGACCTCATCCTCTGGGCCAATGAGGTGTGAGTGACGGAGGGACATACGAATGCTGGCAGTCACTTCCTCCCTGCGGAGTCTGTGCTCACGGCGCCGTGGGTGATGCCTCAGAGGGACCGGCTGGATGGAGGAGGCTGCTGTATCCTCAGGAGCATTAGCGTCTCCATAAAGAACCATTCTTTCTGAGTACTCCTCTGTATCAAGCTCCTGGGCAGTTAACTTCTGCTGCTGCATTTTCCTGTGTCTCCACACTGCTAGCAATAATAAGGAGAGTGCTGTGGGGATGACATGGAGATATGGAGATTAGATATGCATACATATACACAAAACTGGATTTTGACAAAATACACCAGTGGCTACTGCTACTGATTTTAGTTTAAACATTGTCTGGTGTCTCTGACTTGTCTCAGTAGTGGCACTCAGAAGTATCTTTGACATTGGTCTTGCCAGATTTGGATATGAGTGATAAAATTAAAATGTTTAATTTAAATGACTATTTTCATTTATATTTACTACATTCAAATGATATTTAATATTCAAAGCTAAGTAAAGGTAAAGTTAAGTATTTTATATTTGACCATGGCTGTGTCAGTTTTTGACCTGTCAGAACCCATTTCCACTTGGTTACTTCATGTTACTAGTATCTAAATTGTATCCTGATAAGATATTAACCACATGCATTTATATGTGTTAGTCAAATGGGTCTCCAGTTAGTCCGAGTGAAATCCAGTTGCTGTGTCGGATGGAAAATATACAAATCCACTTGTTACACATCAACCAGTTATCCTTTCAGCTCCTTCCTATGCTGTGCTAAAGATGGTTGCTGCCTGAAAAACTTAAGTTTTAAATATTGCAATTAATTTCTTCAAACTTAGGGGAAGACAACAGCATCAGAAGTCCATGCTGACATTGTTTTTGTGGCATGGGGGGTTTCTGTTGTACTGGGAGGAGTTTTGATTGAATGCACCTTGGAGAGGCATTTACATGGCAATAAATTGGCTCAAATGCATCTAAGACCAGCTCCTGAAGTGGTTTGAGTGATCAGATTTGTATCTCTTTTAAATGCATCTTGCGTGTTTAAACAATTTGTGTGTTTTTACAATTGATAGGCTTGGCCTATCCTGAAATAATTCGGATACTGAAGACAAAGTGTCCAGGTGCAAAAAGAATCTCAATGTCCATACCTGACATTGAACCAACGATACAGTGATACAGAATGAAAACTGAATTAATTAATTAACTAATGAAATGAGTAAAGTTAGCATTGTTTTCCTAAATTTTCATTTGATCTGTGTAGCAAATTATAGGTACAAATTCTAAGGTTTAAAGCATAGAGGTTTGACCAATTTGACCAATACATGTGGAACTAAAGACTGAGCTCTCATTCTTGACTCAATCTCTTTGGAATCTGTCTTGACTTGTCTTGCCAAATTTGCATGTGATTGGGATATTTTTGTGTTGTGCTTCTTGAATTTGGTCTGATAATTACAGCCCCATTTGGACTCACATGCCTGGGATTTGATGGACATCTGGGGAAAAAAAAACAAACAAACAAAAAGCATACCCTGTACTTCAAACTTCAAAATAAACAAAACTGATCAACTAATAATGATCAGTTAATTTACTATTCAGGTACTAAACTCACATGTCCTGTGTTAATTCTATTGCCATATGGATGTGAGAGTTTTATCACTGGGGACAGGTGTAAAGCTTTTATTACAGACAATCCCCTGATAAACTAATCCAATCCAAACAGGGAATTAGTGTTTGTCTTAGCTTTGGCCTTGACTTATTCACTGTTATTTAGACTTGGAGTGATAAGTGGGTCTTAGCCCTTGTTAAGAGTATGTCTTGCACCAAGAGTAGTGATTTTAGAAGTGGAATAATGTTCTCTGTCCTTAGCTCTGATTAAAATTATGGCAGCAGGCACATGCAGTTAAAACAATATTACACTGGAAAAAGCATGGATCAGTTTCTCTACATCTTCTAGGGACATTAAGTCTTTCATTGCGGTTATGATTTTAAGATGATAAAATGCTGTTTTGTGACAGTTTGATGTAATCAGTAAAGGGCAGGTCAGAGTCTATTTGAAGACTGAGATTTCAGACTTGGTCTTTAATAATTAGAGCCCTGGAATCAAGGTGTGCAAAAGGTTATATTAAGAAATATAACCATTAGAGTTGCAATTTTTGCTTCATTCAGTTACAGTATTCATGTGTTCCACACACAGCAAATCAATAGGACAGTGGTTCTCAATCCTGTTCCTGGAGTACCATTGCCCCCAGGTTGTAGAGTTCCCCCTGGTTCCAACACACCTGATTATGAACTAACTGATGAGTCCTTTTTGGGTGTATTACAGCACGAAAAAAAAATTAAATAAGCATGGCCGGAATCCAGGACTGGGTTTGAGAACCACTGCTATAGGACAATAATCATTTGGTGAGAGATCCAGATACACTATACATACAAATGTTAGTGGACACCTCATCTACTGAACGCATTCAGACACTTTATGGTGCATCCATTCCTAATACAGCTGTCTAAATGCTTTTGAGGGTTGAGGGCTATAAAGCTACCAGGCACTAAGCTGTGGAGCAGTGGATCTGTGTTCCCTGGAATGATGATGCACAATCTATTATGTTTGGGATGAGTTAAGCAGTTTGAGATGAGGTGGGGTTGTGATCACCTAACATCTAACATGCTTGTAACTGAATGCAATCCAATCCACAAAGCAGGGCTCTAAAACATAGTAGAGACATTTCCCTGGACAGTAGAGACTTTTTTTAAACCCTTAAATAATCAATGAATGAGCGGGTGTCCCGTTCCTTTTGTCCATATAGTGTATATCAGGATGGCGTTTGCACAACTTTGATTAGTAGGATTTGGCCTATTGGAAGCAAATTTTCACTGTCACTCAAAAACCTTGTACCTCTTGATCTTTTTCACTTTTTGACTGAATGTGAATGTTGCAGGTTGTCTTTACACTGATACACTCATAATGAATGCACCAATGTAAATGTTCTTAAATGACCTGGAATTAATTTTGTTTTCATTTAACATTCTCCTGTAAAAGTTGCCATTTTGGAGATAAAAGGTTTTTGCAGGATAATAACCAGTTCATGCATATATGCTACTTATCACCAGTGTATGAACATGTTTGCTTTCCTACATGTACTGAACAGGCTTCATGAAATAGCATTATTATTATAATCCTCACATAGGCATTCAGCATTATTGCAATCGATGTTAGCACCACACTGGTAAGTATGTTCTAGGATGAGGTTGGATTAGCTTGTCAAATATCCACACTGTTTATACTTGCCTGTGTAATATGAAGTTGGACTGAATTAGCTTGCACTTTCACAAGCTCTCTGTTGAAAAAGAGCACTCTGTAATTTTTTTTTTCTGTTGTATTCTGTTCATCTCCACAGATTAACAATATTTCTCATATAACATAGAAACACCCTTAAAGACATCCGAAGATCTTTTTAATCTATGGCAAAGATGAATGGCAATGCATTCCAGACATCACTGTGCTTTTTGAATTAAAAAGTCATTAAACATTTGAAATAGATACTAAAACACCCTACACATGTATGTGATGACAAAAGAGGAGGACATTACTGACATGCCCATGAGCAAGCCCCTATAGGGCTGCCCAATGCTCCAGACGTGTCGCCCCTAGTGTGTCAATTCCCTAGTCTGGCTGTGTGTGTTCCACTATTTCACATTTATGCTTGTTTCAAAGAAAAACACCCACTTGCTCTTACCATTCTGTGAAGTGGGAAAACTAACCAACACTAGAACATCCTAACCCAGAGAAATGACTCAGTTATGAAATTCTGATGAAGCGAGCATGTCAATTATGAGGCCTCAGGTAGCAAGCCTAAAGCTTGCTATTTATCTATGATTTTAATAGCTCTTAAAGTACTCAACACAACTGCTTCACTAGAGCTTAACCACAGTATGGATGTTCTGGTGTTGGTTCCCCCTCGACAAAATGATAACAGTAAACAGAATTGCAGATGTGTGGATGAATGTTTTAGCTACATTTAGCTACTTCAATCACAGATGCAGAACCTCGTCTGTAGGAGGCAGTAGTTATAATGTAGCTATAGTGTGCTTCACAACACTCTGTCCTTTAAGTGATTGTAATGTCCTTGTTCAAGTCAGTGGTCCCCAACCCCCGGGCCGCGGACCGGTAACAAGGTACAAGAGTAGAGAAGTAGAGCTTGTGAGTAGTACAGGTGGCACCCGCACCCCCATGGCACTCACCTATGAGTGTGATGATGCATACAGACAGGCCCAGTAGTGTCTGTGTGCTGAGGCCCATAGAGAGGGCCAATGCTTCCACCCCACCTGATGGGCAGTGTCCTGCAGGCTGGCAGGCACACACACTAATAGTGAGGGTGCTAGTGCTGGAGAGGGCAGGGGATCCGCTGTCTGTTACGACAACTGGAAGGTGATACTGTATCCGTTCACGTCGAAAAAACATGCTTCGCCGTGTTAAAATGCCTGCAGTGTTATCTGTGACAAACAGAGATAAATATTTGATTCATGTAAATTATTTAATTCTTGAGGCAAAACAATGTATTTACAAAAAAATCAGGTCCCTGACAGTGATATTCAACCCTGAACTTGGAGTAGCTGGAAAGCAGGTGTTAGTGTTTTCGCTGATCTAACACAAATGATCCATTATTCTGTGTTAAGTGTTTTAATCTCAACCTGTTTTTACCTTGATTTTGCCTTTGCCAAGTAAATGTCAGCCACATTTAACCTTCAGAACAAGGTTTCTAAAATTAAACATTGTGTTCCTGCTTAGAGAACTGGTAAAACATTAAGATGTAGATAGCAAGTGTATTTCTGTGCCAAGATGTTTTTCAAATAAATTTTCTATAAATGGCAGAACAGATTGGAATTTTTAACCGTTTTTGGGATGAACTCCTAGAACTAGAGCTAAACACATTGTGAGCAGTTACATATTCTAGGCTTCATAAATCAGAATCAGAGTAACCAACATACATTATACACATATTATAATTAAATTATCAGTGAATAATCCAGTTTGGATTAACAGCTTCCCAAACAGCCCACAAAAGTGGCATGGGTTCTTAAGGTTATACATGACATTGTGAGCTCTATAAAATAAACAAACAGATAAATAAAATTAAACATTTTATTCTGTATTGGAGCTGACAGGTATGTCTTGTATTGTGGATTCACAGAGTATGATGGATTCAAGACCTGAAGCCAGTGGTCAACTGATGAATCTGTTTGCCTTGACCTACTAGCAAAATAAGGTTGATTAATTTTGCCATAAGCTGTTTGTTTCACTTTACAACTATATTGACTGTCCTGCAGCATTTTTGGATTACAAATAAACCATGTAGCTAGTACTGTAACCAACAGTTTTGCTGCCCAGATAATGACCCTCTGTTGGCCCACTGATGTTAAAGCTGGTGGCCTCCTGGCATTTTGCTCATTGTTTTCTGGGTGGCCCAATAGCAGTTTAGTAAAGAACTGAACAACATACCATTTTTAACTGCTACATTTTTTACTCCAATTGCTTTATTTATCTTTCTTCCTAGTCTGTTGTAAATAAATTTAGCAAATAATCTTCATCCAGCACAGCGCAACATTTTATTAAAAAAACAAACACAAAAAAACAAGTGGTTTATATCAGTCTTGGTCATTATTTTTCAGCACACAGTTTGTAATATATATTTTTTATATCATAAAATAAAAGTCTCTATACATTTGAAATTAATGAACTGTGGAGATGAGGAGATTAAAACCCACTGTGCAGGTGAATTATGTTGAGAAAGTTATTTTTAACAGTGCATCTTATCAGATCCTCCTACGTTCTTCAATGTCCATTTTATCAGAAACACCTACCATGTATGTTCCTTTTATAGATATATAATTACTGACTGCAGCCAATTTATTGCTGCACAGTTTATCAGCCTTCCTCTGCCCTATTCATCAATGGAAAAGGATTGCCACAGGACCACCACAGACTAGATATTATTTGATGGTGTGTAGTGATACCAACATGTTAGGGGGCTGGTAATCTTTGTTGTGCTGTGTATCTAACATAGCAGTATTGCTTGGGATTTTAAATTCCAGCTTCCTGGCAGGTAGACACAAACATTGTTGATGTAGCTCGTGGTTGCAGAATTAGACATGCTTTTCATTTTTTTCCCATACACAGGTTTTTACATCCTATAGTCCATTTGCAGAGCTGGTCCAGACTTCCCTGGGGCCCTAAGTAAAATTCTGATAAGGGGCCCTCCTACCTGAACTCTGTGAGCCAAAATATGCCAATTTATCGATAATACTCTGCCTTTTTTGTTGGTTAAAGAATAAACAAATGTATATAGTACAAAATTATGTATAAGCACAAATATTTATTGGACAAATGTGATCACATTCATATGCTGTCTCTAGACTTTTTAACCATTAGACTTTTTTAAACTGATATAGAAGGACTGTGATCACCATCACACACACATGCTCTGTCTAGAATGCCTTTTTGATGTTGTGTTTCACCTTGGTTGTCTCTGATGGTAAAGTTGGGGTTGATGTGTTTGTCTGGCACCATAGAGAAGTAAAAATGGTGGCCTTCAGCAGGGTCATCTGCATCCACAGCACTGATGATCTGGATGAGCTTCAAGGAGAAACATATTGCTTACTGCAAACCTTGACATGCTTTCAACTTAATCTCAATTGCACTACAGCAAGGATCTTGTTGCCAGCTGAGATCCATCAGCATTTATCTCTGTGTACAACAATGTACACATGTAAGCTCGAGCCAATCTGAGACTCTATTGTTTACTTGATATGATATAGAGGTTACATCTCTGAGTTCCACCTTTATCCTCACAGCTTGTAGAGAACAAGAGATAAATGCAACGAGATCCCTGCCAGGGGTGCATGCATGCTATTGATCCTGATGCCCAATCCACCACACCTACCCTAATTGATCATTTGCGGCCTGAAGACAATGTCTGCTGCACTGAGTTTTAGTAACACATGGAATATAAATTGGGAGACAGAGGCTTAAGCAAAGTCTGTAGCTCTGGCTGGTAATACCCATAGGGCTTAGCCTGACAAAGTATGAACAGCCATTCACAGTGCTTCACAGAGCCTAGAGCTGAGTACGCTGGTGTTGAACTGCATCCTCCCCGCAACATGCTCATTCATCCTTGGTTTTACTTCTTTGTGCTGGTAAATTTGGCCTATTGAATGAAGCAGTTCTTCAGAAGTGCTAGGCTTGACTGAATGCAGGCTGACTGGAAAATCCACTAGATACTTCACACAGTGAGTGTAGCACTTCGCTTAAAACTGCAGAAAAGCAACACTTCCACAAGGCTGTCCCTTGTGTGCTTTTCCAATAAATGACGGTTGTGTGTGTGTGTGTGTGTGTGTTACTCCTCCTTACCTCTCCTGCCTCTGTGCCCTCACATACATAGGGCTGATAGTCCCTGGACAGCGTGGGTATGTTGTCATTGATATCAAGGACTTTAATGGTCACAGACACTGAGGAAGAGAGTTGATTTTTGTCTGAAACAACACAAAAAATAGATAAATACACAGCAGACACTCAGTCATTCTGACTGTAAAGGAGTTTTACCAGTACCTAGGGGACAATAATTTACCTTTCAGCTCTACAAGTGCAGATTTCATAGCGTAAAGGCGCCCTTGAATATCAAACTGTATTTTCATTGGCATAGTTGAATAATGAGAGTTTGGTACTTGGAACTGAAGTGTCATGCCAAACATTGTTGTGTCTTCCTCCAAATGCAAATGACCAAACAATGGCAATGGGTCAAGTCCAAAACCCCAAGACTGTTTTGTATCAATACATTTAATATCTATACTCTCAATATTAAGGTGTCCTTAAGGTGTCATCACATTTGTTTTTTGCATTTCACGTCAATTTCACAACACCAGAAGAAAAGTAATTCTAAAACTACAATAAATTGTAACTCTGTTCACAACCTCACAATTCACAACCTTTTGTTAGTTCTGGCAAAATGGTAAACACAGCACACAGAGTATCTGTAATGATTTGTGCACCATTGAACAGACAAAGACAGATAAGGGATGCGGAAGTACTTGCAGGGGTTTAGGGCTTAAAAACACATCGACAGGAAGCCAAAACAAACAGAGAGAAACACACTGACAGAAAGTAAAACGAAGAAATAAACAAACTCATGATAACAAACGAGGACTAACTGACATGATAACTACAGAAACAAAAGGACTAACAAATATTGACTGAAAAGAAAGGGTCTTAAATAAATGGACAGAAGTACACAAACCTGGGACACACTGATGAATGGGCAAGGTTACAAAGGAGACACAGCAGGGAAAGGGTAGAGTAAAGGAGGAGACAGGACCAAAACAAAAACTCAACACGTGCTCAGAAACACAGGGAGGAAGACAAAACAAAAACAAGTCGGGAAGAGACAAGGTAGTCAGGACTGATACATGACAATATCAGATTGCTTTGTGAATCAGGCCCCATGATCATGGTTTTCCACTGAAGGGATGGTCAAATTCAGAATGTGATGAAACATCGGGTGAAGCTAATGTGGCCTCTTGAAGGGCAGCCAGTTACAGCAGCTTGTCCTTTAAAACTTCCTTTTGTCTTAATTAGTTAAGATTTTATGTAGTCTCTGTTGTCTTATTACTATACATTTACACCCGACTCGTTCAGGACAGGGGTGTTTTCCTTGCTTGTTTTGGGACTTTTCTTTGTGTTGACGTTGGGGGAGCATGAGTGCAGCCATGGCTCCATTGGTTACACCAGCAAATAGCTGTTATAAACTTGTCCTTCCCTCAGTCATCATGAGTAACACAATTTGGTACATCTCCTGCCTGTCTACAAACCAACTGTTCACAGGAATGAAGAAAGGTTCACAGGTGTGCTGTCAACATAAGTCAGATGAGAAGTTGGTCTGACAGGGCCTATGATGCTCTGAACGACTGCTTTGAAACAACAGTTCAGGAGTTTCTCCATGAGGCCAGATGGTGAGGATGTGGATGGTTCACTGATTGCATCATAGAGTTCATAAATTTCTGGGTGGAGAACAGTGTATCCACCAAGACTCTACAGTGATATTCCAATAACAAGTCCTGGCAGATCTGAAGGCCCTTTTGGAAGAAAAGAAGAGAGCCTTTAAATCTGGAAACAAAGAGGACATGAGAAGAGTACAGAAGGAGCTGTGAAGGAAAATAAGGGAGGGCAAGTAAAGATCAGTATAGGAAGGCCAGCTGCAACACAACAATGTGATAGGAGTTAGGAGGGATCGTAAAACCATTTCAGGTTTTAAGGAGTCTAAAAGGCAACCTGTAGGAAACCTGTAATGGACAAACAATGTCAATTCCTTCTTCAACAGATATGATCTATTATATGACCTTCCCTCAGCCCACCTTGCATCCCTGCTTTCAGCTCCCAACATTCAACCATGAGCTTCTCTGTCCCTAACTAGAGAACAAGTGAGGAATATGAAAGTGATGAAGGCAGCAGGTCCAGACAACATCTGTCCTGGGATCCTGAGGTACTGCGCAGACCAACTGTGTGGGATGGTAAAGGACATTTTCACCCTAAACCTGGAACAGGAGAAAATGCCAGTAGTCTCAAAGACATTATGTGTAGTACATTTCACAACTACTGCATACCCCAGTGATCAGGGCACTGACCTCGCATCTGATGAAGGCTCTGGAAAGACTTGTTCTTGCCCATATTGATTCACTGATGGGACCAGCTATGGATCCTCTACAATTTGCCTACCAGCCAGGCACTGGAGTGGATGATGCACTTACAGTTACCTACTCCACAGATCTCTCGCTCATCTTGAAAAGGCAGGAAGCACTGTAAGAATCATGTTCTTTGACATATGGAGTGCTTTCAACCCCATCAAGCAAGATGGAGAAAGCAAGGGTGAATCACCATCTCATCATGTGGACTATGGACTACCTCACAAACAAACCACAATAGGTACGACAGAAACACTGCTCTGCAGCACAGTGGTCCACAGGGAAAAGTCTTTACTCCATTCCTCTTCACCCTCTATGCTGCGGACTAACACCTAAACCAGTCACTTTCAGAAATTCTCCTCTGCCATCATTGGTTACATCTCAGACAATGATGAAAGGGATACAGAGAAGTCACAAGGGATTTTGTGGACTGGTGCCAGCAGAACTGCCTCCAGATCAACATGGGTAAGTTCTCCTCACCCACTGCAGTGAACAGCCAAGGAAAGGACAGTGAGATTGTCAAGCCCTAATGTACAAGTAACTGGGTATTTATCCTAACAACAAATTGGACTAGTGTGACAAGACACATGCCCTGTATAAAAAATTCAATGTAGATATAAGTAATATCTACAATTTATGTGCACATCAAGTCATTACCTGTTCAGAAATGTGCAATATTCATACAACTGCATATGTAAACTGTAAATTTGTATCGTTTCTAATTCTATTTTTTATATTTATTTCTATTTTTTCTATTTTTATTTTATTTTCTGCTAGCAGACACCTTATTTATTTATATAGTATATCATATCTTGTATGATGCACATTTTTGTTTACTTACTTTTGTTTACTTGCTTTTTATCTGCTTACTGTGTATTCTGCTGTAACAATGCAAATTTCCTCCAACGAGGAGGCTCTTATGTGGAACTAGAGGAAGAAAGTATGGAAAAGGCTAACCTGGTGTTGTTATAATGTGCAGCATCTTTAAGCCATGTTAAGCTCTGTAAATGGAAAATCAGCATTCTGAATTCATTTTGAGGTATAATAACAAGGTTGTAAACAGGCCTGTAATGTAGCATTTGAACCTTTTTCACCCAACCGATGTCACATACTTATTATTTATACATTAAAGGACAGCCTATACAAAATTATTATTTAGCCTAATTAACAAACAATATCAGTTTTTAAGCACAATTTTAGTGCCCCTGGATACTGAATACATCTGGCTAGTCACCCAGGTCACATATATTGATCTGACAATAGTCACATATAATAATGATACACCACTTTGTCTGGAATTAATTTTCAATGTGTCACATTCTGGAAGGGCCGCAATTGTGTTAACGGCAGGGTGGTCAGGCATTAGACTCAGTTTGAAGCCCACCTGGCTCATTATAATATTTTCCCTGTAGAGATCCAGTCAAAATGTCAAACCCCTCATGTTCCAAATACATTTTGTTCAGGGTGCTCACTGAGTAAGCTTTTATTTCTCTTTCTGTAAAAAAGCCACTGATGTGTTGTTTCCTTTCTGGTTGCAGCGCCACGCTAAGTGGTATTTGTCTGTCTGTCTGTCTGTCTGTCTGTCTGTCTGTCTGTCTGTCTGTCTGTCTGTCTGTCTATCTATCTATCTATCTATCTATCTATCTATCTATCTATCATTTAATCTGTACACAACATCAATATTATTTTTGAACTGCATAACATTAATAGAAGATATTGTAAAGCTGTAGGCATTCACAGTCCTCATCATTTTAGTAGACATATTGTTATACTGAAAGTTCAATGCCAGACACTACTTTTTTTGATTAGCTGCCATATAATAAGAACATCCAAAAGACTTGACTGCAAAAAGTTGAAAAACTGACCCTTAAACTAAAGCTACCCTTAACACTGATCCTTAACACCAGAGATCTGTACTTTGAGGGTAGTTACATGCCATTTTGAAGGCTTTATAACTCATTAATTTTTATTAGTAAACTTTTCTAATAAAACTATACATTAATATTTTTCAAAACCCACCAGAGACACAATCTCTGCAACATTTGTCCATGCATTATTGCTTTAATCAGTGTCTCTGCGATGATGGATACAAAATGGATGGGTTGGATAAAGGGATGGATAAAAACAGGGAACCTTAAAACTGTAACAATGAGCTTATCCTCAATGCTGCACAAGAATGTTTGAATAAGTAAAGAATGATTCATACATTGCATTGAGGATATCGCACAAACAGCAGCCACTTTCCGATTGGATAGACACATCGAGATGGCTTGTTTAATTTGCATTGTTGAAACATAAGTTTGTTTCAGATCAGCTTTTCACTAAACTGCATCTTCCAGACTGGATTTACCGTACCGCTCATGCACTGTGTGGTCATGTCTGTTGGATCCTATGTTTCTCACTGAAAACAAATGGGATATGCTGCAGTGCACTGATGCACCTGAGCTATATAATTATGATTATATAGTTATTGAATATAATCCTAAATTAAACCAGAAGCATTGTTTGTTGTTTATTGGTTGAATATGTGAATAAATAATGACACACATGCATACTTAATGACAGTACAGTCAGTACTGTCCACTAAGAATGTAATGTTCTGTATATTTCTGTATGTTTCTGTATATTGTGTATATACATTGAAATAGTGTTCAAGCTATGTGTTTAGTAAATGTTTTGTAAACAGTTAAAGCAACATTATGTAGCAACTATGCCTTAAAATAAGAACTTCAAACTGACTGAGGTTTAGACGCCTCATGAGAACTTTGTGTAATTTGTGTATTCATATAAAATATTGATTTACCGGACCTCTCATGCACTGTGTGGTCATGTCTGATGGATCCTATGTTTCCCACTGAAAACAAATGGGATACTCAGTGCACTGATGCACTAGAGCAGTGTAAGTGCACCATAACAGCAAAGTTAGGCTTACTGTAATGATGGAAACCTGTGCTTAGAATTAATTTGCATTCAGTTTTTAATATAAAATTAGGCTGTAATTTTGATTATATAGTTCTAGAATATAGTCCTAAATTAAACCAGAAACATTGTTGAACCCAAGTTCTGATCCTAAAAATAAGCAGAACGTGGGCTGTATTACATTACTAAAGCCTTAACAAGACCAGATTCATCTAGCATAACTAGTCCAAAACAATACATCAATATAGGATAGGATAAAACTTTATTGAGGAAAAGTGGTGAGGAAAAACTCCTTCAGACTGGGAAGAAGAAACCTTGAGAGGGACCCAGGCTCAAAAGGGGAATCCATTCTCCACTGATAGACAGTGGACAGCTCAGACATAAAGCACAAAAGAACAAAGAGAACAGGGCAAAAACAGTAAAATAATAACAAAGTACAGCTAAAGTGTGAGCAGGCTGTGTATGGGTGAGTATGAGTTATGATAGAGTTATGTAAGAGTATAGGATACAAGCTCAACTTGTATCAGTAACTACAGAACCTTTACATGAGTCAGGCAGTAATCGGGTTCCTGCTTGGCAACCAGCCACAAATCTAATATAGTAAGACACAATGTAAATGTCAGGTAGAACGCAAACGTCAGTTTCTTTTTTATACTTTGAGCCACAATATGAACAAATATATGAGCTATGAGGAACAGGAGAGCCCGGTTCCTGTTATACTTATTCCTGTTATATGCTATTCCTGTGATAACTGTCCTAACTGCTCACATATGGCTGAATGATTAAAAATGATTACATTGTATCAGACAGCAACAAAAAGGAGACTTTAGCCACTCACTCATTTCTTTGGCTGTGACAGTGAGATTATGCCAGGCTGCTGTCTCTCTGTCCAAAGTTTTGGCCACTGACACTGTCCCATTGTTAGGGTCAATCCGGAAGACTTGTTTTAAGTCACTGCTCTTCGATATGGAATATCTGTGGGGAAACAATCCAAGGAAAAATTGAATGCATTGCAGAAATACTAGATGATTGTCTTGTAAGGTTGAATATGTAAATAAAGTATTTGTTTGCAGCAGAGCTATATTAATGACATACATGCATATATTAATAAAAGTCCAGTCAATACTGTCCACTAAGTATGTAACACGGTGCATATTCTGTATGTTTTTATGTGTATATATTTATATTGTGTTCAAGCTATCTGTGTTCAGTAAATGTTTTATAAACAGTTAAAGCAACATTATGGAGCAACTATGCCTTAAAACAAAAAAACTTCAAACTGACTGAGTGTGAGACCCCTCATGAAAACTTTGTGTAATTGGTGTATTTATATAAAATATTGTAACATCACTCTCCCACATCAGTCAACATGCCTTTGCTCACTTTAGATGCCAGTTAGATGCCAAAAATCCAGAAATACATGAAAAGTTCTTGAGTGGAGGCTCAACATAATGTTCTCTTTTGAATAGGGTATCTTAAAATCATTAAGTGTCTTAAAGGACAGGTTTTACACATTTCTGTACAATTTATGTATTGTAATGTAATGCAGTGTTTGTACTATAGTGAAAGAGTCATGTAGACTAAGGGAGACTGGACCAGCACTATTGTCATTTTTCCAGTACACAGGAGCATTACAGCAGACATGCTGATCCAGTCATCCAGTGTTCAATATCAATAATATACAAGTAGTTTGACAAGAGGAGGATGGGTCTGCCCTCAATGTTTTTTGCTCCTGCTCTGGGGGAGCTTTGCCTTGCTAGTGTTGTTTTTTGAATTTGCTAACTGGGGGGCATTTACATCTTCTTCATTTGTTTCGTGCACTGCTGATCATCATATTTTGCATTTCTGTGAAACTGATTTGTGACATCAGTTGTAAAAGGTACTAGACAAATACATTTTATTTGATTATTTGATTTGACTGATGTCAAGTTCGAGCGGACCGAACAGATGGCAAGGGTGTGGTGGCATACGTAGGGGTTAGGAATTTAATGAAATAAAGAATAACAAAGCACTTACAGAGTGGGGAACAAAGTCCAAACAAAACAAAAGCGAACTATGTTAACAAACAGGGTAGCTAACAAACAGGGAATAAAACATTCCAGAAACAAACAGTGACAGAAAAAAAAAAACTACAAACCAGTGACAAACAAAAGGACTGACAAAGACAGTCTGAGACAAAGGGTCTTAAATACAACATGACATTGATCACACCTGGGAATTGATAACCAGGGGGCAAGGTTACAAATCAGACACAGGTGGGAATGGGCGGAGCAAGGGGGGAGACAAGGACAAAAACAACCCATGTGCTTAGGAGCACATGGTGGAAACATCATCAAGACAGGAAGACAGAGGTAAACTGGACTGACAAAGGGCAGACATGACAGATGTTGGGATAATATTACATGATTTAAATGAATATGACTGAGCACTGTGCAGTTCTCACAAGCACTGTTCTGTCTACATCTCCAGAGTTACACATTGCAATTAGCAGCATGTCGAGCCCAGGATAGTAACAGTAGAGCCGCTATTTTACCTATTACAAGTATTAGGACTTGCAGCAAAAAAAGAATTTTCAAGCACTTGGGGGCACATAAGCCATATATTTATGTGGATACATAGGATACTGGTAGAGCTGGCTAATAATTACAGATCAGGGACTGGGAGCTATATAAGGGGAAAACAATATCTGTGTCTGTGTAGACTGTATTATCAGTCCATTCTAAATAATGTTTTTGTGCTTCAATTTAATTTAGATTCAAAAACAGACATTTTTAAACCTGTGTGTTTGTGATGAAGCATTTACATATAAGAAACTGTTCTGCCTTGGCAGTTTAGCTATTCCAGTCTAAGTAGCTTTTTAAAAGAAGCGGCTAACTAAAACAGTGGTGTATTCATTATTTCAGATTTCATTTGAATCAATAAAATCACTGTAATCAAGAAAACATGAGAAAAGAAACTATTTGTGGTTTAAAATCGAACAATCCTTGTGATTTAATAATATAATTTAAAAAGTCTATATAAAAAGTCATATATCTGCCCTAGGATTTGTTTAACCTGAAATGTCTTCTGTTATGAATTTGATTCAAATACAGTGGTAAAATTATATTTCACAGCTTAATTAAGTTGCATAAACAAAATGGATTAAGCTCATCCCAAAGCTTCCTTCAAAATTTCAAAAGTCGCAATCATCTACCTGCTACACCGAGCCCACTCGCACCTAGATAAGGGGAACGGCACAGTGAGGATCCTGTTTCTGGACTTCTCAAGTGTTTTCAACACCATCCAGCCCCTTATGCTCCAGGACAACCTGAATGGGATGTGAGTGGACCCCTGCCTGGTCACCTGGATCTCCAGCTACCTCACAGACAGGTCGCAGTATGTCAGGCTGAAGGACATCATGTCTGACACTGTGATCAGCAGCACTGGAGCACCCCAGGGCACAGTGCTGGCCCCTATTCTCTTCACCCTGTACACGGGAGACTTCTGCTACAACTCAGAACTGTGTCACATCCAGAAGTTTGCTGATGACACAGCCATAGTTGGATGTATCAGGGATGATAGTGGGGAGGAGTATTGGTGAGGTGAGTACCTGGTGAGGGACTTTGCAGCCTGGTGCCACAGGAATCATTTGCAGCTCAACACCTCAAAGACCAAGGAGCTGGTCATTGACTTTGGGAGGTCCAGACCAAAGTCACAACCAGTTCTGATTGGAGGAGATGAGGTGGAGGCTGTGGACTCCTACAAGTACCTCGGGCTGTGGCTGGACAACAAGATGGACTGGTCAACATCGACCACCTTTACAGAATGGGACAGAGCAGGCTGTACTTTCTGAGGAGGCTACGGTCCTTCAACATCTGCAGGAAACTCCTGTGGATGTTTTATCAGTCCATGGTCGCCAGTGTCCTGTTCTACACTGTGGTATGCTGGAGGGGCAGCATATCCAAGGAGGACACACACAGGCTGGACAAACTGATCAGGTGGACTGGCTCTGTGGTTGGCACAAAGCTGGACTCTCTGGTGTCAGTGGCAGAGAAGAGGACTCTGAAGAAGCTACTGGAAATTATGGACAATGCCAGTCACCCTCTGCACACTGTCATCAGCCACCAGAGGAGCCTGTTCAGTGAGAGACTGCTCCTTCCCAAGTGCAGGACCAACAGACTTAAAAACTCTCTTTGTCCCACATGCCATCAAACTGTACAACTCCTCTCTGGGGGGTGGGGGGTGGGGGGCTAACAGGAGGATGGAGGATGGGAAAGGGTAGGAATGACCAGTAACTCACAACCCACAAACACAACACATCTGGACTTGGTGCAGTATACAGTTCAAGTGCAATAATAACAATGCAATATACAGTTCAAGTGCAATAACAATAATAATGTATTTATTTAGTGTTTCTTTACCAAGTTATTATCTCTTTCTACCTTTTCTCTTCTGTACCTATGCTGCGGCTGGAACCTTAATTTCCCTGAGGGAACCCTCCCAAGGGATCAATAAAGTTCTATCCTATCCTATCCTATCCTACTTTTTTGTGAAGGCTTTACATAAGACATTGGAACACTACAGTGAGGACATGATTATATTTAGGCATCAGTGAAGTTAGGTACTGATGTTGGATGTTTAGTACTAGATCAAAAATACTATTTACTCATTTCAACAGGATGCATTTTTAATATTATATAGACCAGTGCTGGACGCTTATGCAAAATAGAATGATTTATGCATTTGACCAGATTTGGGACTTTTAACTGCACATTTTAAATTCTGGATGTAGATGTAGTGTGTGCAGTTGAACACCTATGTCAACAATGGGTGCACCTTAAAGTAGCTGGATTAACTGAATTAATCGAGGATGTAATCATGTCTGGATACTTATGGACATATAGTGAATGTGGAAGTAAAGTGTGTGTGTCTCATGTGAATGTGTAAGACACATTGACATAGGATGTAGAGGAGTAAAAAGTACATCACTGGTCAAAAGTTTTAGAACACATGTTTTAGTATTGTCTGCTAGTGTTGCAGGGTCCAGGTAGTACTAAATTTCTTAATTTGCCATCTTGTAAACCCAGGATCTTTTGAGCAGCAGTGTAGGATATCTTACCCTAAAATGTGAAAGTAATTGAAATATGGTATCACCATGGCGGCACGTGCACACGTCATAGCTTCCCTTTCTCCTGAGGGAACAGTGTTTTTTGTGTTTTTGTCCCATGAGTTGCAGTGTTTTGTATGTCTTTGTCTTGTTAAGCATCTTTAAAGTGCTCAAACACCTGTGAGTTTTTGCTCAATGTTAGAAAAAACATTTTAGAGCTATACTCTGAACAAAGAAAAGAGCTGCGAACCTATGGTCTGCTCAGGAAACCAGTGCCACGACGACCCCAATTCCTTCATGTTGCCCAGAATGAAAGTGCCACAGTGTCACAATCAGGACTACATTCACCATCTACAATCAACTCTGACACAACAATGTATTTATGGAAACATTGCTGAACAACAACTTCCCAGACCACTCTATTCAGCTCAAGTGACTGTGTTTACATGAACCATGCCTGGTGCATGTTCAGACCATGTAGGCCTGAGATCAGCTAGAAACAACCTGTCCCGGGGCATCAGAAAGGCTAAGAAGCAGTACTCCAAGAGGATAGCTCACTGCTTCATTGACAGCAGAGATACACGAAGCCTTTGTTGGGGGATACAGACCATCACAGATTACACCCCCCCTTTGAGAGCACACCACCTCCATGCTGAACAATCTAAAGAATTTCTTCATTCAGTTTGAAGCAGACAATAGCACACCTGCACAGAGAGTCTCTCTACCTCCTGGTGAACAGGTGCTGACATTGTCCCAAAACAGTGTAAGAAGATCTTTCAGCAGGATCAATGATTGGGAAGCCCTGGGTCCAGACAATATTCCTGGTTATGTGCTGAGGGACTGTGCATAGGAACCGGTCTTTAACACCTCACTTATCCAGGCCATTGTTCCCACATGAAAACCACCACTATCTTCATTTTCCCAAAGAATGCATCACAATCTTTTTTCAAAAATTCATTTACTATTGTTTGGTGGCACTCATCCCCATTTCTTATGAAATGATTTCAACGTCTAATCATGCAACACATCAAGTCCATCCTAACCCCTTCTAGACTTTCTAGACAGACAGTAAGGGTCAGTAGCAACACATCCAGTATTATCACAGATTGAACACAGAACCCCTCCAAGGATGTGTGCTCAGCCCCCTTCTATTCACTCTGCTGATATGTGACTGCACACAGTCGCTCAGCTCCAACCTCTTCAAGTTTGAAGACAACACAACTTTAGTGGGTCTTATCAGCAAAAAACGAGACAAACTAGAGAAGCAAAGCGAGTCACCTGGCCTTGTGTTGCACTCACAACAATCTCTCAATGAACATCAGTTAGATGGAGGAGATTGTTGTGGATGTCTGGAGAACAGACCCCCAGAATGCTCCTCTGACCATTAGAGGAGCTGTGGAGAAGTTTTTGGGAGTGCATGTCCCAAAAGACCTGTCCTGGAGCAACAACACAGCATCACTGACCAGAAAAGCCCACCAGTGCCTCTACTTCCTCCATAAACTGAGAAGAGCTGGAACCCCAACACCCATAATTTGTACCTTCTACAGTGGTGCCATTCAGAGCATCCTTACCAGCTTTTTCACTGTGTGGTACGGTGCCTGCACCTCTTTTTTTTTCTTTTGCAAGACCCTTCAGTGCATTGTGAGAGCAGCTGAAAAGATCATTGACATGTTTCTCCCCTTATTCCAGGACATTCATAGCACCCGCCTCACTCAGAAAGCCCTCCACATGGCTGGTGACTCTACCCACCCACTCCACAGCTGCTTCAAACTGCTGCAGTCTTCAAGCTAGACCCAGTAGACTGAGGTACAAGCTCTGTCTACGAGGCTGTCCGGATGCTCAATTTTCTGCCCTGCCCCCTCCCCATTTTGCTCCTTTCACATGTGAACTCAGGATCACTCAAGAACTCAAGACTTTGCAGCACACGGAACTGTAAAGAAGCACACTTTGCAGTACTGTCTATGATTGCACTCTCCATACATACAGACCTAATCTGTTAGCTGCCTCTGCCACCTTAAAGGGACCCTTAAATATTATTATTTTTTATATTTTCTACAATTAATGTGTTCAGTGTTCAATTAATCTTTACTGCATAAACTAATTAATTAATTAAATTAATATGACTTTGAAATATTCTTGATAAAGTACTGGTCCAGCTTAGAATATATGGATATCCAAAGTCATTTTTATTGATAATTAACTAATTAAATAATTAATATTTTGATAATTCATATATAAAAAAGAAAACTCGTATTTTATATTCACTACACATAAAGTGACATTTAAAATCTTTGTTTTACTTTTGAACAATTTGGCTTATAGATTGTAAAATTATTTCAGTTTATTATAATATTTAAATTAGATCAAGCAGAAAATGTTATCTTTTGAATCAAATTATGAAACACTTAATATTTTCACCAGCACTAGTATATGTAAGAAATATGTAAGTACAGTAATAAATGCATGCAATAATGTCCACCTCTACCAATCTTGTACCTTTTAAACATCAACTTTACTGGAGAAGGAAAACCCATCTGTTTTTGGCAATACATGTGAATTATGTTTGTTTATAGTCCTTAGCTATGAGACGGAGCTGTGATAGCTTAGAGCGCATTTATAAGCAGAAAATTGTAATGTCACCTGGACCTCATCTCTTGCTAGGCTGCCACTGTAAATAAGCATTTTGCTTTTAATTGCCTGGCTGGGTTAATAAGGAAGATGTAGGAAAGCACTTTCAAATAATGTATGCTATGTAATCTGTTTCCAGAATCCCCTGTTTGATTGTCCTTTTTGTAGTGCTTTTGGAAATTTGTCTGGCCTGACATGACAGGCCAATAACATTAAAGTTGAAGCATTACAAAAGGACTGAAAATCTGCTGTAGAAGCAAAAATACATGGCCTACAATGACAAAGGTTGTTATGTTCACTAAAATATGCAGTAAGTGACATAAATCTAATGCGCCTTTTTTTAATTCAGTGAATATCCACTCACTGTCTGCTAGTTGTCCTTTCTTTGTATGGGCTGGAAAACCCAATAGCACACCATTAATCCAACTGCCACAGCTCAATAAATGGTTAAATGTTTATTTATTTTTTTTACTGCAGTGCACTAAAACTAGAACTTGCACTAAGTTAGAAGTGTTGTTATTGTTACCCAGTTTGTCCCATCTAGGGCCATTATGCAGTGTACAATTCACATGGGGCCCATGTTTAACCCCTCCTTGTACCATCAGGGACCCTGGTGATTATCCACATGCAAGGCCAACCTGGAACCCATGGACGAAACTGGCTCACAAAAATGCAAAGATCTATATGCCACAGTGTCAGGTTTAGTTGAATCAGGTACGTTGGGAGCTGGGCAGGCTGCACCTCAGCCTTGCCAGTCACACAAGCCTGCTTCACTAACCTTTAAGGCACCTTTGCCACCATAATGACACTATCCAATACTACAACCTCATATTTCCTGGAGTATAGTATAAAACATTCAGCTGCTTGTTCTTGAAAATAAATGGACGTCAATTGCCAATAAGCTCAAATATTCATTATTACTACACTACAATAAGGTGTCTTTGGTGAACTGTTAAAACATAGCTCTTTGTGCTGAGCATGGTTGTTCTTTCACCAGCTTCCACTGAGCCAGTGACAGAGCTGCTGTCTTTCCTCTGTAGGCGTGCATCACTTGCAAATCCACAAACGTACACAGTTCTGAATTCCAAATGCCACCCCATACTGAGAGTTATTATTTTGGCACGACCAGTGCTGGCTGCTTTGTAACACAAGAGAGAAAGAGAATGGAAAGAGAGGGAGTAAGGTAAAGTGAGAGTGAGAGACCTATGTTTTATTCAGCAGCTCTCATTTCCTACTAAAGTAATATGCGATAAATATGAGCATGTGGCAAGCAGCTGCTATGATGAAGAGCAGAGGAAGAGGTGTGCAGGGAGTGGGTAACTCAAGCCAGAAAAAAAAAAGTATTCCTTTCTCTCTGGAGGGAGGGTGCTGTTTAGAAATGTCACATGCAATCACATACGAGATCTGGCCAGAAACACACTGGATGATGGCCTAATTCAATAAACACTGTATCTGTCAAATTAATATATAGTAATGGATAATGACTTATTGTTGTAGTAAAAACTGTGTCATTCACCAACAATCTTTAAGCAAAAAAAAAAGAAAAAGAAACTTAGGCTTTTGTTTTCATGAAGATTCTGACATTCACCAGTGTTCTCACTTTTATGAAGATGAGGATCCATCATTGTAAGAGCATAACTGTGGATGACTGTACAGTTTAAGAAGAAACCATAAATGCTTAGGACATAATTGGTTAATGAGGCCCAAAGATCCAGTGGTCAGACACAGATCTCAAAGTTCTAACTTTCAAAGTTCTAACTAAGTATACACAATACTTCACCTTTTGAACCCTAAGTTTATCAAAATGCAGAAACCACAGTGACTGACAATCAAGAAAACAAGGAACTTGATTGCCACTGTCCTATCAAGCCATTGTTTTTGGTCTCCGGCAAGTCATGATACTCACACCGTTGGGACTAAGCTCATGATAAACATCACAACTGCAACTGAGATGTACTGGAATTACTGAGTACATTAATACAGAATAAAAAAAAACTAGTATCTTATAAAGATCTACACTATGGAAGAGGTTTTTTTTCCAGTTAGCTCAGCTTGACTCTATCTCTTTGTTCTCCTTAAACACTTAAATGTCCATTGTTTCCTTAAAAAGTTAAACATCCATATTGGGATACATTTGTTTATGTTAATTCAATAATTTTATTGTTCTTTATTGTTTCACTCAATTTTCTTAACATTGTGTTTGCTGATTATTTCTTTTCATACAAAAAGAAGGTTTGCAAAGATTTAGTACTTATATTTGTAAGCAGCAAGCCTGAACGTGAGGCTGATGGCAATTTCACACAAAATGAGACATGTATACTACCCTTTTAGTGTGATTTAAAAATAATGTAAGGATGCTAAGTGATGAAATGTACAACAATGAGGAAGGATTCATGGAAAGAGTTTGTTTTTGTGTACTCTATGATCAGATGACTGGTGCTTGATTTTTAAAGGTATACATAGCTAAATGCAGTACTTATGGTGCTTTTAGTAAGATGTCACATAATTTAAATGACTGTGTTTTGAGTGTTAACTCACATTTTTTGTTCTGCATCTCAGTTTGGACAAAAATACACATTGAGTTGAGCCTCAAAAACATTAGTAAATGTCATGCAGCTGATGTCAAACATTTTGTAAGATGTCTGTGTCTGTGTCAAGTGAAGAGACTTTCTTTCTCAAATCTTTTAATTATCTGTGTACAAGAACAGTGGAGGGAAATTATGTTCCTCCAGGACCATGGTGTAACATGAAGCAACACAGTGCTACACAACACTAAATAAAGTGCACTTTTTTTTTTTGAAGAAAGATCAGAAGAATATTCACTACAGACATTAGACACACAAACCATCTGTGTGTGTATGTGTGTGTGTGTGTGTGTGTGTGTGTGTGTGTGTGTGTGTGAGTGGTTGGGTGGTTGTGTCTAAGTGAGTTCAGGAGTCTAATGGGTTGGGTTTTGGTAGTGATGGCCCAGATGCACTGGTACCTTCTGCCAAACAGCATGAAAAGAATTAATGAGTGATGGGTTGGGTTGGGCCTTCCACAATGCTGAGGGCTGTGCTGATGAAGCGTGTAGTATAAATGTCCTTTCCCTCATGTGTGTTAACTGTTTATTACCACCTGTAAGATTATAATTTCCCCAAACACATGATGTTGTCACAGTGAGAGGCTTTTGACAATGAATCTCTGGACCCTTCCTGGAATTTGATCTGCTCGCACTTGATGAGCAGTCAGAGAGACTGCAGTCTGTGAAATTACATTACATAAAAGAGGTCTGAGTTCATTTACCTTCATGTTCTTTCTTGGATACAGAAATGTAAATGTTTCATAAATTTGAAAGTCTTTCTAACTGCCTGCTTGTCTGTAATCCAGTCGATACCAAAGCTCCCCATGTTTATGAGAATATACATGGAGACATTCCTAACCTGGAGATGGGAATTAAAAAATAAACAAAATTTGAACCCTGGCCACTGAGATGCTAAGACAGAGCTTAATCCACTCCTCTGTTGGTGGGAGAGACAAATGGGTAGCTGGGCTTATCAGCCCATCACTAAAGAAAGGTGCTTGTGTTTTACGTGGTTAAATGGCAAGGGTTTAATGAGCAGAGCACTGGTGGAGGATTAACCAGTGCTCTGAAAAGAAAAGGAAGAAATGAATAAACAAAAAATAAATAAATGGAAAACAGGAAAACACTTCTGCTTTTAAGGAGGGAACCTAGAGAGGTGCTTCTCTTTAAAGGAGGAAAAGTTGAGAAGTTCTCCTTTTTACAAAAGAGAAAGTAAAACAGCACACCCTTTTAAAGGAGGGAAATTCAGAAAAATTTCCAGCAGAGTTTCGGCATAGAGACACCAAGAGGGACATGAGGAAGCCTTAAATAGCCTCCACACACCTGATCTCAATCAGGCTGATTGTGGCCCTGATTGGTAGATGGCAACTCCTTACAGGCAACTACCATACTTTGCTGGAGATTGGCCCTCCAAAACTAAAGCTGTTCACCCTTGGAATAAGCTAACTATGTTCTATATACAAGACTCATGAAAATGCTGAAATAGTCTTTCTGTTTCAGAATTTTGATTCCATTTGTATAAGGATTTCTCTGTTGTTGTTGCTGATGATGCTTTTAAGTTTTTGTTTTTTTTTACCACATTTGTGTGATATTTTGGTATTGTGTAACATGTGTTTTTCTTTTTGTCTCATCTGAAAATCAATAGCAAATAAATAGATGCATGTGTGGTTTACCTGATAGGGTTGTTGATAGCATCTGTATCTCTTCCATAGACTGTGCCAATCTGTGTACCAAGAGGTGCATTCTCTAGTACCTTCCATTCATAGAAAGGAGTGGAGAAAATTGGAGGTTCGTCCACATCATTCACCATGATTTTAATCATTGTCCTGTCATGAAATTCATTGTAGGATAAGAATCTGGTGTCCACATTGGCATTGATGGCCTCTATGGCGATAACATAGCGACGCTTGCTCTCGTAGTCTAAGGGCTGATGAGAAAAGAGAGCAAAAACAAATTGCTAAAATTGAAATCTTAAGCATCATGATACCAATACTTAGCTTCTTTACATATGACTAAGCTTAAACATATGCTATTTTAAATTGATGCTCCCCTTTAATAATAATTATTAGTGTCATGCTAAACCAGTCTCTACCCTACAGAAACAAATGTTCTAGTAGAATAACAATCGGTTTACTGATTTTTTTTTTCTTTTATTCTGTAATTTACAGGCTATTTGTAACACATAATATCAAATGGCAATGCTTTATTTTAAGTTATAAAGTACTATACTTTATACTACATAGAGTTTCTAATAGATTTTGGAGCATTGTTATGAGGACTTGATTGCATTCTGCAACAAGATCAGGATGTTGGGTGATCACCATTCCACTTAAACTCGCCAACTCATCCCAAAATTCCTGTAATGACGCGAGTCCCAATATTACAATTTACCTCATATTTGGAGTCAATTTTAAAGATAGGAGAAGGGCCTAGTTTTAAAATTTTAATTATTAATGTTGGTAAGAGTGTTGATAAAAACATAGAGAATAGACTACTTTTATTTGGAGAATTCATATGGGGAGTTACGGATTTCTCTCATTGTTTTCAACTCAAGTGGCTTACAGACATACAGACAGACAGAAGGTCACATACAGTGCATCCAGAAAGTACTCACAGTACTTCACTTTTTGCACATTTTGTTATGTCACAGCCTTATTCTAAAATGGATTAAATTCATTTTCCCTCAAAAGTATACACACAAAACCTCATGATGACATAGTGAGAAAATGTTGTTTGCAATTTTTATTTGTTGATGTTGTTTACAAATTTATTAACAATAAAACACAAAATTATAACGTTCATGAATATTCATAGCCTTTGCAATGACACTCAAAATTGAGCTCAGGTGCAGCTTGTATTCAATGAAGATAATTCTTCAGAAATTTTTACACCTTGATTGGAGTACACCTGTTGTTATTTCAGTTAATTAGATATGATTTGGAAAGGCACACACCTATTTATATATGGTCCCAAAATAGTCTATGTCGGAGCAAAATCCAGGCTATGAAGTCTAAGGAATTGTCTGTAGACCAGGTCTGGGGAAGGGTCCAGAAAAAATATTGGCTGCATTGAAGGTGCAAATGAGCACAGTGGCCTCCATCTTCTATAAATGTTTGGAACCACCAGAACTCTTCCTAGACCTGGCCAACTGGCCAAACTGAATCTTTGTCATAGAAATGCCTTGGTCAAGGAGATGACCAAGAACCCAATGGTCACTCTGAGAGAGCACCAATGTTGCTTTGTGGAGAGAGGAGAAACTTCCAGAAGGACACACATTTCTGCAGCACTCCACCAGACCTGAATGGTAGAGTGGCCAGACAGAAACCACTCCTCAATGGAAGGCACATGCCACTCCATTTGGAGTTTGCCCAAAGGCACCTAAAGTATTCGTAGAACACGTGAAACAAAAAGTTTGAACTTTTTGATTGAATGACAAGACAATATAATCCATACAGTGAAGCATGGTGGTGGCAGCATCAGGCTGTGGAGATGTTTTTCTGCAGCAGGAACTGGGAGACTAGTCAGGGTCGAGTGAAAGATTACTACAGCTATGTACAGAGACATGCTTGATGATAACCTGCTCCAGAGCACTCTGGACCTCAGACAGGGATGAAGTTTTATCTTCCAACAGGACTATGACCCTAAGCACACAGCCAAGATAACAAAGGAGAGGCTTCAGGAAAACGAGAATGTCCTTGAGTGGCCCAGCCAGAGCTCAGACTTGAACCAAATTGAACATCTCTGGAGATATCTAAAAATGGCTGTGCACCAACATTGATGGAGCTTGAGAGGTCTACAAAGAATGGGAGAAACTTCCCAAAAATATATATGCCAAGTTTGTAACATCATACTCAAAAATACTTGAGACTATAAATGCTGCCAGAGGTGCTTCAACAAATTATTGTGAATACTTATGCATATGTTACATTTTTGTGTTTTATTTTTATACATTGACAAAGATTTCATCATGAGGTATTGTGTGTAGAATTGTGAGTGACAAAAAAAATGAATCCATTTTGGAATAAGGCTGTAACAAAACAAAATGTGAAAACTTTAAGAGATGTGTGGTAGTTTCTGGATGCACTGTGTCATAGCAGTACAATTAATAACAAGAGCTAAAAGAGTACTCTCAGTACTCAAGCTGTATTAAGAAACATAATAAATAAGAAATATATTAAATAACAATAACAACTAAAACTCCTGAACTACAGAAAAGGACTGTGCCATTATGAGTGTTATGTGATATGTAAATGCATAAACATTACACAGGTGTGATGATACAATACACATGAAGGTTCAGTGGCATAGATCTGACATGTACTGGAAGTCTGTGGTGTACAGGGTGAAGAGGAATGGGGGCAGTACAGTTCCCTAAAATGTTCCAGTGTTGCAGACCAGAAAATCTGACCAGCTGGTTCCCAGTTGCCTATGAGACAGGTAGTCCAGAACCCAGATTATCAAGGATTTATCCACTTGCATATTATCCTTCTTCTCCCCAAGATCAAGAGGTTGGATTGTGTTAAATGCATGTATAAAGTGAACCTTCTGAAGTAGGTAGATCAATGGTAGATTAATGCATCATCCACACCAACTTTCTGTTGATAAGCAAGCTGCAGGGTATCCATGAAAAGGATGACCTGAAGTCTAAGATGTAGTAGCGCATCAGTCTTTCCAGGACTTTCATGACATTGGATGTGAGGGCCACTGGTCTGAAGTCATTGAGAGTAGAGACAGATGAATTATTTGGAACAGGAACCAAACAGGATGTTTTCCACAGTAGGCACTTGCTCTTGCTTAAAACAGGTTTAAGAGACACTGAAGAATCCCAGTCAGGTAAGTGGCACAGATCCTCAGTACTCTTGGCCTGATTCTATTTGGTCTGGCTGCCTTGCCCAGTTTAAGCTTCTCCAGCTGTCTCCTCATCCGGTTGGTTATCACCTCTAACAGGGGGATGAGGGTCTTTGGAAAATGGATGTGGGGGGAGGGGCTGAGAATAGGAGGCTGTGGAGGAAGCAGCAGTGGTGGGAAGTATGGCCACTGCCCCTAGAGTTGAGTGGTGGTGAGGCGCTTTCTTGGCTATGAAGCTGGTGTTAAGAGACCTGGGGAAGTTCTTGGCAATGTGAGCACTGAGGACCTTTGTGTTCTTGAAAATTTCAATGCCCAAGTTTTTTATGTTTAGCAGAGAGTAGTTGCCTCATGCTATCCTGAAGTCAACAACCAACTCCCTAGTTTTATCCACATTCAGATACAGGTCTGCACCAGTCCATTAGCCACTGCATTTCCTCTTTGTATGCCAACATGTGTCGTTTGCAAACGTGATGATGTAGTTTGAACTCATAAGTCAGTGGGGCAATTAGTGCTTATTGTGCATGGATGCAAGGACATTACCCTGGCTAGCTCTCACTGTTTGCATGCTCCAAACTATGTAATTGCAGCCACGAGAAGGAGATTAATATAATAGAGAAGTGAATTATGTGACATGTACACACAATTTAAAATATTTTGATAAAAAGTTATGGTACAAAACCCATCTTCCAGGTGAAATCACCCTCTTCTTCTGATTGCTCTGTAAATGTTTACAGAGCAATTCACAATGATGAGTGAGCTATATTGGTAAGTGGACTCATTGGCACATAGGGAAATAGCAGAAGAAAAAAAGGTGGAAAAAAAGAAACACAAGCACAAGCTGCAGTTCATTCCGTTCCCGTTTCTGTCTGATGAGAAAATGGTTCATTCAAACTTGATGAGCCACCAGCTGTGAGCTAGTCCTTAACCAATGTTGAATTTTGACAGACACGATGATGCTAGTTAAAAACAGCATGCAAACCATTAATGTATCCCCCAAAGGAGAGTGGGGCAAGCCAGTCGTTTTCATAACAAGGTGATTCCGTCTCCATCCAATTCCCCTCAGTATTCCCTAGCAGACATGAGCAGTTAAGCAGGACATATAAAACTGTGTGTGTGAAGGGCACTGTCTGCTCGAAAGGAAACACACCATGGGAGCTGATCTCATCAAACCTAGGATGCAACAGCAATACCTCACCCACACACACACACACACACACTATGTCACTTTACTATGCAGAAAATGTCTGAGATGATGTCTGATGGCAGGAGCACATGTTTTTATCAAATAAATTATTAAACATGTAATACTCTGGTAAAATAAACTCATATGCCAAAGGAACAATCTACATTTACCTCCGAATGTCTGCCATGGACTCTTTCCAAGCCAATTAAAAAAAAACAACAACAAAAAAAAAAAAACTTGGAGCGAGGAAGAGACTGATTGCTGCTCTGACAGGCTTTTGTAATTAAATCATTTACATAGGGTTGTGTTCACCACCTGCCCGCAGGCATTTGAAATATTCAAATATAATGTGCTTAATTATGGAGCTTTCCCCTTAATAATATTATTTACAATACAATTTTAATTAGAGTTTATGGTAAATAGTAAATGTTTGGCACTCACTTTGGCTAGCGTTACTATCCCCTCCTGAGTGACAGGATCTGTTTGGATTCTGAAGGTGGCACTCTCCTCCAGATCATCCAGACTGTAGTTCATCTTGGCATTTACTCCAATGTCAGCATCCTCTGCCATGACCCTGCCCACTGTGGTGCCCACTGGTTCTGACTCTGCTAAGGCAAATATGTACAAGTCTGGGAGCAATAAAGAGAAATCCAGAATTAGGAGTAGTAACACATCTGACAGCAGTACAGTGGAATTCAACCTCCACATTTAATACATTCGTAGCACTGAAACAAACATACACTTAATTTTGGTCAATGAGAACACACCCCCAGGACACTCAGAGGGTTCCTCAATAATGAATATTAAAAGAGACATTCATGCTAGCCCATGTGGTTTAATTAGCAAACATTCAGTCCAAAGCCTACTTAGCTAAAATTTAGGCCATGGCTACCTGAAGAACATAATCTCTCTTTTTTTTTTTTTATAATTCAGATAGGAAATAAACTATACTTGAAATAATGTTTTAAATGTTTGCCATCAGTTGATCTACAGATATTTATCATTTAAATTAAAATGTCTATTTCCACCTTGATGGGGTATCCACTATTATTATTTATTGCCATCATGGCGACCATGTGGATAGTGTTCCTTCAGAATGTCCAGTCTTCTGTTTGGAGTCTTCAGTCATATTAATGCTTGGGTCATTATTTCTTGAATTGTATCCTTTCATCTTTTAGCTGGTCTTCTTCTTTTACCTATAACTGCCCCAAGCACAATGATCTTTTCCAGTGAATCTGTTCATCTTGTAATGTGTCCAAAATAACAGAGCTTCAGCCTGAACATCTGGGCTTCTAGCAAGAGGTTAAGCTTGATTTTGTCTGTTTTGCTGTCCAGAGAACTTTCAGACATTTATTCACAAATTTCAAAAGGCGTCTATATTTCTCCTGTCTCACTTGTTAATTGTCCAGCTTTTGCAAGCATACAGAACCATAGAGAAAACCACTGAATGGATCATTCTGATCTTTGGGTGGAAAGACACAGCTTTAAATTTGAAAAACTTCTCCATCAGTTGTAAATCTGGCACTGTTTATTCTTGATGTTAGTCTTCTTCATATTGAGCTGAAGTTCCATCTTTTCATTCTGTTCTTTAACCTTTTTCATAGGGTCTTTCAGGTCTTCCAGACTTCCCACTAAGAGTGTTTTGTCATCTGTATTTCAAAGGTTATTGATGTTTCTTCCTCTAGTCCTGCTTCTCTCATTATATGACTCACATACAGGTAGAAAAGTATGAAGATAGTATGCAACCTTGTCTAACTCCTTTACCAATGTGGAAGCGTTCTGCATTTTAGTGGTATGAGGGAAATTAAGCGATAGTTGGGACATTCTTTCTTTAGATTTGGGACATAAATTGACCTCTTCTAGTCTGCAGGACTGTTTTTCATCTGTGATGATCTGTCCCTCTTAAAGTTCCACTTGGCTGAAGTTTATTTCTGATCTCCTGTATCCTATGTAAATCAATCCTTGTTTTACCACATTTGTTCCCTTTTCAATATTTTTGCAAATTTTGTTGTAGTGTTTGTCCTTGTCCTTCCTGGCAGCTCTTGACTTAACTTGTAATGTCTTCAATCCGTCAATCAATTATTATTTTATTTTATTTTATTTTATTTTATTTTATATTATTTTATTTTATTTTATTTTATTTTTGAAACAACAGGGGTGCCACAAAGCAGCTTTACCATGTTTGAGCCTCTAGTAAACAAGCAAATGTCAATAGTGGCTAGAAACCTTGAGAGGAACTAAGACTTAAAAGGATAAACCATTTTCTGTAGAAAGGTAGAAAAGAAGATATAGAAGCCTACATATGTGACACAAATGGTATTTCATTTTTCCTTGCTCCTGTACAACCAGTCACACCCACAATGGTTTGTACTGATAAATCTACTAATGTTTGGTTGCTGCTATGAATTAACTTTTCAGGTTTTGGAACCTATTTTTTTTTTTTTGTGGAAATGCACTGAACGGTTCAAAATTAGGTTTGCAATTGTCTGGTTGACATAAAATATTGACTTAATATTGAAACATGTATAAACCTACCTCTTGAAAAAATTACTTCTCATAAATTACATCTCTTAAAATAACAACTTAATTGTGACACCAGGAAGAGGCAAGACACATGTACAGAAGGCCCTTATTTGGCCTGTATGAAGGGTTTGAACATCAAGAAATTTGGTACAAAGTGTCCAGAGTCAAAAGCAAAGCAAAGGTCAAAATCCAGCAATGTAAACATGGACCTCATTGCTCAAATGACAGCTTGTACATAGTTGCTCTTTCAATGGGCTTAAATAAAGAGCTGGTGGTAGGTAGGTGGAGGTAGAGAGCAGAACCAGTGAAAGCGGTGAATAACAGATCAAGATATGGTGCTAGGTTTTAAAATTGCAGTGGTCAAAAGGTCTCTATCATTCTTTTGTTAAAGTAGACTTATCTAGGGTGATATTGACAGTGAAAAAATAGAACACTGGTGACAAAGGCATCTGCAGTGGTTATTGTGCTCAGGGGGCTTCAAGTAGGCCTAAGCTGTAGGATTATGGCAGTGTGTGTTTGAGTTACTTAAATATCTATAGCTATAACTCTTTACTCATTTACCAATAATAACTACTAATGAATACAGTCCCCTTCAAACGTTTTGGAACTGTGAGGCCAATCCCTTTATTTTTGCTGTAGACTGAAAACATTTGGGTTTGACACTAAAAGCTGAATATGAGATGAACTGTTAGTGACATAAGCAACAATCTTTAACTAGAGGCTTCTGCAAACCACTGATTAGCAATGAGAACAGGACAATGAAGATGTCTACGGAAACATTTTGTCTGTCAATTTAAAGAAAAATGCAACCAAACTGATTAGGAGATCCTTTATTATGCAGCAAGATAATGGAGCAAAATTACAGAGGAGTTCATCAGGGGTAAGAAGAGGAAGGTATTAGACTGGCCTAGCCAATATAAACCCCGTAGAGCTGCATTTTACCTGAATCAGACTGAAGGTTTGTTGAAGTTATTGCTAGCAAAAATTTTTCAACTAAATATTAAGTCTTATTCACTTTAATTTAATTTGAGGTTTATCTGTTCTAATGAATCTTCTGATCTGTGTATCAGATCCAAATGAATGTACCTGGACATAAAAACTGAATTGTTGATCCTTTGTCTCATATTCATCTTTTAATGCCAAACTCAAATGTTTTCAGTCTACTGCATATCCTATATAGTATATAGTATTTACATATATAGTAAATGGACTCACAGGCAGTCATCAAATGCCAAAGGCCATAAGAAAACATGCAGGTGGCTTTTCCAACAGACCTACTTTCTCCAACAAATGTTAGAAGTATTGGAGTTTTTGCACATAGATTTAGAAAATGTTGAATGGTCATAACCCAGTTTCAGTGTCCTGAAGTGCTTGCTTATAAAAGCTTAAATCCTATGAATCTTTTGGATACATTTGGAGTTGAACCATGCCTCAAACATATAAAAGAGGAAGAAAAAATAGTTTGGTGTGACGCAAGGGCTGTGAAATACAGAACCAATATGGTTTTGTCACAAGTGCATAAGTAAGTTTACTACAATCACTACCAGAGTCTTGGCAGCTACATATGAAGACCGAATGGTTTAAAAGAGCTCTATAATATCACTAAGCATCTCATCCACCCAGTGGTATTTGCAGTGACAGAGCTTATGTATGGTGATTCCAATTTGCAAATTCAACTATATAGAGTCAAATGATTTTTTGGGGTGTTTTACTTTGTTAAGACAATTGGTAGCTTATTGACCTATAGGATGGGACCAAGAAAAAAAAGTGCATTAAAAATCCAGTGTTCTGGACTACTGACTATTTTGGTGCAGTTGGTGCAGAGCAATGGCAGATATGCTATTTGTTCATAGCTGTAGTAAGTTTCTGGCCAATATACCTATATACAATATACAATATATATCTGCCAAGATGAAATTGATTAAATGGTTGAAATAGATATATATATCTATTAATATTAAAAGGGCTTTGATTAGTATATGTGGACAGAAGGGATTGGGTGTGAAGGGACTATGGCTTAACAATATCCATTAAAGCAGTTAAATGAAAAGAAAATGAGCTATTTAAGTAACTGACAAATAATTAGAAATTAGTTGGTCTTCCTGTTAAACATGGATTAGAACAGGAAAGTATTTGTTTCTAAGAGATGTTTTACATCTTCAAGAAATTGTGATGATTTGAAGAGCAGCCAATCGTTAACTGTACATAATCTGATTTAACCTTTCTAATAGTAAAGGTACATTTCATTTATTCTCCTCAACTGCCTAAATGCAAGCCAATGGTGTCACAGTTCTGTCTGGTCTTGTCTCCATTCTGTTCCTTGTCTATCCCTGTTTGAGCTTTTCCAGTACATGTTGTTTGCAGCTTTGTTTACTTGTTTCAGTGTGTGTTTCATTTACGTTGTATTTTGTTTTGTTAATAAACCCTATTACCCTGCATTTATGTCCACCAATCTCAATCTCCAATATGTCAGGCTGAATTCCAACCTTTATTTCTTGTTTTAAGCAGTGTAAAAATGAAACTGAGCCTTTATCAATTATCTTAAAGAAAGTATTAGAAAAATGGTATTGTGCCATAACAGTGTATGAAAGTTCACAAAGTGAATCAGATCAGAAAGAAAATGTTCTAAATTTCTTTTAAACACCATCTGAGATGCTGTTTTGTTTAGACTAGTGTTTCTAATGCATTAGAAAACCAAGATCTAAAAAACAAAATGTATTATTTATTTATTTTTCAGAAGTGCTGAACAAAATATTTTACCTTCCAAGATGACTTAATCGTTGAGTGGCAGGAGTCTTTAACCATTTATCAAACATTTGATGATTTATTTGCTTCCAGATGCACTCCAACTATTTGTTTTAATTTAATGCATCAAATAAAGTACACATTGTTTTTTCTTTCAATTTTGAGATATCTGATTTGACTGAAAGCTGTTATCAAGGAGGGAATCAGTGGTGTGAAACAGCAGTCTGACAGCCGCAGATGTGTGTTAAAGAAAACAATTCAGTAAAAAAGCAGCATCAGAGTGCCTATAAGTCTATATTCTGTAGTATAATTTATGTTATTTTTTTCTTGCATTCAGTGAATACACTGAATGCATACAGTGCAACATTTCACATACAACTTTAAACTATAAATACTTATATGGATGCATGTCATCCATATTCAGTATAAGTGTCAGTGATTCCATATACTTCTAAACATATGGTTTCATATTCAAAGCTAGTAATTCATTTGATTTTGTCCAATTCAAAGCCAGCTCTTCCAGAAAGATCCCTTTATTCATGCTGATAAATTTGACCTGGCTTAGTAGTTTAAAGTGCAGATCAAAGAGATGGACTGTTCTACCAGACCAGGAACCAAGGGAGAAGGTATATTGAAGAGTACAGAGAGAAACATGAGAGTAACATGTTGAACTGCAAATCAATAACTGTTTGTTTTGTTCTTCACGTTGCTGGTCCCAAATATTACTGAAAAACAAATCAAATCAAATCAAATCAAATCAAATCAAATCAAATCAACATTTATTTGTATAGCGCTCTTCACAACTGGTTGTCACAGAGCAGCTTCACAGAAATAAAGTAAATAAATGAATAAAAAGGTTAAAACAGGAACAAAATATAAATGAAAGATCCCCTAGTGAGCAAGCCAAATGGCGACAGTGGCAAGGAAAAACTCCCTCAGAGCTGGAGGAAGAAACCTGGGAAGAACCAGGGTCACAAGGGGAGGAGCCATTAAACAATTAATCAAAAATTAAATTGACTGAAAATTGTTGGTGTCCTTCAGAATTTCTAAAGGGGTTTATATATAAATTGAATAACAATTCAACAGAGAAGCAGCATACTTGTCTCTTTTGTGTATTTTGTAACTATTATAATTTTGGTCTATTGCTGGCTTGAACTATTGCTACTTTATTCATGTTTCATAGTGAATGTACTGGTGCATGTCAAAATTAGAATATTGTTAAATGTTTTTTTTTTTTTTTTTTTTTTTTTTTAATTATTCATTACATTCAAAGTGATATATTTCAACATTTTCAAGACTTTAAAGATGTGATTTTGTTGTGTTTCTGTCATGAGCTATAAGCCATCCTGATCAACAGATTTAAAAAAAAGTATGAAGTGTCAAAGTGTTTAACAGCCATTTTTTTAAATCAAGGATGAATTGTCTGAGAATGAAGAAAACGTGCAATGAACATTCAAGGTAATATTGTTTGTTTATTTTTTGTTTGTTTGCTTACTTGAGACCCCAACAGAGATATGCTGCCTTACACACAGCACGTGGTCTCCAATAGATATGTGGAGCTGATTCTCTGCTGGGGATGTTGTGAAATTGGAACATTTTGTAAAGTAAAAGTTAAACTGAAAGCCTGTATCAGTCTGTTAATATGTAAATAAAATCATATTTGTATTTTTGTATTCAGGCCAGTTTCTAAAAAAAAAAAATAGCAATAATATATATATATATATTGTTTTTTTTTTTCATTTTGGAGCCCAGGAAGAAAAGGGCTTTGGTTGTTGAAACAATCCACTGATGGCCATTTGAAACAACCATAACAAGATCTTGCCTGATCTGATAGCCATGATTGATCAATCAAGTTAATGAGTTACAATTCAAAAAGAAACAAGGAAAACATTAAAGCTTACATTCTGAATGAAGCATGTGAGCACAATGAAACTGGACCATACCCACTTTCCCTTAAGTCAAAATACAGGTACAGATATTTTGAGCACTTAATAGGAACTTTTAGACTTTGTAATCTGTGGTGAGAGTAGAGAGCAGGTGGAAGAGAACCTGGAGAAATGGAGGTTTGCACTGGAGAGGAGAGGAATGAAGGTCAGTAGAGACAAGACAGAATACGTGTGTGAATGAGAGGGAGGCAGGTGGAAAAGAGGTCATAAAGGTGGATGACTTCAAATATTTTGGGTCAACCATCCAGAGTAATGGACAGTGCAGAAAAGAGGTAAAGAAGAGGGTGCAGGATGGAGTGGGTAGAGAAGGGTGTCAGGGCTGATGTGTGACCGAAGGTTAGCAGCAAAACTGAAAGGCAAGGTTTACAAGACAGTAGTGAGACCTGCTATGATGTATGGTTTGTAGACTGTGGCTCAGTCTAAAAGACAGGAGGCTGAGCTGGAGCTGACGGAGATGAAGATGCTGAGATTTCTGTTGAGAGTGACAAGGATGGACAAGATTCAAAATGAGAAGATCAGAGGGACAGTGAAGGTGGAGCAGTTTGGCGATAAAGCCAGAGAGGCCAGGTTGAGATGGTTTGGACGTGTGTAGAGGAGGAACAGGGGATATATTGGACAAAGAATGTTGGAGATGGAGCTGCCGGGCAGAAGGAGAAGAGGAAAACCTCATAGAAGGTTTATGGATGTAGTGGAGATGGTTGGTGTAACAGTAGAGGAGGCAGAGGATAGAGCAAGATGGAGGCAGATGATCTGCTGTGGCGACCCCTAAAGGGAGCAACCGAAAGCAGAAGAAGAATAGGAACTTTTAGGTGATCCCCAAAAGAACTCTGACTACAGGATATAATACCTTGTTTACCATACCCTAGAGAGCCTAAAATCAAATGCCATTAAGGACATTTTCATACTTATCTCAAATGCATAGGTCATAACCTAGAACTTAGTTTTGGCTAATTTGGGGGAGGGGCTTATTATTGCTGTTTTGCTTTCATACAGAGAAATTCCATTTGACTTGTAAAATGACTGCAATTTTGAACATCACTTTCCTGCATGCATTTTCATTAGCTATGCAGATGATAAGTTGCTGCAGATGGGTGAATTAATGAATCGATCGCCAAAATGAATCAACCCCACACTCGGTGCCGGGAGCAGATAGCTTTTACACTCACAACAGACCAAATCAGAGTTCATGACCACCAATTTCGGATAGTTTTTTTGACTGCTCCTGTGTGCAAAAACAGCTTTAACATTTGACCTAATGTACCAAACTCTCAAAGCAAGCTCTTCCAGGTCCAAAAAAAAAAGTTTGCATGAAAACACGTTTAATATAAAAAAAATGAGTACTGTAAATCTGATCAGAGAGATATGATAATGAGAAGTGCTGCCTTTGACTCACTGTGTTGGAAGGTTGGTCCATTATCATTGACATCAGTAAGGGTGATGGTCACAGTTGTTGTAGCGCTGTACCCACCAGAAAATCCAAACATGTCTTTCACTTGAACCACCACCAGATATGTCTCACTTGCTTCTCTGTCCATGTTTGGCCAAGAGGTCACTATTATACCTTATGAAGACATGAGAGAATATAGCCAGTTTCTTTACAAACAAAAAAAGGTGCAGAATCAGTTTAATTAAATGACATATGAAGAAATGTACAAGTAATGAAAGCAATCATTTGGTAAAAAGAAGAAACAGAAGAAATAGAAGGTGATCAACTGAAATGATCAAAACATTTGATGTCTCACCAAGCTTATCCTGACCAACATTAAATATCTTATTTGACATGCACTGGGACATCAGCGATTCTAAGGTGTCAGACATTTTGTTGGCACAGCTGGCTGATCTTTGTTCAGACCATAGCTGTGAATTGAATGCTAGGTCAGAGTTTCTCAACATATGGGCTGGGGACCACTCTCTAGTGGTCCAGTAGTACAAATTCGGCAATTAATGTCTCTTTAAGCCTTAAAAGTCAAAGCGAAAAATTATATGTATATGTATGTAAATTATAAGTAAACATTGAGAGGTCATCTGTACACAAACTATAGACACATAGTTTGAGCGCATATGTAACTCTAATTCTCACATTTTCACTGTCCGAGAAATTAAATGGCAAAAACAATTTTACATAAAAAGATGAGCTTTGTTTTCACATAGGCCATTATGCTTTCACATTATTAAAAGGTGAGCTGTAAGGTTGAAAAGGCTGAAATCCCCTGTGCTAGGTTAGTGGAAAATGAACATATGACTGGTACAACACATCTGGCCCAACACCAGCCTAAAACTACAGCATTACACACAGCCTCAGTCATAAATACTGTATCAATACTGTTTCAAACAGATTTTAAAAATTGCAGATGTTAGCTTCAAATTTTGCTAGCTAACATTTTCAGACATCTAACACCTCCTGGCAGTCATATTGATAGCTGATGCCTGCAAACCATATAAATATACAATATCCACCCACTCCCCCACACTTCACGGATATAAGTCAATGCACACCCTGCCGATAGTCACACAAACAGATCAACCTGCCTCCATCACAGAACTTCCATCAACAAAAAAACAGGGTGAGATGTCAGCATCTCTGAAGAACATCAAATCTTAAGTTAGCAAGACAGCAGGGAAACACTACAACTAATATTTAATGAACCAGGTGTATTTTTGATCCCTTAAAATGGAAACTCCTGGGATTCTGGTCAGGGGTATAGGGGTGTCTTTCAAGATGCCTAAGGATCAGTACTCTACACAAACACACTTGCCACCCAACCAACACACACCAGTGAGAGGCAGCAGTCATTACCTTTGCTTTTAGGAGTAACAATGAACGAGCACGTGTTCCAATTATTTTGTCCATACAGTTTAGTGAGGTTAGTCTTAATGGTGTGGTGCCTGGCCTGAGAATCAAACCTTAGTTTGCCACAGAGAAAGCAATGTTCCTAACCACTACATTACATTAACCACTGTTATGGAGATTAAATCTGGTCTTGCTAACAATAGTTAACACTGTTAACACTGAGACAGTGCAGTCAAACTACTGTATCTACACTACTATCATATCTCCAGTTCAAAGTGAGCTATATTACTTTAGACACAAAAGATGACTTCCCAGATTAGCTGTATTTAGAAACAGAAAGATTGCTTAAAGTAGCGTTAGGATATTATTGGTAATTTTTTGCTACATTGTAAGTAAGTTTATAAGTGGAAGTGTTTATAAGCTTAAAAATAGTGTTTCATTAAATGCAAGAGATGTGACATAGGTCATGTTTATAGATGCAAAATCAAAATCTACCTGTTTTGGGCTCCACTGAGAAGTAAGGCTCCCCTTGCAAGATGGAGTAGATGAGTTTTGCATTGTTCCCAAACATGGGGTCATCTGCATCCATGGCTGTCACCTGGACAACCGTGGTCCCTGCACAGAGAGAGACAGGGTATGCACACTGTCAGCAATAGCATTTTGACTCATGTAAATAACCTGAGTGATTTTGTGTGTGTGTGTGTGTGTGTGTGTGTGTGTGTGTGTGTGTGTGTGTGTGTGTGTGTGTGTGTGTGAGAGAGAGAGAGAGAGAGAGACAGTTGCAGGGTCTTTGTGACATCTCCTTTCTTTTACCCTACCTCTCTCTCTCTCTCTCTCTCTCTCTCTCTCTCTCATTCTTACCTTCCTGTCTATCTCTTTCTCTTTGCTCTTCATTATTCTACACCTTTTTCATCTCTTTCCATGTCCTTATCGCATCTGCTTTTTCATTCTTCTTTATCTCTTTTTCTTTCAACTCCTCAGCCAGTCAGTCTATTGCTGGGATGTCTTTCTCTGTTGCTTTTTAGTCTCTCTCTTTTTTTTTGCTCTCTCTTTCTTTTATGAATATCTTTGACTGTAATATTCCCCACTGCAAGGCTATCCCTCTTTCCTTGTCCACGTTTATTTCTTTTCACCTTGCTCTCTCTTTCCTGGCTTCTCTGGTTTCCTTTTCCCTGCAGTATGATTTATTGCTATAAAGACATTATGCAGCCGAAACAGATTACGTACAAATTGAAATGGTAATGTGCATGCAATAAAAAAGCAATAGTAATGATAACAATATTTAGGCAGAAATAAATCATATTGCATGGATTTGGGCATATCATATCTCAAACCAATACTTTTAAGTGGCAGAAGCCTTCCTCACAGTAAGAAAACCTGGACACCTTAGCATAAGCAAGAAAACTATATGTGAGAAAATGATATAGCAGAGAAAATGTTTAAAGCTAAATATCATTTTAGTTGATTCAGTTCATTTTCAAATGAATCTCTTCATCCATAAACGTCATGTGTCAGTTCCAATGCATTACTGCACCTGGAGAGTCAACTTTTAGAGGGTTTTGAATCATAAAACAGGCTCTTGAATGTATACTGCATTTACTCATGTCATTACATGCAAAATGCTCATATCCCCATTATTGCTGCTGTTCACTGTTTAACATCATGTAAATCTGGCAGTTGTTCTTTACACTGTGTCAAACTTTCATATTGAATGAATCAATTGAAATGCTCCAAAGTGACTTTGAATAAAATCAACACTCCTTTGACACTCTTAGAACAGGTGTATTCCAGTGTGCGTTTTATAAGCAACTGTTTATAAATAGTGGTATAAAGCTTGACTGAGCTAACGGTTATTAATCTTGAAAAACCTAGGCTGATTTTGTGGGATGTTTTCGTAGTTTATTTTAATTTTTGTTATTATATATTTATAACAATGTTTAGATAACAGTTTAAAGCATGACCGAGCGAACTGTGTTTGAGCTAAATTTGTTTTCTTAAACCATGAATCTATATTTTGGTAATTGTTATTTTTTTTTACATAATTTGAATCTGAAAGTTGTTCTTTTCTTTGCGTCATGATGAATGGGCCAATAGAAATGCTCCTAACTGACAAAATCCATTTATATTCACTTCCACTGAAAGTTAACCCTTTAAACCTTAGAAGTCTTGGGCTATTTATGTTGTACTATGCATAACTTCATGATTTCCTACAATTCCAAACTAAAACATTCCTGAAAACGTCTTTATACAGCTTTCTTGTTCTCCACTCTCTGATTGTTCCAGTCAGTGTCCCCATTGAAGTGTATTCAGAACTGTAGAGCAGAACCAGCACATTTCAAAAAAGAAAGCTTGAAATATATCACTTTATGTAATAAATATAAAATCTGACAGTTTAAGATTTGAATTAAATGATAAAAAGTACAATATCACAATATTTTCACACATTTTGATTTAGATGAACTAGTCTTTATCTTACATTGTTTTCTACTTGGTCTGTTGATTTCAAACATGAACCACCATGGCATTTGTTTCAGAGCTATACTACAGTAAACATTGGTCCCAATGGCAGGTCCTGTAGGATTATTTTCCACTAAATATTTATGATGCATATATTTGATCAAAATTATTGGCCATATTTGTGGTTCAGTAAAATGTCAGCTATTGAACAACGGGTGCAGAAACAACAGCTGCTAGTTGACACCTGAGCCACTCTCCATCCTGAGAGCAGGTGTGGTGCTGTGTGAGAGAACTGCTTCTCCTGCAATGTCTTCTTATACATATCCCATGGATATTTTTAACTTTAAGGTGCAACCAGGAGCCAGTTTTCTTACATATTAAACTCACTGCCGAACAAGATCAGTGAGCTGTCCTCCCTGAACAACCAACGGATTTATCATGAGAGCAGCTTGTTTATCTTTACTGGATGCCAACATAGACCTGTGAGGATTCAATGCTGTGAGAGCCAACAGAGACACAAAAGCATGAGGGAAAAGCAAAGGTTCATCTATGTGAACAATCTCTGGTTTATCCTGGGACATATGTCTGTAAAGATGGTCTTATGTTGTTCTGACTTGGAGCTGCTAGCAGTTAGCCTACGGCCATACCACCTCCCCATGATTTCTACATTCTGCTCTTCGTCTGTGTCTACATTGCTCCGAGGGCAGACACAGCCATTGCAGGTGAGCAGATACACTCTGCTACAGCAAAGCTGCAGACACTGCACCCTGAGGCTTTTTTGATCGTTTCTGAGGAGCTTAATCATGCTACATTTGACTCTACTTTGGCTGCTTTTCACCAGGTTGTGGACTGTCACACAGACTGACACACTGTCTGACAGATTATTTCAACCTCTGTGCAGACGTGGACTCCCCCATTAAGACTGTATGGAGTTACCACAACAACATGCCATGGGTAACACAGGACGTCAAGGCCTGGACATTATGGATGATGCTTGTCACCCTCTGCACACCGTCATCATCCACCAGGGGAGCCTGTTCAATGATTGCTCCTTCCCAAGAGCAGGACCAATAGACTTAAAATCTCTTTTGTCCCTCACGCCATCAGACTGTACAACTCCTCTCTGGGGGAGGAGGGGTAACAGGAGAAGAGAGGATGGGAAAGAGCATTAACCAGTAACCTGTAACCTGACCACCATAACACAACCGGACGATGTGTAATAATAGTTAAGCAATAATAATGTTTAACTATAATGCAATAATAATGTACAATAACACTCCTACTGGACTATCTATCTATCTATCTATCTATCTATCTATCTATCTATCTATCTATCTATCTATCTATCTAATCATCACATCATGCAGATGTGATACACAGATTGTGAAGGATGGCAAGACTGATTACCACAATAACTCAGCATCAGAATATCTTACAGACACAACACACCTGTCATAAATAGCCACACCTATGTACCCTATTAAAACCTGTACTAGTGACTATGACATCTGAGCTCATACGAGCAAGTAATCCAGCTCAGAAAACAGCTAAAGTTCACTTGTTTTCTGTCCCATTTTAAATTACATAATGGCCAACCGGAGCATGTTAACTGCTCTGTCCATCTGCATGCTCCACCTGACTACAGACTCTGACTGATCAATGAGAGGGGGCAGACCTGATGATGTTACTGGTCCAGATATTGGGTTATAGGGGAAAATGAGAGTTTGCTGTCTTACTTTGTCCTGATAATGGATAGATACTAATACTTACATAAATACCACATATTATACTTGACCACTGTCAAGTATTTTGAATAACTTTTATTAATAGAGAACTGTTATTAATATTATTGTCAATAACTGGTCACTCAAATGATTGCTTTGCACTCTGGATGATCTGGATGACTTCCAAGGTGTAAACTGTTTATAATATCGTTGCAAGCAAAAAACACAAAACAATATTGGTCATGAAGTAAATTATCACAACATGGTCAAATTCATGCAAACATCTAAATTCTGTTAATATTTACATATCAAAGGAAGTTTAAGATCTAAAAATAACAACTTCTGGCATGTGTGAAATATGGCTATTTGTTGAAGTTGGAATAGCTGTCTCTTCATAACATGACCTAAATGCTCTCCCACCTACTTCTTCATACCCATCTGTCTCTTGCACCTTCTTTCTTTCCCTCTTCTTGTCTGTATTTAGTTCACTTTTTAATTAAACTTTAATTGAACTCACAAGAACATAGACATAAGTTTTAACTGGGAACATGTCACCTGAACAGCTGCCTTTCCTAAAGATACCCTTTGTATTCATCTACTAGTTGAGGAACTGTTATGATCAACACTATGTGACCTTTTCCCCGACATTAATTAACTAATTATCAATGTGTGGCTAGGACTGATGTGCTATGCAGTACTGATGTACAATGACAATATAAAGATGTTAATATAAACAATGTTATTTTTATCTCTTTGCCTCAAGCACACTCCCACTAACTGTGGAGCAGTAATAAGAACAGCATTTTGGCCAGAAACTTCTACTTCCTACCAGTATCTCACTAACTGCTGTATGCACATTGGTAACATTGTTTACATTATAAAATGCACACTATAAAAATCTCAGAAAATTCATACATATATGACAAATATTATATATTGCCTCAGAAAATGTGGAATATTTGCACAAAGATAAGAAAATATTTCATACCTATTTCACTATTCACAAAGAGCTCTGGCTGTTTTGCCAAATACACATAACCATGGTTAAGTTTAGGTTATGGTTAAGGTTATGGTTATGTGTAAGTTATATTAACACAATACAATATAATACAATTACAATACTTGTTTTGTAACATTCTTTGTTTAAATGTCATTCCTGCTTGTTTGGGTTGTGTCAGTAACTTGTGCGCATGCAAAAGTGCATATGTATGATTTTGCATTATATTTAATACACATTGTGCATGTTCTTTTACTCACATGTTTACAAATTCTTCTTGGGACACACATGCTAAGCAATTTGAAGGTCTTCACATTCAAGATTAGAACTAGGTCTAGAAGCAGTACAAGGAACGCAAACAAAAAAAGTGGTGCAGCTGTTACACGTTAGCTATTCACACCAGTTAAAGAACTGTGGCACCATTTAAGGTGGAATGCAAATTTTGAAAAGGACAGTACTCATCAGAAGTCTTTTGCATAAGAGAGTTCTTGTGAGTAAATAAAATTGCACTTAATTCAGATGATTGTCAAAAGATCCACCCACTAAGCATGGAGAGCTATGGTATATCCCAGAATAATAACATTGAGCAAATATCAAACAAAATGAATTAATATTAGTACACTAAGCACTGGAGTGTAATAACTGAAATGTGATTAAAAATTGAAGGTTAAAGGTCAACATACATATCACATCTTGTACACTTATATGTAAATACAATTTTATTGGTTGTTTAAGTAGTACTAATAGCACTCCCCACCTTCCGACACCACTCAAAACCACTCACCAACTTCAGGATACCATCCAACTGCTTCTGAAAACTTAACTTCTGATGTATTAATCTATTTATTATTGGATTGTTGTTTTTTTTCAGCTGCAGGTGTCCAAAAATAAAAACAACAGGGGCACCGCAAGAGACTTTATACCTGTGTAGCTCTTGCCAGACATTAGACATGGTTCTAAATGGCTCACATTAACTTGTTCTTTTCATGTGTTTCACTGACTGGTTCTTAATTGTCTAAAATTGACTGCTTTCAGAAAAGTATTACATTTAATTGGAAGAACCATTGTATATTTTTTTGTACATTTGTATATGATATTGAAAAAAAAATTGTTGGTGGTAATTTTTTTTTATTATACACTTTATATTATTAGCTCGTTAATGTGCTTTTCCTGAGTATCTGCTTTATTACTATATTCTGCCAAATGCTGTAATGAATTCAGTGGCTGTGCCATGTTTTCAGATAGTACTCCTTTGCACATGAAAATTCTAAATCACATTTGGACTTGGATATATAGAGGCAACAAAGGCAGCCATACCTATTGGACTCATCTCTGGAATACTGGACACATAGGGTTCGTTTATGAACTTCGGGGCATTATCATTGATATCCTGGACTTTGATGATGAACTCGGACTCAGGCTCCACTGGTTGACCACTCCTGCGGTCAATAGCATGGGCTTGGAGCACGTAGAAGGCTTTCTCTTCTCTGTCCAGGCTCTTTAGAGTATGGATCTCTCCACTGTACTCGTCAATGGTGAACACGTCTCCTGCTCCTTCTCCAGACAGGATGTACCTAATGGCAAAGTCTCCTCTGTCGTAGTTTGATTTTAGCTAAGCAGAAACATTTAAACAGCAGGTCAAATACAATAATTACAGTGTCTGAAATTGTAACAGCAGACACTTAACGGAACAATGCAATGTAGCAAAACCTTCTTTATCCATAATGGACATTTGCTTATATGTATATCCTGTGGCCATCAAAGTATATAACTTCTTCCTTAATGTGACCAATCTATACCACTCATAGTGGTGGGTCATCTGTCCAATTTAATGTATTTATGTTTTTGTGCAATATTTTGAACTGCATTACACAGGATGTTTCATATTTTTTATTTATTTTTTTTTCTTCAGAATTTTAACATATATTTATTTGAAAGAGTTTATTCTGTTTATCATTTTATATTATGCTGTTTATTTGTTTTTATATAAATGGGTGCAACTATAACAATTGCAAATTCCCCAGTGGATTAACACAGTATTTCTGAATCTGATTCTGCTCCTATTTAGGGAGGAGGGTGATTCAAGATGACTGTTTGACTTAAATGACCAAATAAAGTCAAACTAAAATTTAAATTCTGTGATTTATACAGTAAAGTATAAAAATGTTCACATTGTTCTCTTGGTTTAACCTATTTATTATTTAGCAAAAGTGAGCTTATTTCAGACTACACAGAATATCATAACATTATACAACATTGTTAGATTAAAATGTTTTTTTTTAATGACATTTTTGTTATGGAATGTTTAAATCCCTTTTAAAATTTCTCAAAATAGAACTTTTGTTTTCTTGCAGAACCATTGTAAAAAAAGACATTTGTGTTTGAAGAAAAGTTTCATGAACTCTTGAGAAAGAAAAAAAGTTCTTCATTAGTTCATGGTGGGCCACAAAATTGAGTCTTTTACGAACCGTGCATGTTAATATTTTAAATGAAACAAAAAGGGGTCCAATGGTTACATTTTGTGTAATTTAGCCATTTGTCCTCTACCATTGCCTTATTTTCTTACAGTTAAGAAAACTGTGAAAAATAAATTTGTAGAAAAAGCTTTACCTGACCAATTACTTTGGGTATGGGATCATGTTCCTCTACAAATAGTTGTTTCCAGATCCAGTCACGTTTGGCTCTGGGCCGGGATAGATTATTGCCTTCAGTCGGCTGTTCTTGTCTAGATGTACTTAGCTCACCCCACACCAAACCAGACATGACAGAGATCATAATGACCATTGGAAGAACAGAACAGCCATCCATTGTTTGATCACTTCCTGTCCGGCCCGATCTCCCCTTTTCCAGATGATGCAGTCACAGCCCTAGAGCAAGTTAGTGTTCCATTAGAATGCTGAAGCTGCTTGTCATGGAAACACTCCAAGATGTTGTTGATGGGGAAATTGAGACATGGGATTTCATTCTAAGGATCAAAAACATTGAAATAGATTAGTACAGAAGCAATTGCTTTGACTTTGTCAACAATGATCTTGTGGTGAGTGCAGTTGAAAAAGTCATAATTTTCTCAAACCAGGAAATCAGTGGAGAGAAAAAATGCTGCTTACGAAAAACAGAAGCCAATTGCTGGGTACACTTGGAAGCTTTGAAAGGTTCCAGGAACTAAATGATGGCTTCAGACCAATCAGAGACCTCAAAATAGAAGAGTTTCCCAGGGCATTACACATAATTTATGAGACAACACCACTTATTGTCTGTGTGGGGGGAGACTTTCTGAATCTAGTCTATTTACTGAGAAATACATTTCTCCATCTGGAGAATGAAAAGCCTTAATTAAATCAGTCTTTTCAAAGAGCTGGAAAGATGGATGCAGTATGAGGAAGTTGATTCCCAGTACTACATGAAAGGTTATTTGTGATACTATTTTAAATAGTTTTCTTGACTTTTTTCAGTAAGTGAAATTTCAATAAAATATAATGGTGAATTTGCCTTTTAATAACTTTGACCATCCCTGGTCAATTGTAATGTAAAATGAAAAAAAGAAAACCCAATGTGTGATATGTATTGCATATTTATTTATTATGAGTTAATGTTTCAAATGTTTTCAGGAGAACAAAAATATAAGTTGTGATCTAAAATTAACAGAAATGTCTGCTTCCCTCAGAGGAAGCTTATTTTCACAAAATTGCAATTTGACCGGGGTGACCAAACATTTTACCTTTACATACAACTGTATAAGTACAACAGTTGTATAATGAAATTTAAGCTGTTAAGCTATACAGAAACAATTGTACCTACACAAAGATCTGATTGAAAATAGGTAGAGACTGTTTTGAAGCTGTTTATTTAATGTAAAATCTTTTTATTTGAAGTTAAAACATTTATTAATGCATAAATGCTGATTACAGATTTCATATAATGCCAATATATGACAATAATCATTAACAAACAATAAGATTCTGCATTCCCACTGAAGCTCTTCTGTAGGAGCAACCAAAATGTTTGAGGGAAAATATAATCTAGCCCCTTTGAACCTTAGCCAGTCCATATACTTGTTTTGTGTTATATTATTTTTCCTTTACAGATCTAAATTCTAAAAAAAGCCCTTGATTACATGCTCAGGGGTGTTTAAATCTAGAAAAAAATATATAATGTGCTCTAGTGCTCTAGTCTCTAGTGCTTTAGTCCCAAATGACTGGATTTAATACCAGTAAAAATGATTTCCTACACCTTGATTGACTTTGAATGAGAAATGACCTGCAGCAGGTTGACATTACACACTTCAGACTGGAATACCATTAACATAGATACAAAAAGGATCCTATAACACTTTGGCAGTATGGTAACCAGGGCTAATGCATGAGGCAGTAGATGTTCACCCCACTGTTCTGACTTTAGCAATGTCAAATTCTATTTTATATTCACATCACCCATATCATTTTTTAGCAATAAAGTGAATATAAATCCATAGATCTGACATAAAACACAGTCTAAGTACTCTCAGTAGAACATTAAGTATGAAAGGCAGCACTGCCATGTTGTCCATTTGTAGCATAACATACTGAAACTTGGTGAACTGAATAATGAGGGAAAAAACTAGTATACTAGAAATATTTTTTTTGCAACCTTTCAAAATTTTCTACATTGTACAGAAAAGTAGTTTCATAGCATAGTAGTTTCAGAGCTTCAGGAACTCTTTTTTGGTGCTCAATAGGACCATTTTAAACACTTCCTTAAGCGTTGTTGTTGTTGTATATATGTTGTTGTTGTTATTATATATAACAACAAATATATATATATATATATACATATACACACAACAACAACAACGCTTAAGGTCCACTATATATATGTATATATACGACACAGTACGACACAAAATACAATATACAATGCAATATTCAAGTGTGGGAGGAAATGAGGATGAGGAAATCATTTAAAGGTTTTTTTTTTTTTTTTTGGAAATAGTATCAAAATAAAATGTATTGATCATCAGCAAAGGTTCATGTTTGGTAAAAAGGACTGCATTTCCGAAAAATAACACTGAAAACTGTAAATCATGAGGTTAGATATACCATGGGTTGGGATTGCATTGTCACTATTGACAGCTCTATGAAGCAATGAGCAGGACTGCAGGGGTCATATGGTGGACCTACTAGCCAAAACTAAAACAAAAAGGCTAACATTATTTAAGGATTCCACTTGAAGTATGAAGAAAGACTGGTCATTTCTAGAAATAAAAGTCATTAAAAAATTATTTTTGGTTGGGACTTGGAACAGTGTTCTGTTTACTGTTTACAGTGTTCTGTTAATCCTTACCACCACTATTGGACAACATATTCCTGCATTTACATCAACCATTGGTCAAACTGCTCCCCACCACACCATATACACTCATTTAAAAAGTTAGGACACACTATGAACATCTTGGTCTTTTTTAATATATTTAAACATGGGGGCATTTGATTTTCATTTTAAATATATTGAGAGATGGAGGTGTTATTCCTTTACACATACAAATGAAGAAATGTCTTTTAAACGTCATTTGCAAAATGTAAGGACATTTCTTGAAAGGAAAATTGAGGAGACTCCTACATTTATTACAACTTAAATGCCTAAAGTTAGAATCAGGTGCAGTAGCTACAAATAATTAGACCATGATTAGTGTGGACTTCAGAGGAGCCTGTCTCATTACAACCTCAGACCTGAGTTTGGTGTGCCCTTGATTAATGAAGTGAGTGGGATCACCATGGTGAGATCCATAGAGCTCTCTGAGGCCTTCAGAAAAAAAGGTTGTAGATGTAGATGAGTCTGGGAAGAGATTTAAAAAATCTCAAAACAATTAGGAAATTGATCATTCCACTGTCTGAAAAATAATTTACAAGTGGAGAACATTTTAAACAAGGCCAAGCGAGGCCCTCCTAGCAAGTTCAGCCCAAGAGCAGACCACAAGCTGTGTAAAGAAGTCTGCAAGAAACCTAAAATTTAAGACCTACAGATAGCTCTGAGTTGGTCAACCGGCAGTATCTTCCATCAGAAAGAGATCAAACAAGTTTGATTTTCATGGGAGGTGTTTAAAAGATGCTGTACAAAACATCAGGGCAAGACTAAAGTTTGCCAGAGAACACTGAAAAAGACTAGGACTTCTGGAACAATATGCTTTGGACACATGAATCCAAAGTTTTAGGTTTTATTTAGGTGCACTAACAAGATATGTTTGGTGCAAACCAAACACAGCATTTGAGCACAAGAACCAATACCAACTGTGAAGCATGGAGGTGGAAGTGTCATGGTGTGAGGCTGCTTTGCTGCAGCAAGGTCTGAAGAGCTCCCCTTCATAGAAACCACTATGAAATCTGTATTGTATCAGAGTGGGCTTGATGAAAATGTAAGAACGTTTTGTACAAAGACTGACACTGAAACATCAGATAGCTGAAAGTATTTCCACATGGAAGAGTGTGAAAATAAATTCTTCCAGTCAATGTCAGAGACTGGTAGACAGTTATAGGCAACATCTAATTCACATTATTTCAGCCAAAGGAGGAAATACCAGCTATTAGGGCATAGGTTGTCCTTAATTGCATTTTTAATACTCACATTTTGCAAATGATGTTTAAAAGACATTTCTTCAGTTTCATATGTTTAGTTAATCACCTCCATCTCTCAATATACAGTAGCATATTCATCCATTTTAATGTGTGCATGCGTGTGTGTGTGTGTGTGTGTGTGTGTGTGTGTGTGTGTGTGTGTGTGTGTGTGTGTGTGTGTGTGTGTATAAATAATGTACTCTTTGGTGATTTAATGCAAGAAATGAATTAGCAACTAGAAATTAAGTTCTTTGAACAAACTTTATCTTCAGTCCAGATTGACCTTCCCATCTTCATCTTTCTTCAATCAAAGGCCAACATGTGGCCTCCAACACTGGAAACTCTTTCAAAGTTAATTATCTCCCACAGCCATGACCAACGCAACCTCGAACAATTACACGAAAATATCAAAACCTTTCTGCTTGTCACCAGGGGTATCATCAAATCTTTCTGACATTCTCCTTTTAAACAGTCTCCCCAAAAATATCTATTAAAATCATTAATCATGTCAATGCGACACATTTGACTTTGCTTGACTGCACCAAGGACTGCACCTTCCCCCTTTATTACATCAGATAAAAGAGCACATCTTAACTCAGGCTACTACTTCATCATTTCCTTCTAATACATGTCACGCATTCAAATCACTGACAAATTTCTACTTAAGACAAATGAGTTCATGCAGGATGTATGTTATCCTTAAAAGTCCTCTGTCACAAAAGTTTGTTCAAGTAGATGGCACTCCAGAGGAATAAAATATTTCATTTTCTTTTACTTAAGTGGAAATGGCAATCATAGGGATAGGAGCAGCAGAACTAGCAGTGTGTGTGTTTCTACTGTTGTATGATAGATTTGCTATTAGCATAGAAAGGGCTTGAACTGACCATGGTGTTAGAGGCTTTGCAATTAGTCAAGTTTGATGACGGGGTAATTATAACTGTTTCCTTTTGTGGATGTAAGTTGCCAGTCAAGCCCTTTTGCACCATGTCATGATGATAAAAATCAATTACTGATGCCCAATTTCCTCTTTGAAATTCAATTTGCTTTAGAAATGGGAGTGAGGGGTGTATGTGTTTGTGTGGAAGTCTCTGGGAAGTGCAGTTGTATCCAGCTGGGCACAGGAGTGACATTCCAATTAGTGGCTAGTGAATCGTGAGCTAATGACAAGCTCTCATAAGGCTGCCATACGCCACAATCGAGTGCCACAGGCCAAAGATACGGAGAACTAATGCTGCTAACACCCAATCCGCTGTCAGCACCTTACTTTACATTAGTTATCTGCCAAAGTCTCAGGAGAAAGTGAAGCTCTGAAATATCAGTTGGAGATTTTAGAGCAAGTAGAGACCTGTATGCAAGACGGAACTGTATATAGAATTCCTGACTGCCTTTCAAAAGACACAAATGAGGTTGAAATCTGTATCATTACCATCTTAACAACCTGAATGTCCTTAATTATTGATATTTTTTGTATGTATGTATTAGTATTATGCCTTCTCAGGACTTTTATGCTGAAATTTGAACACTGTGTGAGCAAAGTATGAGAGCAAACAGCCCTTTCTTTTCATTCTCCTCTATCCAATATTTGGGTTAGTGATGTCATAAGCGTGGCCCCTTCTCGATGATAAGTAAGAGTCTGCATGCAGGATGAGCATGTACACATGGACAGAACTGTAAATATGCACTGGAAGGCTTCTTTGACATTTAAACTGGGGGTTTAACTCAGCTTGAAATTAATTAATTTTCTCTGTTTTCTGAGCTGGGTTATTCACTGATAATCCATCACACAAGGATGAATGGTTAGATAAGATAATCCGTGTAGTTTGCTATGGTATGTGTCATGTCTGTAGGTTACTGTGATCCTGAGATATGAAGCCTAGAAAATGTAACTGCTATCACTTGATCACTTGTAAAGTATTTTTTACCTTTTATAGCTTCCTTTTATTACCTTCAACTATTTATTCATTTGTGTTGTGCAAAAACCCAACCAAGCTAAAGGTGCATTACAATCACTCTAATTATTCTCTGTGAACTACTCAGAGAATTTCACATTATTTTAGATTCCAAATCACAGAATGTGAAAATGTTCAGTTTGAAGGGAACTTCAAACTGTGTATGGATTAATGAGTAATGATTTACTGCTATACAGGAAGTTCAGAGTAAACAGGAACATTTATCCATTAGTCATTGCATCATAAAACAATGCAATGTACATAACAAAACATTTATTCTCATTTTTGCTAGTATAGTATAGGCTGGAATAGAGCGACAAACTCAGTGGACATTTGGGGTGATGTTTTGAGGTAGGTAGATTTGTCAAAAATTAGAAATTTGAAGAAATTCAAACAGTATTAACATTGAAACAAATGTTTGAAATGTGTCACTTTAAATGAATATAAAATATATGACAATTATGCTTTTAAAATTCATTATGAAAAAAAGGTTAATCAATGTATTATTTATTTATTTGTTTGTTTGTTTGTTTATTTATTTATTTATAATGAGAATATTTAAAAGAAAGCAGAGGAGCAGCCAAAAATTCCTGTGAACATGACAAAATGTCATTTATGAGATGTATTGAGGCACTCAGAATGAAAGGATTGATCCAACCCAGTGGATTGGAAAGCAACTTGTCCCACCTGGGTAACTCCAGTCAAAATATTTTCCACCCATCACTGTCCTTTCATTGACAATGGTGAAAGGAAAGAATGTGCACTATTAATTCTAGTCTTTGATTCTTACATTTTACACAGTAATGTTTCTGTAAATACAGACATATTTGGTAACTGTTGACTCTTAAATCTCAACTAAAAACAAGACAAAAAATCCATTGTCAAACCTGAGAATCAAGTGTAAGAAACAGCATGGCTTTATTTTCTTGGGAACTACAATACTCATTCTTTCCAAAAGCGCTGTTTCCATCGCATGCATAGCTCAGCACTTGACATCTATTCTTTAGAAGTAATGCATCAGCTGATTTACTGCCGGCCACACACACACCCTGAAACAGACACTGTAGCTGCAAGCTAGCACTTCAGAATGTTATGAATATATACTTGTATGTCATGCATTATCTTTTTCCCCAAACCTGCTGAATATTTTAAATACTTTGAAGCAGTTGGGAAACAGCATATTTTGGAAATCTGGATTCTGATATTAAATTTGAAAGCACAACTAGAAAGCAAGTCAAATATTCATACTTGTCCTGTGTGGGGTTTTTGGGACATATTCTAATGTAAATTATATTTTTCCCCCAACTAATCATTCATCTGGAGTTTAGCACTGTTTAATTGGTCATTGGGGGGCCCATGTAGGGACCTGTTGTTTACTTCATGCATCACGGGCAAATGACACCTTATTTTAAATGTGTAACCATCCATACACACAACAAAAATAAAGCAAATATTCTCTATTTAAGAAGATTTCAAATCAGCAAGTGCAAGTAATTCACCTGTAAACGTACTGGAGCAACATCACGTTTATACACTGATTAACATAAAACTTTAATACTTAAAATGTCCTAGAGCTGCTTATAGATCTATGCCTCCATATACCTCGGACATCAGGTACTATTTTTAATTAAATGCCCATATTAAAATGTAGTTAGTTAGTTAGTAATATTATTTCTCATTTAGATGAGAAATATTATGACAGATATTAATGGAAATTCCCAAACATGATATACTTTGTCCTGTGTCCTACCAGTCCACTTGTACACTCTATTAGCTCCCTTATCCCTGTGAAACATCTTCATTTTGATTAAGTTGATTAATCCAATTGATTCAACAGCTGTCAAGTTGCATAGGATAATGAGGCACTCTGTGTTGAAATGCAATTAGAAGCTTAATGGTGTGTGAAGGGGCATTTTACATGAGAGAGGTTAAAATATACACTCACTGATCACTATATTGGGAACACTATACTGATACTGGGAAGGGCCTCTCTTTTCACTCAGAACAGCCTCAGTTCATTGCTGCATTTTTAGGCCCATGTTAACATGATTGCATCATGCATTTCCTGTAGATATTCCCAGAGCTATGTCATGCTGTGAATCTGCCATTCTGCCACATCCCAAAGACTCCTATTGGAATCAGATGTGACTGGAATGAACACTAAAGAAGACTGAACTTGTAACGTTCATGAAACATCATGCAGCCACCAATCATGCCATCATTTCAACAACCGAGGTCACATTCTTCCCCCATTAATTCATGGTTAATACAAGAACTCACATAGACATGGGGCAAAAGCTGCAGGTAATATCAACCATATATTATTATTATTATTATTATTATTATTATTATTATTAGTAGTAGTAGTAGTAGTAAATATTTCATAGTAATATTTCATGACCAGCCACTTTTACTTGTTCAACTCTGTTGTCAGAAGAGTTATGGGATGCATCTGAGGGCTACACTGACCTTAAATGTAAAATGTTATGTAAAATGTTAATTATTTTATTTATTTTTTTTTCTTGATTGAGCTCTATTTGGATCTGTAAGCACTGTGACTGTCCTTCACATATCAAATAAATACAACAACAACAATGTGACATTATGTTATTAAAGAAGAAGTTTGAACACAGCATCCAGCATCTATTTACATCAGGGTTCAGGGTTTAAATATCTATTAAATGGTTTAGGGAACATCACATTTATGAGACATCACTTAAAAGGGTCCTGTTCGGCATTTTTTTAGATGTATTATTTAATTAACTTAGTTAATATACTTTGTAGACAACTGCAATATAATTATAGTTAAAATGTGTCTGGGTAATAGATGACCCTCATGAGGGAACAGATAAGTCTTTCATAGGTTTTAGACAACATTTCTAAACTGAAAACCAGGATTTTTTTTACCAAGTGGGTTTAAATCCAACTCACCTGAGTGTTTTGGCCTGAACGTTTGACCTTTCCTCTCTCCAATCCACTTTGTTAACCTTTAAGATGGCTTAGAACTGAAAAACAGCTTGACCAGAAGAACAGTAAGGCTAATGCTCGCTCTCCTTACAATGGCCAGCTCCATCCACTGACGACCTCTCCCTTTCTCCTTTCTCATCCATCCCTCCTTCTTCTCACCCTCCCTTTCTCAATAACCTCTGGAAGAGAACAAACAGTAGTGGTATTGTCTGCTTCCCCCCCATCTGAACCACACTAGTAACACATAAGCCTTTATTTTCCATGCAAACAGCTCAGCCTGGAATACAAATGGATTTCTATCCTTCTTTACACCATCTCTCTTGCTTGCTCATTCTCTCTCTCTCTCTCTCTCTCTCTCTCTAACACACACACACACGCACACACACACACACACACACACACACACACACACACACACACACACTTTCTTTCTTTCTCTGTTTCTCTCTGTCTCTTGACTAACAATAGGGCACTTATTAGAATCTTGCTGGCTGAGTACGGATTGCATCCATCAGAGAGGAAACTATTTTGGAGGATTATGAGGGAGAGAGTCTGTTTTTGACATTTAGACTGGAGGAGAGGGACCTCCAGGCAGGCCTGGTCCTTCATATTTGGCATAAAGAGACAAGACCCCCTTGCGACCCCCGTGTCTCAAATCTATTAAAGGTTTTTGAAGTGTAACGACTCAAGAGCTCTGCCAAGGCTCCTAGCAGGCAGCCAAAAGCAATGGTTTCTTTTGACAAGAAAAAAAAAACAAAAACAAAAAAAACAGTGGATAATTGTGCTTGGTAATGATTGTGATTGTTCCGATTACAACATGTTTCAAAGGACTGAACCAAGTCATTTACAAAAGAGCTGTGTAATGTTCATCTAGTCTATATGTCCAAATGTTTGTGAACATCCCTCCTAATGAACGCTTTCAACTACTTTAAGCAGATAAACATGACTCTATTGCCAGCATGCCTAGTGCCAGGCACATGGTAGAGGAGTATAAACCCCCCCAGCATTGAGCTGTGGATCAGTGGGAATGATTTTTTTTTCCGGAATGGTGGTGCTCCCTCCAGTTCTTTTGAGTTGATTTGGGAAGTTGGGGATGAGGTAAGATGGTGACCAACCAACATATTGACCTTACTAATTCTCTTGTTTACTGTTTTTTGTTTTCAGCTGCAAAGAACCTCCTGGACCTGGATTGTAATGCCTTCACTCAGTCAGTCATGTTTAGGAGACCAGAAGGTCTCCACAAAAGATAATAGTAGTGTAGGTGATTATATTTCTCAGTTATTAAAAATGTGTCCATTCTGATGCTAACCTTACTTGTAGCATTTTTCACCAAATTTAGGTGCTTCACAAGAGCAGTATTTATTTTGTACCACCTACTTTAACTTTTTTTGCTAACTAGTTTGCTGATTGCTTAACCATCATAGACATATTAACCTTGCTCTCCCACTGAAATGAGACATTTACCTCAACAAGAGCCCAAAAGATCAGCAGTTTATCAGCCAGCAATAGGAACAGGATTGTTCTAGTTGTAATAGCAAGGACGTAGGCCCCTGATGTATTGGCAGTGTGCTTTCCTCGCAGCAAACAGAGTGGGGGATTTGTCATTTGTAACTGCAGATTAGTTCCGTCTGTGAACTCGGCGACTCCCATTCTGATAGCGTATCAAACAGAGAAATGTCACGGGCCTGCACTGTGACATTTCGAGCCCCCCGTTTTAGAGCAGGTCTAATTGAGCCTCCCTTATTATAATGATGGAGAATAGACCAACAGTCCAAAGAGAGAGAGAGAGAGAGAGAGAGAGAGAGAGAGAGAGAGAGAGAGAGAGAGAGAGAGAGAGAGAGAGAGAGAGAGAGAGAACAGCACTTTGCAGTACAGCCAGGGGAGGAATTGTATTCTCTCCTTCAAACAACTGGAGAAAACCTCATCCACCCACCACGACCAGGCACTTAAACATTGTATATGGGTGTATATACAGTGTAACCTATAAGCAAAGCCACACACACACACACACACACACACACACACACACACACACACACACACACACACACACACACACACACACACACACACACACACACATTCAGTTTTACTGATGCATTTGGTATGCTGTGAGGCAAGCTAACTTATTAGTAACCAACTGATTCTGTATAAACTCAGGGCTACATAGTGGCTTCATGATGTAGAAATACAGTTTATGCTACAAAAATACAGATAGTTCAAATATGAACACATGAGCCAGCAAATAGTATTCAACATTTCAATAGTTAAGATTAAATAATTAGTGTAGGACTCATATTTATCCGATATGCCTATTTGTGGCTTCAAATAAAAGATCCTAATAATAAAATGAATCAAATGTCTACCATATATATTGTATTTTATGTCACATTCTTCTCATGTTCCTGAGTACCTTTATGTATCTTCATTAGATTGCGATACTGTATGAGATTTGATTTCTGAGCTTTCAAATCATTATCAGATAGTGAAAGACTTACATTAACTCAAACATGGTTCATCTTAGTTCAGAACCAATACAATTGCTCACTGATCAGGATTTAATTTTTTGTGAATCTGACTCTATGAAATTGTGTTGAAATTATGATTTTCATTTACAACCATTTGGTCCAAACAACCAATGTAAAGTTTTTTACTGAAAATATGAATATGACTAATAAAATATGAGTCAATATGCCACCAAATCAGAATGCTCATATGCTGGCCTTTTACCTTGATGTGCTGCATGCAAACGTATGTTTTAAGAGGACTGTCAAATATTTAAAAAAAATATCTTAAGGATCCTTAACCAAAAATCAAATCTAAAAAAAAAAAAACACCACTTATCTACATGATTGGAATAGCTATTGCAAAATAAGACCATTGCAGTGTAAACAGGCCTGTAACAGTGGGTTTAGTGACAAAGTTACATTCCACAAGTTACTATGGCAACCACAGTGGTATGGTTGGTTTATGTTAGACTGGCCAATAGACTATTCAAAAAAGACTAAAGAACTAAAGAGCACTCAAACTCAGCTCAGCCATATATAGTTGAGCAAGTTGAAGATGCAATGATCTCCAAAAGGCATAAAGCTGAAGATGAAACACACTTTAAGCAATACCAGCATATTGCACCACAAACAAGCCTGATACATTTTGGAAAAATGTCCTGTGGACTGATAAGGTTAAAATAGAACTCTTTGGTGTCAATGAGCAAACATATGTTAGAGAAAAAAGGGCACAGTATTTAATGAAAAGAACACCTCCCCAGCATTAAACATGGGGATGGATCATGGCATGGTAAACATGGTAAACATAAACAGGACCATTTCACAGGTGGAGGGGAGAATATATACAATGTAATTCCAACAAATTCTGGAGGCAAACATAACATAAATAAACGAACCTCAAAATCCACAGACTACCTCAAAAGACACAAGCTAAAGGTTTAGGCCCTTATAATCCCCTGATATGAATATTATTGAAAATCTGTGAATATATCTCAAAAGAGCAGTTCATACAAGATCACAGAACTGGAATCTTTTTCCGAGGAATGCATGAAAATCCCTCAAACAAGAACTGAAAGACTCTTGGCTGGTTACAAAAATGGTTTCAAAGCTATGATACTTGCCAAAGGGGGTTCTACAGGGTAATAACCATGCAGGGTGCCCAAAGTTTTGCTTTGGACCATTTTCCATTTTTGAAAGATAAACCAGAAAATGCTTAAAATACAAAGGAAATGTGTAGTCAGTCAGACACAACCAAAGAGATTTGGTAAGGAGCAACTGTCACTATTATTCTGGTTATTCTGTAAAATCCCCATTCTAACCTTAATCCAAAACCAGAACTTATTCATAACCTAAAACTCAACCTGAAACCTAACTCTAACCTTAACTCAAAACCTCATCATGGGCTTAACCTTAATTAAAAATGTTATCCTATAGTTAACCTCAACTAAAAATCATATCCTTAAAGTCAACTTAAAATGTAATCATAACCTTAACCCTAATTGTAACCTTAATCTCAAACCAGACTGTAGTCCTAACCTTAACCTCAGCCCATTTTTAATTCTAACCTTGAACTGAACCTAAATCCACACATTAATCTCAATTCAAATTGTAGTCCTAAACTTAACCCAAGCAAAACCTTAATATCATCCTATTTCTGACCATAACTTTTACCAAAACCTACTTTGTTTACAATCCTGTTAAAAATGCTGTTACATTATTATTGTTATGAAAGTCTCTTGAGTGTTTAATTCAACTGTTAACCAATTTAGAATTGTTAAGTTGAAATCATTGTTACATGAACCATCTCATGAATTATTGTGTTGCTTGACAGTCATGTTACCATTATATTAGTGACTGATGCAAAGCTTAGAAGACCAACCTATAGGCAGATTTCTAAAAGATACGCAGTCTCTGCTCACATGGATTTACTTGTTAAATGCTGCTTGTTGAACCAAAAGAGAAGCAGGCTCTGTAAATGCCCTGACTGCATACTCAGTCTAACATTGCACAATTCAAATTCCATTCATACTGCTCCTCTACATTCAGTGAGGCTGTGGCATTAAAAATGCATGTTTGCTCATATCCTCTTTGGCCTCTGACTCAAACCATGGGCAACATTACGTCAGTCACCAGTGACAAATATTGAGAGAGATTTCACTGACACACAGTGAGTGGAGCAAGCTAAGCATTGTTTTTCAAAAACAGCCATATATCTTGCAAAAAAATGTACATATTTAAGATTGGCCACAGGGCTATTATTTTTAAATGTAGAAGTGATAACTCCATTGAAATCAGAATAAAACTTTTTGCCAAAATCAGAATAATACTTTTTGCTATGTATTTTTTTTTTCATGGGAAAAAATATATAGGATTTTTTTTTGTTCTTTTCAGTTCTTTTAAAAAAAATTCAATTAAAAAGCTTCATAAAGCAATAATTTCTATTGGAACATTATTGGAAAAGGCTGAGGCTGACAAAACTTAAGCCTTATGCATTTCTTTTTTTATTTACTCTACAGGAAACAAATTTAAAGGACGCGTGCAGTATACTTTTTGTAAAATTCATTGAATGTTTCCTAATGGTCCATTAGCTCTCCAATATGTTTGTGTATTAGAAAATAAGTCTGGTGTTTTTACTCAGCGCTGTCACTGTAAATAGGGGTGATCCTGCTCCTGCACAAAACAAAGGGGAGGACCAGGATTGATTGATTGATTGATTGATTGATTGATTGATATATACTTTATAGATGTTACAGGTATCTTATGGTCATGAAAAACCTGGAAAAGTCATGGAATTTGAAAATAGCAATTTTTAGGCTTGGATAAGTTATGGAACAATAAATATCCCCAAAAGTTTTGGAAAACTCATGAAATTGTGCTTCACAAAATAAATGAATGTCATTCTGTTAATTGATGAAAAATATATATAAAAAAATATAGCCATTTTGGTTCAACTGTACAAACCTCTCACAACTCTTCACATGTTCTTTGTGTGGTAACATTAGCATCTGACTCCACCCAGAGCTGCAGGGTTGACCTTTGACAAGATGTAAAATAGCACAATGCCAGGTAAATGCTGATTCAATAATGTCTGGCTTCAGTTGGACAAATATAAGGCATGACTTCAGAAAGACAAGGACAAGGGGTGCACAAAATGTGCACTGTGTGCTAAAACTTTTGACTAAAAATTTTGAAAGGAGCTAAGCACCAATGTCAGTCCTCAACCTCAGTTGGCTTCTTCATCCTGGTGACCAACGCAATACTTGTTGCCACACATAGTACTTCCCGCTCATCCACCATCAAACAAGGGACCAATTTAAGTGCTGTGTCCAGAAATTAAGCCCTTCCTGCAGAGGTTATGTGGGTGCTAAAGGTGCTTATTTCCCACTCTTCTTACAAGTTCTATGAAGACACAAGTCAGCTTTTCCAGCTCATGTTCCCTAACAGCCAGATAGCTGCAGGGAACACAAGTGCTCATATATGTGTACCTTTGGACATCATGTGGATTTTGTAACAGCAACAGGATGCAGAACCCCCATTCTTCAATTCTACAAGCACTGGTGGATTGAGAGTGTCATCATCTCAGAAAGAGGAGTGCTACTCTAGCCGCATGTCAAACACTAAGTAGAGATGGTAGGGAAAGGTGAAGTACCCAGTCCAAAAGTGAAGTCATTTGAGGAGGTGAAGACCCACTGCACAGATCATCTATTCATAGTGAAAGTTGACATATTTAACAGCATTGCAAAAGAAATCCAACCCTTCCTCACCATGTATCAGGCAGACCAGCCTATGTTGCCTTGTACAAACCGATTAAAGGTAAGGATAAACACATTGATGGTGTAATAGGTAATAATGCTGCTAATAATTTGTGTTATTTTATACATTGCAGTCTAAGAGAAACACAAATGTCAAGCTATTTTTCTATAAATCCAGAGCAAAATGTTGTATGAATTTAAAAGGTTAACTAAACATAAAGCTGTCATAGCAGGCAATTTAACAGCATTGTTGCCCATTACATATTTAGTTCACAAGTTTTCACAAATGTCTGGAGGAACAAATGTTAGGAACAAATGTTTGCCACAGCAAACCTGGTTGTTATGTGTTTTTATGCTTTTACAATATTGTGTGTTGTTGATCATACACAGCCACTGCAATATGTCATCTTTTCTGTTTAGTTAAATTGTGGCTAAGTGTGTGAGTGAGTGGGAGAGTAGAGTATAGAAGATGATAATGGGGTGGACTGTATGTAACAACTCCAGCTGTTAGTTGCAGGGTTTTGCCATATTCCTGTATTATGCTAATGACCAAAATGAAATGAATGCTTATCAAATAATAGCATCAGCATAGTAAGCCATGATTGTGTAATATGTATTAATTTAGTATATTGTAAAGTTGCAAGTTAAGTTAATTGAAACATAAATATATTTATTGTCTGCAGGGATGATTTCTGAAGGAAAAGCACCTGCAGGAGGCAATGTCTACACTGAAGTGACTCCATGTCCCTTTTCAGGACAACAGCTCAACTCAAGACATGATTATATCTAAGTAGTTGTGCACAAGGCAGATGAGAAGAGTGTTGCATTTACTGGTTGAAGCTAAACACATAAAATAGGCAGTGTGTGATGACAGGAGTTTAGAGAGTTTTGTGAGAATTCGATGCCAAAACTGATAGAATAGATAACCTGCTGTATGAGATAATGGGGGCAAAACCCTCATTTTTCAAAGTGTGGGATGTGGTGAGTTTACTTGTTTTGTCTCATGGACAAGCAAGTGTGGAAAGGGGGTTTTCCATTAACAAAGAATTGATTGTGGAGAGGTCTTTGGTGGCTCAGAAGTTCATTGTTGACCATGTTACATTTGTTGGAGGCATAACCAAGGTACAGGTCACAAAGGAGCTGCTCATTTCAGCTGGATGAGCGAGGCAGACGTACTAGAGCTACCTGGATGAAGAGAAGAGAAAAAAAACAAAACATCAAGCTGTTGATTTGAAGAGGAAAACCCTCACAGATGAGCTTGATGATTTGAAAAAGAAGATGGCTAGGATGGAGGTTGATATCTGTGCCCTTGAGAAATCAGCTGATGAGTTTGCAGAGAAAGCTACAGGAAAACTAACCTTCATCACAAAATTGAACAGTTTCTGCCATACTGCAAAAAAAAACTTCTTTGCTAAAGATTGGACTGGACAATTTTAGTTACTTATTTATTTTTACACAGCTGCTGTGCAGTTATTTATGTTCATTAAGGCTACAAAAATGAGTTCTCAGCATTTGAGATTTTATTCTGAAAAACATCTTATCATTGTGACTTTTTCAATCAAACCATGTTTTTTTATTAACAATATACTGAGGAATTTTTATTATTAACATATGCAGCTATCGCGTTAACATGAGATACTTCCCTCAGGAGGTAGTGTGGTCTCATGCTAACGGCTAACAGTTCAATGTTCTAGCAGCAGATTTTTTTCAGTAATGTGTCCTGAAAGACAAGGCACCGGTGACACCTGTGGGGGGATCAGTGTGGACACTGAGGAGAACTACAAGTATCTGGGAATACATACTGACAATAAACTGGACTGGGCTAAGAACACTGAGGCTCTTTACAGGAAGGGCCAAAGTTATTTCTATTTTCTGAGGTGCCTGAGGTCCTTTAACATTTGCCGAACAATGCTTAGAACCTTCTATGAGTCTGTAATGGCGAGTGCTATCCTCTATACTGTTGCAGGCTTGGGCAGCAGGCTGGGGTGGCAGAAACCAACAGACTCAACAAACTGACCCATAAGGCTAGTGATGTGGGAGTGGGAGCTTTCTGATAGCAATGTCAGAGAGGAGGATGTTGTCTAAACGTACAGGTCATTATGGACAATTACCCCCAAACAGTGATGAGACACAGGAGCACTTTCAGTGCAAGACTCATCCCACCAAAATGCACTACAGAGCACCACAGGAGGACATTCCTACCTGTGGTCATCAAACTCTATAACTCCTCCTTTAATGGGTGACCACTACGAACCACAATGGTTAATGATTGTGCAATTCTATTTTTATTCAACTGTGCAATAACTATTTGAACTACATTACACATAGCCACTACTTTTTCAAAAATATTTTAACATGTATATATTTCTAAAGTGTTCATTCTGTCAAAGTATTGTTCTGCTTATTCTTTTATATTACTCTGTTTATTATTCTATATAGATGGGTGCAGTTGTAATCATTTGCAATATTATTACAAGTCACTGTATAAAATACGTATGATTCTGATTAACCATTAAGCACTTACAACTGCATCACAGAAACTTGACTTTTGTTTTTTTAAGTGAAATGATCACATACTGTTTTTCTTTTTATTAAATGTATATAATATTTTGTATACCACCAATAAAAACTCAGGCATGACACATTGCTGTAGTTCACAATTTTGATCACTGGGTTGAGAACCATTATTATAAATGTTTTTTATGTTCACTTTGCCAAGTATGTTGACTTTTAGTACATGTAACAAAATGTGTTTTTGTTTTGTGGCTGGGTTCAGTTTTTTTTCTTTTGCAAGGATAAAACCAAAGCCTTTTGTCCTAGTCCTTGGTAATAGAAACAGCATCTCTCAGGCATTCATGATCATACATGGACAGGCTATAGGACAGAAGACAACCCTTGCATTTGATGTTTCGACTCAACTGCAAATCATTTTAGATTTTGACCTTCGCAATTTTTTCTTCCCTTAGTGTTGGCAGGTTGATATTGTAGTGACTTGTAGTATTGTATCTTAAATTGTATCTAGGGTGCTATGGTTGCTAGGGTATTTCGAGGGTTTAGTGGTTGCTAGCAGCATACTATGATGTAGCTAGAGCTTGCTATGGTTTTCCAGGCAGTTGCTGTGGCATTGTTAGTGTATTTGCATCTTAATGATTGCCAAAGAAACCATCCAGGTAATGAAAAAGCTATTTTGCCTGTTTATGTCTAGTTAAGCTCTTTAATTATGTGTTTCAAATGACAATATTAATTAATGAAACTAATATAATGGATGTAATTAATTATTTGAACTCTCTGTTCTTACAGTCCTACTCATTGACAAATAAACAAATAAATTAGGCTTTTGAACAGTTTGTGTTTAATAATCAGCAGTTCTGTTTTTAAGAATCAAATCTGCATAATGTGTAGATGATTGTTACAATAAATAATTGATCAAAAATTTTAGAACTAAATTATGCATAAGAGCCTATGAGTATGGGCAAAAAAAATCTACTGATGTGAAAATACCACTGTGTGTTCTGTTATATAGTATCCCAGAGTCAAATTTATAGTATCCCAGAGTCAAATTTTCTTAATTTTCCTGAGGGAACCCTCCCAAGGGATCAAAGTTCTATTCTATTCTATTCTATTCTATTCTATTCTATTCTATTCTATTCTAGAGTCACACTGTGGAAATAACCAAGATTTATGTACTGTATATATTACATATGGCAACAATCATTACAAACATATCTGGATTTTAAAACTAAAACTGTTTTCTTGATCCAACACTGTTATTTAACCTTGTAAGAAGAGTTTGTTACTCCACAAATTTACCAAGATATATATTTTTGTTCGATGTTTGAAAAAAAAAGTACTTGAAGAATTGGGAACAAACAGTGCCACCACAGCATGCTGCATTTCTCCATTATGGAGCTCTTAAAACAATTACATGAATTCGTGCAGAACAGGTAAGAATGTCACATTGTACTAGGGACAAGGTTTGGATTAGGGTTAGAATATAGTTAGGTTCTGTTTAAGGTCAGAGTTAGGGTAACATTTAAGTGTTGGTTTAGGTTGAGGTTGATGTTTGTTTTGTAACATTCTTCATTGAAATCATACAATTTTTCCATGTCAGGGATGGAATGCGTCTGTAAAACATGCATTAAATGGTACACAAAATGTTAAATTCACATTGTATGACTTCTGAAATAGTTTATGTATGTATATGTATGAACCCCATTAGACCATACTGGTTGTACATGGATATCTGTGGACTAATGTAGGTTATGACCCTTTTAAAGAGTTTACCCTGATGTAGGAACATTCAGAGAAGAAGCTGCAAATGATTAATGGATGTGCTTACAAAGTATTTACACAAATAAGTTGAAAATGATCGACCCAGACAGGCTGGTACACAGAACACTTTGGCAGGCCTGAGGGATGTACCTCTCCAGTTAGAATGCACAATTCCCTCTGCTGGGGTTAAATTGAGACGCAGATTGCGTCTGATTGATCAATGTGGAACTCTGCTGAGCCATCAATCTAAGAGGTGGATAGAGGAGAGAGAGAGAGAGAAACACACACACACACACACACACACACACACACACACACACACACACACACACACACACACACAGAGAGAGAGAGAGAGAGAGAGAGAGAGAGAGAGAGAGAGAGAGAGAGAGAGAGAGAGAGAGAGAATTAACATGTATCAGCTGCAGCCTTGTCCCAGCAGTGTCCTCTACAAAGACACAGCCTGAGAAAATGCTCTAGCTCAGTACTGAAACCCATCTCTATTTCCCTCTCTCCCATTTTTTCTTTCTTTTTATATATATTTCTCTCTTTTTCTCTCTTTTGTCTTTTTCTCATTGTCCCTCTTACCACTGATGCAGAAAACAGTTTATTAAGATCAAGTGTGTACATTTGACAGTGGAATTGAGTTACAGTCTTTGTGATGAATTTCAGAGTTAGTCTTTCGCATTGGTCCCATAGTTGGGCCAGTTCTTTAACCAGTTGGGCCCGAACTGGTGGAGGCAAGGAGGAAGGTGGAAGGCACACAGCATCTGTAAAGCAGTAAAGGCGGGCATGTGAGTAAAGGTCTTTTAAAGACAGGTGGGGACAGTTGATTGGTTAAAGAGGGGAGGAAGGCATAGCATTCAAGTCTAGGTTTTATTTCTACCAGCAGACTAAGGAGGCCAATGTGGAGAGAGGCCAAACCAAGTGCCTGTGTGCAGTTTAACAGTATTTGTGAATGTCTGTCGTACATGAAGGCTGAAACCATATTAACACTAGACAAGCTCTAATGCTTGCACATAACCTCCACCAGTTGTTTGCTTAAAATATTACGCACCTTGAAAACACCATAGCAAATAATGCTTCCAGGATGTGTAGGTCATATATAGGCATTAAAAGCAGAGGGTGTCCATCTCCCAAGCAGCTTAAAGGAAGATAATGGAAAACCCACTGTAACAAGCACCTATCCAGAAAGAATGCCCGGAGTAGCATGTAGGAGATAATCCACACTGTTGGACAACTTCTGACAAGTGGTCGCTGAACCTTTGCTTTGACATCATACAGCCATTGGGTAGAATAAATAAAGGTGTCTGCAAAGAATCTGTAAAGCAGCAAAGGGGGAATGTGAGTAAACGCCTTTTAAGGACAGATGGGGGCAGGTGATTGGATAAAGAAGGACCATGTATACCTCCTATAAAACTCTCAGACCATGAGAACCAAAAAGATGAAACTTTTTGCCAAGCATCATATCTGGAGGAAACCAAGCACTGCTCATCAACTAGCCAATACCATTACTACAGTGAAGAATGGTGGTGGCAGCATCATGCTATGGGGATGTTTTTCTGCAGCAGGAACTGGGAGTCAAGTCAGGGTCAAGGCAAAGATGACTGCAGAGAAGTGCAGAGATGTCCTTGATGACAACCTGCTTCAGTGTGCTATGGACCTCAGACTGGGACGAATGTTTATCTTCCAACAAGACAAAGACCCTAAGCACACAGCCAGATAACAAAAATAGCTTCAGGACAACTGTGAATGTCCTTGAGTGGCCCAGCCAGAGCCCAGACTTGAACCCAATTGAAGATCTCTGAAGATTTCTAAAGATAGCTGTACACCAAAGCTACAATCCAACCTTATGGAGCTTGAGAGGTTCTGCAAAGAAGGAGGGGAGAAACTTCCCAAAAACAGGTGTGTCAGGAAGACACAAGGCTGAAATTACCAAAGGTGTATCAACAAAGTATTGACCAAAGGCTGTGAATACTTGTGTACATTCTATTTATTTATATATTTTTATTCCCTCTCTTTTTTGCTAGTTAACAGCTGTGTTGTATGTAAAGGCAGAGGGCTGTTATGAGCTCCTCTGTTTCTACTTGTGTCTTGGGGTTTGGGTGAAAAGAATGTGAAGTTTCAATTCACTGCAATACAAATTACCCCAGGGCTTATAGTTTACCCAGGTGCTATCTGAATGAAACTTGTTTACGCTTGGAGTCAATACAGTTGGATTCTAACACGCCATCACAAAGCCTGCTTATTATGTTTTACTAAGGGTGCTTGTTTTTACTTTCACATTGAGACATTGAGTAAGTAATCACACTGTTTTGTTGGATTTTTCTTTTTCATTCTAATCAGTAATACACACATTAAAACACTTGCTTAACACTAGCACTGTCTACTTGACTGTACATGCACATGTCATCCTTGTTCTATGTTAGGATAGAATAGATTGTGTGACAGTGAATCAAACTACAGTGAAGAAACAAGTTAATTTTTTGGAATTAACTTGATTTTTGCATTGATTAATAATTAAATGTGACTTATCTAAATCACAATTTATTTGACAAATATAATAATCAAAACTAAACTAATAGAACATTGCATAAACATTCACAGTACAGGCTAGAAAAACTAAGTGAACCTCTGAGAACCTCTGCGTTAATAATTCCAAGAGCTAATTAAGGATATTCTAAGTAAACAGCAAAGCACTTTTGTAAGTCACTCTGGATAAGGGCATCTGCTAAATGCCACAAATGCAAATGTAAATGTAATTAAGAAAGGATGTTTAAATTAAGGAGATAATATTGGAAGTTTTGGTTTCACACAGATACAAGACACTTTTGTTTTCTCAAGTTTGGTTAGTATGAACCATGTCTCAATGTAAATGTTTTTAGAAGTTGCATGAAGTTGCAAAAGGCTACAAAAACATTGCTACAGGCAAACATTGCTCTAGGCTTGGGTGCACATGAATCCAAACATATTGAGAAAAATCAGGAGTGTTCAGTTCTGTTGCAGTACTGTTGATAGTAACGAGCAATCCTGAAGAGAGTATTAATTGAATGATCTGTTTATCAACTAAGGGGCTAAACCATGATGACTTGAGAAATTGAGAAATTAAGTTTTAGAACATGATCAGAGCAGCTTTGGACACGAGAAAATGTAAATATTTTCATGTGCATTTCACCTCATTGGCAGTGTCTGCATTGTCAGTGTAGAGACAGAAACTTCAAATCAGGTGTCCACACATACACCCACACACACTTGTCAGTACAAGCACATCACAATTTCCCATCATGAAATTAATCCCATTCATTATGTTTCAAAACTTGATTGCTTGATTGTCCTGCCACTTTATAATTGTGTTGTTGTTTAAGCTATACATTTGTCCAACTCAAAATGAGAGTCTCTTTGGCTATATCTACCTAGACCTTACTGTTAAAATAACAGACACTTTCCATTTGTTGCTAGAGCTAGTAAAGTAATACAATGATAAGTCCTTTAGGCACAAACATCATATCACTGAATAACAATTAACGCAATGTATAGAAAGCAATTGCAATAAAAAAGGACAATATTAAATAGTAACAAGAAGCATGATGCCCCAAAAAACTGTTCTCCAAACTAACCCCATACTAGGATGTGTCTTCACAGAGAGAGATGCTTGAAATATTAACTCATTCTAATACAAATTTACTCTGAAGTTAAGTAGCACCACTGTGAGTGCAGTGAATCGGTAGGTCAAGTTGTGATCAAACTACATTGACTCATTAAACACACTATCCTGCATCCATCAATCAATGGATAGAGCTAAGAAAGCTGAACTCAGTCAATTTCTTCTACACAACACCTCTGAGCCTGTCTGTATTATTTTTTTTCTGTTTTTCTATAAATGGGCCATATCTAGGCTTACAATAGAATTATATTTTATTGTTTTGTAACACATTTTGATTAGTTGCTAATATGCTTTCTAATATGTATTTTGGATATCAATAGTTCTTAAAGTTCTCAAACTCACCTTCATGTTTTATTGCAAAGAGCATAATTAATCTAGTTTAGTGTGTTTATTCGGTTGCAATGCAGCACATTGTAAATAAAAATATGTTAAGAGATGTTAGTTGCAAATAAACAAACATGTTTCTGAAGGTAAAATCCACTTCAAGAAGTACTTTGTGAAGAACAAGTAGGTCGGTTTACTTGTTACTTTGCAAATGAGTTCACGTAGTACTTTAGTTATGCAAGGCTTTGGGAAACACTCTATAATTAACAAGCTTAACTACCAGTTAATGAAGTGATTAGCATTACAACGCTTTTGGGAAACTCATAGTTTTATAAAGGTAACTTTGTACATGTTTTTATATGTAATTACTTATGTGCAAAGTGTAAAGTGTAAATCAATAGTACATACTACATGTTCAAAGCTGGTAGTTTTAGAGAAGTTACTTTGTACTTGCAAAAAGTGTGTACAGGCAATATTTTGTAAGTACCGTAGCTTGAGATTTACTATTATTTACTATTGAGTTACTATTGCCTCAGTAAGTATGTACCATAAAATTAATAGCAAATTCCAACCATTTGTGTATTATATATTTATGTGTACTTTAAACATAAAAAGAAAGCATGCTTCAAATTTGCTAGGTTCAAATATGAGCATTGACTTCATTTGAATATAATATTATATATAATATCATTGTTTCTAAATGTGTTTACCTCCATTTTTTCAGGCTATATGTATTGCAGACAGGCTAACTACTTATTCAGGCAAATCAAATCTACTCAGTTCAAAAAGATTTATGATGAGTAAAGGTTTCTCTTCTATTTAAGTGGAAACCTATACTTGAGCAGTTTCCTGCACTCAATACTAACATATAAGTCTGGTTTCATTGTGGGTTCTGAAAAAGATTCTGTGGAAGTGAGAGTTCTCCACCTGACATATACACAGTAAAAAAAACTGAACAACACTGGGAAACTCAGTTTCTCTGCTGGCATGCAATACATACAATTCTACAAAGTCTACTGTTTACAGTCAGCTTGTTATTGACTTTTTGTTGTTCTTTTTTTACAATTCAGTGTTCTTTGTGGGTGCATTCCTGAATGCAAACCTGTATTCAGAGAAGCATAAATAATGCTTTCAATATTAAATATTTCCAGCACTGCTTATATTTTTGAGATTTCCTTCATTTTTGTACATATTTTTCTGCAAACAGTTATGGTTTAAAGTGGCAATCAGTGACTAAGCCTTTATTTAAATAAAAATTCAAATGCAAGAATTAAAAAACAACTCAACAGCAATAGTTCTAATTTGCAATAGAACCCACATCTTTTGGTCATTAAGCAATGTTATGAGATGTTATGCATTGTCAAGATATCTTGAGCGCTGTGCTCCACAGCGCTGTGCGTCCACTGGTGTGCACTGTTAACTCGCCTCAGCTGCATCATGAACCATCTGCTGTTATCAGAACAGAATCTTGTGGGATGTTTTAGGATTTTACTGATTTACATGCAACTTTGATTGGTCAAGTCATAATGACTTGACTAGAGACAAGTACATTCATTAAGACTTGGATGAGTGGAAAGTGAGCTGATGACAAAATAAAACATTATAATCAATGGTGGGAGATATGGAGCTTGACATTTAATGCTTCAATATAGAGCCAACATCAGGACAATAAGGCTGAGCTCAAGTGCCTCAGTAGTGAGGGAGACTACTACCTATTGCAGAACCTCCAAGAGCCCAATACCTTTCTTACTTCAGTTGGTAGTAGAGAGTCCATACATGGATATATGTATAAAGTTCCATGTGATTGACCAATCCTAAGGCATTAAAGTACTTGTTGATTGGCTAATGGAAGCCAAATTATTTTACCATTACATCAGACTCATAGATACCAGTCCAGGGCAGCATGTAGTAGCATCATGACAATTTTAATATCAATCTTTTGGTGACAGAGCAACTTCTTGCTTGTTATAGTGCCTAGTCATACAGTACCATGAACCTTTGAGAGTTGTCTACCACCCCCGCTATGGTAGATGCCTGTCAAGGGCAAAAATAGGGCAAAAATAATAGAAAAAAAAGAATGATAGAAAATAGAATTAAGAAACTATACAAATTTACAGTTTTACACATGCAGTTGTTTCAATATTGCACATTTCCAAACATGTAATTCTACTGTAGACATCACTAATATACAGATATTGCACAGAACTTACCATTCTGTCAGCAGGAACTATTACAAATTAATTAGAGGTAGGATAAAATATAGATTCATGTGGTGTGTTTGTGATAGAGTGCACTGTGATAGAGTGAGATGTGGGTCCATAAATTGTTTATGACATATCGGCTTGGGGAGATTTTGATTGTAAAGCTGAACAGCAGTGGAGATTCAATTTATTAAATATTAAATAAATATTAAATTTCAGAATTTTTGTGCAAATTGGTGAAAAATCAGAGACTAGTTCAGGCTCAAAGTTTTGTGTATGCGTGATTTTGCACATTATGCTTATTAACTCAAAATCTAAGTGGGCAGAGTTATATGGTTTATATTGCACTTGTAGGGCACAGGGCAAGTAATCAGACAGGGTCAGAGCTATGTAACTTTATCACTTTGCTATAGTGCCACCATCAGGCCAGTCAGGCTGAGCTTGAGCTTCTGAGTAGTGGGAGAGAGAACTACCTGTTGACTAAGTTTCATGTCTGTATGACTTACAGTTTGGTCTGTGCAATCCTATCCTTGTATTATTAATGATTATTATTTTTTTCTCCCTCTTGTTATATAATAATGTAATTTTAAAGCACACTGATCCCTCCCCCTTCCTCATAGTTGGCCTCCAATAGTTTTTAGGTGCTTTACTTTTACAAACATTTTGCGAAACTCACCCCAGATCATTTGAGGCATGGACTTCACAAGAGTTTTCGAAAGCATCCTGTGGTATGTAGCCTTTATGAGCAATGGTGAGCCTGTGACCCTTTCTTGACCACCACATAGTGGAAACAACTCATAATACCTGCCATTTTGGATGTCATCTACACATCACAGGTCCATTTAGTCCATGTCAAAGTGGTTCAGATCCTTATGCTTGCCTATTTGTCCTGCTTTTAACACATCACGACTGTTCATTGCCTAATATATTCACCCATTTAACATATTCCACTGTAGGTAAAGATAATGTTTTACTTCACCTGTCAGGAGCACTAATGTTGTGGCTGATTGGTGTATAATGTTTGTTAGTGATTTTAGCTTTCACCTGCTGTGCACATCTACAGTCTTGGCCTGATCCTACAGATGACATGGATGGATGGATGGATGGATGGATGGATGGATGGATGGATGGATGGATGGATGGATGGATGGATGGTTAATATAGGAAGAACCCCAATCTTACTGCCTGTTCCACATTAGTTATTTTTATTTCATACTGGTATCATGGATACGCCATTCCGTTTAAATTCTTTCATGCTGTGTCATTGGATGTGTAAGGGCACAGACGTAATTATCCATTTTCATAATCAAAGCTTTTATACTTTTTTCTGCAGGCTGTAGCTGAACTCTGCTTGCTTCTAACTCAGGCTACTATTTACTTATTTTGGTAAGCAACTAAGCACTATATGGACAAAACTCCCCAACTCATCCTATAAGAGTGAGAAGAATCTCTTCCACAGCTTAATGCTGGGGGGCTTTATACCCATCTAACCCATGCCTTATTAGGATTAGGAATAGTGCTGATAGGTCCAAGTTTGATGCTGCAGCATTCTACAGCCATTTCTCGCTTTAGGCACTGACCAACCCAGTGACATGAAAAGGCAGTGCTGTGGGAGATGCAGCCAGTGTTTCCTCAATAAGCTACAATATGACCCTATCAAATGTGTTCAGGCATAAGGATTCAGGTTTGTTCCGAGTGGGCATTGGGGTCACTGTTCATGTCACGGTCATTTTTCATAAAAGACTGTTATCATCAATTACTAGCCCTAATGGATCAACTACTATTATGAAATGTCATTGCTACTGATTCCCTAAAGAACACTCTAATGTGGATTAATGTTAAATGATTTAATGAAAAAACACTGTTAATGAGATCTGAAGAACCTGCTTTAAAGAAAATCTTACTAGAACTCCACATCCAAGTCAAAAACATCTTCAAAAATGTATTATCAGAGTATGTCATTTGTTGATCATGGATACTTTTATGATGTAAGTACATTTATTCAAAAGTAAACATTTTTGAAAAGTTTAAGGAACAATATGGGCAGGCCTATTTGTGACCTCTGCTTTAGTGTCTGTTGCTTTCAATATATTTACACTTAAAGAAATATTGTAAGTACACCATATGCCTTAATGGTTGTGGACAACACTTCTATTGAGTTCATTCAGGTCACACTGATTTACACAGATGTGCAAATGCACACAACGCTTGTCCCTTTAGAGAAGAATTGCCAATAGAATAGGACTCTCTGGAACAGATTAACATGATCCATTGACAATGCCTAATGCCAAGTGTGGGCTGGGGGGAAATGAAGCCCCCCAGCATTGAGCTGTGGAACAGTAAAAGTGTGTAATACATCATCCAGTTCTTTTGGGTGGTGTGGTGATCATCCAACATCCTGACCTCACTTGTTCCTGAATGCAAACAAATCCTCACAACAATGCTCCAAAATTTAGTAGAATCCCTTTCCTGAACAGGAAATTGTTCTAACAAAAACAGTTTTAACTCTTTTAATACACTTGGGATTTGGATGACAAATCGTGGTAAAAACAAAACAAAACAAAACATAAAACTATATATATATAGTTTTTTGTTTTGTTTTGACCATAATTTTTCATCCAAATATGGAATTGCCCAGCACCTAACATTAGGACTCCCCCCGTCACATATGATGCTTCCAAAACTAAGAGTGAAGGCAAGTACATGTCTCCTCATGTCGTCAGCAACTGCCACTTTTCGACCTGCCACCATTGCATCAGTGCTGTGCAGTCAACGTGCTTGGTCCAGCTAACAGATACCAGTCTCAACCAGCATTGCACTAGGTGTGATGTGGGAAGAAAGCACACATACCCACCCAAAAAGTGCATGGCCAATTTTGCTGTTTCCAACTCCCGTTGATGGCCTGGGATTCAAACCTGATCAGATCACAGTGCTAGGATATAAGTATGTTTTTGTCATATATCATTATGTATCTATGATCTAAGCTGTTTGTTTGTCTGTTATGAATTAATATTTTTAATATTAATATTAGCCTTTAAAACTAATACCTATTACCTATATACCCATAGCACAGCATCACTCAGTCTCCCTGAATGACTTTATGAAATGCAAGTTGTTCCTTTTTGTTAATCTTAAAATGAAGATGATGCCATGCATATTCAAATTTGTTTTTCCTATGCATCTGGCACAGCTGGCACAACCTTTTTTTCTGTAGCTGTGCTGCCATTTATTATTCATGCACCTTGTGTTAGAATTGCATCACTGATCATCATGAAAGGATGGGGCATTTCATCACTCATAGAGATAAGTAAAATAATAATAACATCTGTATAAATGATCTCTCTGTGAACATTGCAGCATGTAAGTGTGTGATGACAAAGAAGAGTAACCATGCTTGTCAACTACTTGCTGTTAAAAGTTGAGCCCTTGAACTATTGGGAAAAGACCACAATCTTCAGAAGATGAGTTTGAGTGAGGAAAAAATATAAAGGAAAAAAAAAAGACAGAATCTCTGAGCTTGTGGGGGAAATGCCAGGCGCACCAGTCAAAGTTAATAAGGCTGAACCATATCAGGATGGCCCAATCAAAGGCTGGCAGACATACATCTGTTTATGAGGTTCAGCAGAGATTACAGACTCTGTGTGTGGCAGGAGGGGGATTGATGTGCCTGGAAATAATGTTCTGTACTCAAGCAGAAGTTTGTGTTTGTGGAGTCAGTGTTGTCTACATTCATTGCCCTGTTGATGTGGATCTTCATCAACATCAAAATGATTGATTCTGTCCATCAGACTGAGAGGATTTAATGTTTAATGTTCCCTCCTTTTAAAAACAAGTTTGAATACACAGCTTTAATTTAAAATAACTAACACTTCTTGAACATCAGTCTTATCTAAGAATAAGACTAATTTATGGAAGTCAGAAAAAGAAAAGGGAGAGAGGGATTTTTATTGTTATTTAAAAAATGAAAAAATGAAAATGAGAAAGCAGTAATCCACACTCTGAATAATAATAATAATAATAATAATAATAATAATAATAATAATAAAATTGCATCCAACCATCATTAAAGTTTGTTAACTGGAAAACTTCACATCAGCTTTATATATGTCCTATATATGTCAATATGTCCTTAATAAGAAATGTCTTTAAATTCTTCTTTCCTTTCCAGTTCCAGCGTTATGCTAAGTGGCAGCCAATTGCAGCAGCAGCTGCATCCTTTGAGGGATGCTTTTTTTTTTTTTAAACCTATAGTAGGTTTTTTACTTTCCTTTTAGTTTCTCTTCAAAAATAACATTTTGTTAACCATAATACTTCCCTTCTACTGAGTTTTACTTTCTGTTTAGTCATGTAGTTTTTTTTTTTTTTTTTTTTTAGATATTAATAGTTTTCTGACTCCAGAATGGAAAACAAAGGAGACAGAGTAATGGACAAATGAGCATGTGTTGCTTGACACACGTACACATATGACATGCTCCAGGAGCGCTGGAAATCTGCTCCATGCTTCAGCTGTTGTTCCCATTTCTGAAGAACTCCAGAGACCGTTCACAGGATGTGAAGAGAAGACGCTACAAACCCTTCATTCCCTCCATAATCATGGAAAATGCCAGATCTCTTATTAGCAAGACGGATTAACTGAATATGCTTATTGGGTTCCAGAGCGAGTACACTGAGGTCAGTCTGCTGTGCTTTTCTGAAGTCAAACTTCTCAATTCCTGGCTTTCACATTGTGCAATCCATCTGTTCCATCCTGGTGCTGCCCAACCCAGCATTCAATTATCCTGCTGCCTCCTGCAATGCTGTCCAGCTTTGGGATTTTGCATTGAGCCATTCACACCACACTACACAACTGTGCATATGACTGTTTAACTTTCTGGGACTCTTTAAAACCAGATGTACAATGAGACCCCAGTTAAACTCTTCCATTTGCTTTCAATTTCTTCTCCAAAGACATCCTTTGCAAATGATTGTACCAACATAGCATAAGTCAGAATGGAAGATGCCTTGGCTTGCCTTGCAGAATGGATGCCTTGGCTTGGTCAAACTAAAAGGACAGCTGAGCTAGAGTCATCACATGCTTAAGAAAGTGTGTAATTGAACTAAGATGTGGATGCTACAGGGAAGTAACTGAAGTCAGTGTGGTGCCTATTTAAGAGCTGTTTAGGGCAAGGAACATTAAACTTTACTGATATTTATCAGATTTAAATACTACATATGAACGTGGCCCAAATCAGTTTAGAGTTTAGAATGTCAGATTCAGTGTGTTTTTACCAAATACATATAACCCAGCATGTCTTGTACTCAAAACGTATTGAGAAAACCATGCTGCTTTTCACTGGAATGGAGCATTTAATGAAGGAACTGATGGATGTAAACTCATGCAGACATGTTTAGAGGTTAGGGTTAGGTATAGTTTAGGTTTGAATGGAGGTCTAGGTTTAATTTATAAAATTATAATTGTTGTTTTGTAACATTCTCTGTTCAAATCATTTTATTTCTGCTTATTTTAAGACTCAAATGCTCCATAATTCTACATAAAGTGAGAATACTAACCTAACCAGACTACTGCTATCGTAAGCTATGTAGCTAAATTATTATTCTTTTCATTCCTTAGAGAGAGAGAGAGAGAGAGATGATTCTGTCTGTAAACTAGCCAATAAAACCAGAGCTTGTTTTTGTTCTTTTTGCCCCCACAAGCCTTCTCATAAAAAAGGTAATCAGCATATTTAATTTAAAAGCCAAAATAACAGGGATGTGAATAGACTTATAAAATCACATTCAATGAACAACATAAAATGTTTAGTAAATGTGTCTTGGCACTTTTAAAGAACTGTTTCAGATGTCATTTGACTAGAGTCTCCACAGAATAGGCTTATCCATGTTATTCCTGTGTTCTTCAATTAGGAAACAAAAAGGAAATCTTAAATACCCCTGTGTAATAGATCAAAGAAAGCTCTGCCGTGGACAGGCAGATCAAGTCTTAAATCCGCTGATTAATGCCCCTATGGGTGTCCTCTTATCACATTCAGATTATCTTAATTACACTAATCACTGCTAATCACACAGCAGTAAACACATTCATAATTTCCCCTGAAAATCCCATAAATATTTACTTAAGGTGCTTTGTATGATGTGAAATAAGAGTGTTAGCATAAATAAAGAAAGAGTGAGGTGCCTTTTTTAAAAATCAGTATATTAAGCAGACATCAAACAAATAAATATAAATTGTATATGTGGAGGGCAAACATTTGAATAGATTATTTCTAGTGTACCAGGATGGAGATAAACTGATCATTTTAGGATTGTTTAATGTGGAATTCCTGTTTTTCCAATGCTAGTCATTCTTCCAATACTGTGTTTGGCTTAAAAGCTATCATTCTTTCTGACTATCGAGTATAACTCTCTCAATAATATGGGCTTTAGGTTGTATCTTACTTTAAAACAATACTGTGATTTATTATGACAGAACATCAAGTACAATTTCCCTTTCTGCTTCCTGGTTCCCTGGATTCAGCAGATCAATATAATACATGCTTCTTAAGTGTTCTTGCATTTGACATTGTGATTGTCAAGCCTAATTGGTCATTCCTTTCATCACTCCTGACATCCTGTTCATCATGTCTAATCTGACTTGTACAGAATGACCAGCTGATGGAAATCCCAACCCAACCCTGTCCCATTATTACACCTGCAGGGGGTACTCTTTAAATGTAATGACAACATACAAACCTACAAGACAATTTACAGATTTTCAAAATTAAATTATGAACATGAACATTATATTATGATGTGCTTTGCCTATAACCGACGTGATGACCATTTTAGATTAGTTGTATTATCTACATTCTACAATATTATTTCTCTTTGCTCTATGGCGTTAGTAAAGTTTATTTAGAGTCTACGCAAGCTAAAGCCAGTTTTCCATTATGTATTGAAGGGAGGCAGGTATAAGTACAACCACTGAATTAGATTAAATGAATGGCTAATAATTTAAATATATCTACACATGGATGTTAATGTTTGGCTACATCCACCTTCAAATTATAATTTTTCATTGGATTATGGTAAATGTTCAAATCATTTTCTTTCTCTTCCAAATGATTAACCCAAGTGGGTGTCCTCTACATTTTCACTCTTTCCCTAATCTTTGTTGAGCCATTTAGTCACAGCATACCAAAAGTTGTAATATAATATTTTAGATTTTATTATTGATGTGTGTTTAAGACAGTGGTAATGGGCTATTTTACCAGTTAGCTTGTTAAATCGATTCTATTCAGGTGGTCTTGTTGGACACATCAGCAAATTATCATGCCCAATATTTCATTCATATGTTCATCCTGAGCTATGTTTGTCCTGTTATGTATTTTACTGCACGTAGGTTTTTTGAAATCTGAATGATCTAAATAAATGACCTACTTTTTTTCCCCCACACATTTCCAGCACTTGAGTGGTGTTTAAATCTGGCGCAATCACTCTGAAACTTCAACATGCACAGAAAAAAAGGAAGAAGTTTCCTAAATGTCTTTTAAAAACTTATACTCTTTCTGAATACAGTATGTGAATGTGTAAATACCTTGATGCACAAGCTGATATTTTGATTGGTGTGGCACAACAGATAACACAACTAGTGAGTCATCACACCATGTGGGAGCCTGGGGTTCAATTCCCAGTCTGGGCAACTATGTTGTGCTACACTAATAGGAGTCCTTGTAAGTCGCTCTGGATAAGAGCATCAGCAAAATGCCATAAAGGATGTGAGGAACAGTCAAACCTGACTGATGAAGGGGGGGACGGGGACGTGAACATATAGTTGTGGCTAGCATCCTTGTAAAAATTAGTTTTGCTTTTGAGTGCAAAACATCTGTCCTGGTCATCTTCAATATGCCGAACAGCTCTTCTCAAAAGAGTTATCAATCTCTGTGAACCTGTGACACTAAGCACTAATGCTGCAGTTTGAACCCATGTACCTGATTGCAGGTTCTTCTGAATGAACTCATCTGTACTGATCGCACTTGAATCAGGAGGAAAACAAAACCTCCTTGCCTCCATCCACAGTAATGACATATTCCAAGGTGATCAATAGCCAGGATTCTTATCAGGCCCAGGGTGTGTTACACACACCTAATTGCAATTGATCCTTTTCTCTATCGCATTAATTGTGAATCCACCCCAATCACCTGCATGTTTGGGCAAACAACCCACGAGCCAAAACGCCGACTTAATTTATCATTGAGCGTCCTAAAGGTTTTCAATAAGGCAGTTGCTACTCGTTAATGCTCCTGCTGTACATGGTTGGAATGACCTCTAATTTAGTTGAAAGGTTGCATGAAAGGTCAAGGTTAATATGAAGGCCAGCGCATGTGAGGCTGCATATTCTCAGCTGAGGACTAAAAAAAAAATGCATGTGTACCTTTCACTCATTCACAGAACAGATGATTCACAGTGCTTGTTGTTTTCCACAGATATCATGCCTCACATATACTTTACCTTAAAAATTACATTTACTTATTTAAATTGTATTCAGAATTTATATAGAAAAGTAGCTTTTTTTTATTCATTTATTTTTTTTTTATAGACAGTCTCACCAAATGCTGATTGTTTATTTGTATGTGATAACGTGGTCACAGTAATGCCCAGTATTTTATGAAACCACACTAAACAGTAAACAACAGTAAAACAACAATATAGCCATTAACAAGGCTACGAAATTAAAGAAACTATATAAAATAGGTGTACATCTAAGGGAAAAGTCAAAGGAGAGCCATTCTCATTATGCCAACTAATGCAAGAGCCAATAAAAAAGAAGTACATTTTATATAAATATAAACAAGTCAAGCTTACACAAATCCAGTTACACATATTTAAGGGAATGAGTGAAAAACAGTTCAAACCAAGTTAAAACCAACAGAGCATTTTCTTTTTATTTAATGTGGCAGTATATAAAAAAACAGCAGCTGAGCCTTCTTTCCCAATGGCTGAACAAAGAAAAGGTTTCAAGAGGATCCATATACTGTATGCAGTATGTGAATAAAAAAGCATTTCAGAAGTAGGCTTGTTGGATTGATTAAAATATCAACTTATAATGGACAATAATTGTCCATATATTGCCATTAAAATAAACAATTCATTAATGCTCAATAATTGTGCATACAGTGACATCTATTGTGTAGGAGAGTGCTGTGTCCCTCCATAGATGCAGGGCAAAGTAATCCTCTGCCCCACACTTCAGGAAACAAGTAAAATTGGGATAAACTCCCAAGGTTTTACTAAGGTTTTACCACAATTGTATAGAATACATAGTCTGCCATAGTCTACTGCTGCTGCAGCCTTTCACATCATTTATTCAAGAGATAAAAGGGAATTTATAACTGGTTTTGTGTCAAGACCCAGTGTCTAATCAGATCACGCCTGAAATCACATGCATGTCTGACTGTGTTCTGCACCTGCTCTGTTTGTCAATGAGTATATGTTTGTTCTATTTCTTGGAGTGCACTTATATGTACCATCTGACTAAACAGTACTTTGAATTGGCATTAAAATCTAAACAGATCAAAACATCTAAATGTGGCAAGTGGTTGCAAATACATAAAATCTGTCACATCAACAAATATACATGTATAGCACCAAGCAGGTTCCAGATTATGGTTATAAAATCACTAATAATACACTGTTTCTGATGACTTTGATGGGAAACATCACATGAAAATTATTATTTAAAATGGAAATTTCAAAGGGCATTCATAACCTCATGTGACATGTCGTGGGCTATGTGTGTGGATATATATTGAGTTTATTATGTGTTTTTACCTGTTAAAATTGCAAAGTTTGTCAGGTTTGTACTTATGCTGTATGGTTTAGCTTTAGAACACTAGTTTTCATTTGGGTGGAGGGAAACCGAATCAAGGAGCAAGGGGCCATATGGTGAAATATGATGGAAATGTATTGGTTATTAAAATGTCTGTTGCCTTTGAGAGCAATGTCTTTTCTTTTGCTTTTACAGCAACAATTTGCTTCTACAGTGTATCATGATTTATGAAAACAATCAAGGTTGTAGGCTTTGAAGAATGTTTTAATGTGCTTGCATTTCTTATTCCACATACAGAGACTCAGTGCGCCACATAATGTTGTCTTGAATGTTAGCAGTTAACTGTAGTGCTAACTTCCTAGAACCTTTTCCTTGTAAGACCTAACAGGACATTTTTCTTTCTTTCTTTCTTTCTCTCTTTCTCTCTCTCTCTCTCTCTCTAAATGATTACAATTTATCCTAGGGATATTGATATGGAATCCTTACAGTTTACACAGGCATAAACACATCACACTCCTACAGGGCTGGATGTGTAACAATAAACCAGTGAGTCAGAGCATGATTCCTGCTAGAGAAGGAGGCTTATGTCGACACATCCAGCAGATAACCCCCAGCAGGACTTTTCTGGAGTTAGATTGGTTATTGAGGAATAGAAGGAGGGATTGAGGGGAATGCGATGTGGGCAGTAATAATGTTCCTGCTTTTTGGCACTGATCTTATTTATGGGCAGAGCAGGTTGAAGCCAGCAGCTCACAGAGGAAAAGAGGAGATTGATCAGAGAGAAGATCCGTGGAGTATGGAAAGCCATTCTCAACGATCTCTCAGCCAGGGAACAAAACAAAATAGAGGAACTTCAGCACATTAGAAGGTGCTTGTGGTGTGCACAAATGCATCCAATGAGCAAAGTTTATTAAAACAAATAGTGTTTTATGAGTTAAATGGGGTGTATTATACATTTTCTTTATTGTTTCACTTGTGTTGTTAGTCTGGCTTTAAGTTGTCATAATTTAGTGAACTACAAACAGGTAGTTCTGATTGCCAAGGTCATGGCTGAACATGTGTAGTGGGTCTTGTACAATAGCAAGTAAACCAGCTGGCTTTGGCATTCATCATGTTAACTTAGTGATTGGAGGCTGTGTTTAGTAACTATCCTGCTAACCCCTTCCAGCAGGAGGTTATTCATGTCAATACCCATGTTACCCACTCCATCTTCCATCAAGGTAGCTTTACCTGAAAAATACCATGGAGACCTGTAGGTATGTGACAGCTTCTTACTACAGCGTAACATTTACTTACTCAGCAACCCCCACCTGGACCTAATGCCCACACTAATGTAATGTTTGTAATGTCACTACTCACTGGTAGATCTCTGAAGTGGGATACAGCTCTCTGGCATTAAAACCCTGCATTAAGCAAGAGTTATGAACATATTTTGTACTGTTTTTTTGGTAACCCCAGGGGAAGTAGAGCTCCTACCTCACTACAGTAGCAGCCGATGCACTTACCTTACAGATGCTAGCTTCTCGTCATTTAGAAAAGGTTTGTCAGAATATATGCAAACTGTGTTGGCTTGTAGGAATGATTCTATATTCTTGGATGACCTTATCAAAATGGTGATTAGGCTCGACGACATCATACGTCACACAACACATAGTGGAGGAGAACGATGGTCAAAAAATTTGAAGATTCCCACCAAAGAGTTAGAGATCCATGCCATTAACATCCAACCCATTGAAGAAGACACCATAAAAAATATAACTGAATCTTTGCATGTAAAAACAGGGTTGGTACACAGCGAGCAAATTCCCTTCCATGTGTTCCGTACATCTTCTCATGCCATGGTTGTGGGATTAACTCCAGTATCTCCTGAAAGAAGAGACATTATTCAATGGTCGATAATTTCATGAAACACTGGATTAGTTTTTCCCTGGCATCTACATCTATTGAAAGCCCCGCTGAGCCCATTCTTACTGACATCCCAGTTGAATATATCAAATTCCTAGAGGTATTCAGCAAGAAGAAAGTCTCATTGACCCTGGGATTGTGCCATAGAACTAAAAGATGGTAAAATTCCCCTGAGAGCACGTATTTATCCACTGTCAGTGAAGGAAAACTAATTATGGAGGAATGCATCCCTGAGCCTAGGTTTCATCAGACCATCCTCGTCCCCTGCCTCAGGAGTGATCTTCATAGAGAAAAAGGATGCTGGACTAAGGCCATGCATGGATTATTGTGGTCTCAGTAAGATCACAAAGAGTTTCTGATGTTCACTTCCTTTAGTGCCATCAGCCTTGGAACAACTCAAAGGAGCCTGCTATTCATCTTCACCAAACTGGACATAAGCAGCACAAGTGAGGTAGGCTCTGTTTTTTTTTTTTTTTCATATTAAAAATTCCATATATTTTTTTCCATATTCCATTTTTTTTTCATTTCCATATTAACATCACTTACAGTGTTGAATGAAAAGAATAGAAATGCAGATGCCCTATCTAGGCTGTTTGAGAAGGAGAAGGCTCAGCACGAGACCAAGACCATTCTCAAACCATCTTGTATCTTCGCACCCATCCAATGGAGTGTGGAAGATGACATAAGGTAAGGGTCTCTATCAGAAACCCCTTCACCTGCTGGCTGAACGCAACTGCTAGCCATGAAGGGAATTTGATATACATGTGCAGTTTTGTTCTTTGTGTGCCAGGACTAAATCACCCAGATCACTGCCCGTAAGCAAGCTTGAGCCTCTAGCTATTCCCCAAACAGCATTTCTTTACCAACCTAGCGCCATCACAGAAGTTCAAAACTGTTATAACAGACTGGTTTTCCAAAGCCTGCAAACTGGTGCCGTTCTCCACAATACCAGTTGCATTCCAGAAGGCAGAAGCCCTGTTCACTCATGTTTTCTGTAACTTTCTATATACTTGAGGACCCCAGTTCACATTCCTAGTGTGGAATGCATTTATGGATAAGTTGGAGGTCATGGTCAGCCTCACATCAGGCCATCATTCAGAATTTAACAGGCAAGTCAAGCAACTTAATCAGGAAATTGACTGCCTGCTTCTTCACTACTGCCATGATTAACAAGAGGAATGGGCACGTTTCCTGTCCTGGGCTGGAGTATGCCCAAAATTCATTGCACAGCCCCTTCACCAGCTTGACCCATTTCCAATGTTTTCTAAGGCATCAGCCACTGTTGTGTCCTGTAATACGATGAGGACAGCGGCTCCTACTGTAAACAAACGGTTTGCACATAGTGGCAGGACATGGGAGTATACACATGCTCAGCTCAGCCATTAGAAGGCAAAAGGAAAAATAGAGATGAACCCCCTTTGTTTAGCTCCTTTGTTAGCCTGACTCTCTACCAGGGATCTCAAATTACATGCACCCTGTAAAAAACTGAGTCCTCAGTTTGCCTTTCAAATACTTGCGAAGGCTTAACTCCGTGATCTATAGGTTACTTACTTTCATCAGCACAGACTGGACCGTCCTGCACCCAGACCTTGGCGCTACACCTCAACATGGTCATCTGCTGTTGTATCCCATCAATTTCAAATGTTGACATTTTTAGTTTTAAAATGCTTTTTGTTCATCACAACTGAATAGAGTGGTCTGTCTTAGCTTTTCTCTCAGCTTAAGGCATTCTCTGCTATTCTCTGATGTCTCATCAAAATCCATTTTATTCTGTTTTGCAGGATTTTTTACACCATTGGGAGATTAGTAAATCTACTTTAGATTAGTACATTTACTAAACAATTAGTAAATTATGAGACCAGCACGTTACCAAAATATTCAAACCAGTACTTCTGACACAGACAATCATTCAGGTGTTCTGGTCTTCCTAATAAGTGCTTGGTGAGTGTCTCAAAATAGTTGATATTGTATAGAACAATACACTGCAGTATTTGCATAATGCATAGAAAAACATCATTGAATAAAAACTATGATAATTAACATACAACCAGGGAGCTAATAGATTCTATTGACATTGCAAGACAAAAGGTACAGCACACAAGAACATACTGTATACAATAGGTATAATTGCTGCTTAGTTTTGTGCTTTTCCTGCTGAAGTACAGCTCATTTATCTCACCTTTTAATAGGCGTGTTCAGTAAGTGTGTTGGAGCAGGTGTGATGAAGTAGGTTACTTTAACTATGGCAGATGTAGCCCACTTCGTGGGTGGTGTAGGGCAAGGGGTCAGAGGCTCCAACCAATGAAACAGGTAGAGGAAAATTGTCCATGCCAATTCCCTGATTTAGTAGCAAAATAAATATTTTCATATATACAAATAAGCAAAAAAAGGAAAATAGAATAAAAGAATAATAAATAACAATACAACATCTATCCACTAACTCCACTGGCCCTGACCAATGACTGCCAGGTGACCGCACTCTGTGCTTCTATGCTTTCAGTCAGGTACACTTATTCTCACTCCACTACACTCTACTTCCCTTTTCTCTACTCAGAGCAGGCTTTATACTGGTAGCTCCTCCCCCTAGACTCTACCAATATTAACAAAGGTAATGTTCACAATACAGCATATAATTGTCATTGACTTACAATCATACACGATAATTGACAATCACAATTACTGTTCTCTGCACAGATTTGTGTTATCATTTTAATTAGACAATAGATATTGGTATTTAACCATTCTCTTCTTTGTCTCTTCACCAGTCAAACCTCCCCTCTCCTTCAGCAAGAGATGGACTCATCCAGGTAAATAAAACTCAGAGTCTTTCAGTCCAGTACTCTTTTGGCCCAGTGTGAGTGTAAACTCTACACAGGTAAGAACTAGTAAGTATGTAACCTCACTGTTGGTAATGTGTATGCATAGGTTTGGATCCTTACAGCAGGGGAAATAAGCGAACTGTGCTGGACTTCTGCTGTAAATACTCAGACAAAACATGCAAAAGATTGGGCTAAAACTGAGAGGGCAAGACTAAAGATTGGGGTCAGATGAGACAGAAAATTCAATTCAGTTTGCAGGTAAAATGCAGCTCTATTGGGTTTAAGTATGGAGATTGACTTGGCCAATCTAAAACCTTCCACTCCCCCCTGGTGAACTCTGTAGTTTTGACTGCGTATTTTGGGTCATTGTTGTTGCATAATGAAGGATCTCTTGGTCATTTTGATTGCATTTTTCTTTAAATTGATTAAATTGGTGAAATATTTCTCAACATGGTAGAAACAAGAGAAACCTCATTTTGAGTCTTATGGAATCTGAAGTTTTCAGAGATTGAAACAAATCAGAGATTGGAATCCTCATTGTCTATTTTATGACATGCTGGACTCCACTAATTGTTAACCCTTCTGCTTCAGCACAGTGGAACGGAATATACCTGGCTTTTTCTGTTGCACAAATTGACAAAGTTTTGAAACAGCTTGAAATTAAATCTTTTCAGCTGAATGCTCAGAGAGAGGGAATAAATGCACAGATATATGAACATGAACAGGAATAAAATTAAATGCATTTTGTTTTTCATATTAAATTGGATTTCTTTTTGCTTAAATGTTTCAGATTATTTGTTATAACAATCACTGTAAATAATGCAGGCTCATTATTGATTCATACTAGTTCTCAGCCCATTGAAAACCTCTTCATGCTAATGTCCTCACAGCGGTCATGGACTTATTTTTCATATTCACTCACTTTACCTCTGATGGGCTTTAAACATCACCTTTCATTGTCTTATCTGACTGTTTTTGTTCAATGTTCATGGTCATCTCAGTGTGCAGACATCTTATAATGTATGGCAGCCCACCACTAGAGCTAATTCCCGGCAAGTTTGAGCTGCTGTACACAACTGCAGCTATTCACAATCATGATACCATAAAGAACTCTCTGGTCACTCCAGCTGGAGAGAATGTTTCCCCACTCCAGCATCTAGAGGATTCTACATTTTTCTATATCAGGAGGCTAGTTAGGTGCTTGTAAATTGCCCTGTCTTCTCAACACCTAACTAGTGCAACTGTCTGTGGTATGCAAAAATAAAAAAAAAATCTGCAGCTGATCCGGAATGTGGCAACTATCTTGCACAAAATACAACCAAGGCTAGTCTTTGCCCTGCACCTTACAATTGCTTTGTTTCTCCAACCAAATGTTGTTCACTTTTATTAAAATGCACTTGTCCTTCCCTACCTGGAAGTTTCTTGCAATTCCTCTTTTGCCAGTTGAGCATGAAGCAAAAGCTGGAAAATATCCGTAATGATTTTCCGTAAGCTTTTAAGTAAAATCTTCAAAACTTATTGGGCAGTACTTCATCACACATTGAATTAATATTCCTAAACATACTAGTAAAGCAACGTGTTTTTCAAAGTTTCTGTTAGTCATTTAAATTCACCTGCGTTGAACAGGAAATCAAATTAAAATTGATTCTGAAACATGCAAGAGGGGATGGTGGCTGTACTGGGAGTTTGGCAAAGTATCGCCTGCTGACGTCTTTGAATTCAAGACTGCTTTATTGAATTGTATGACTGCTTTAATGTAACCATCACTGCTATGTCAAACAGTGCTATGCTGGTGTTTATTTATTTTAATCTAAATCGTTACAGTTGAAATCATAACGCATTGACTCTCTTAGTGAAAACCTGGACTCAAAATGGTTCCTTGTGATGTCAACACAAACTTGGTCAATCTGGCAACTCATCGTGTGGTCCAATATTGTATATTACCAATATATTATTTGACTCACAGTGCTTACTGGGTCAGTTTAACCTATTAAGTGTCCTGTTATGTAGTCACCCAGGGCTCTTTTTTCAGCACTTTTGACTATAGTAGCTGTGAGATTTTAGCTAAAATACTGTCTTCACTTGAGTAGAATCTCATTACCATGTAAACGGTTCTATCAGTCATTGTGATGTAATTAAATAATTTACACTTTTCTATTTAAATCCAAACACAAAACATGCAGAACACAAGGTCCCTTCTGTGCTTATGAATGCTGCATTGAAATGTGCAGCTCAGTGATTGCCCTTTCTTGCTGCTAAGAGTGATGTTTGGGGCTTGTACCAACAGTTCCTCATCAGTCACGCAGAACAGCGCAATAGACACAGCATGCTTCCACACCCCCACTGCATCACGTCCTGTGATGCATGACGCATTCCCCACAGTAGGAGCACACCCAATAGAGCAGAAGCATTGATTAAAGAGTGTCCTCACACCTCAGTGTTTTAACTCCCCGTGCAGGCTGCGAACACTGCTGCGTCTCAGCCTCAGCCTGGAAGAGGATCGATGTTCACATTTCTGTCAGACACTGTTTTCTCAGCATCTCCACGCCACACCAAACAGAGCCTCCTGTTTTTCTCTCAGAAACTGCCAGAACTAGTACATGTCATGAAATCATTCAGTTCATTGAAAAGGAATAATGCTTGAATTCTATTATAGCAGAGTCAGAAATTGTTTTTTTTTTTTACAAGTCTGTTGAATGGGGCTGTGGTGGCTGACTGTCAACTCAGTTTGAACCGTTGGCTTATTGATTACAAGGTTGTGGGTTCGATACACACGTCTGATAAGCTGGGTGCTTAAACAATGCTTTTAACCCTCTCTGCTCCGAAGGTGTCACAGCATGTCTAACCCTTGCACACCCTAGCACATGTTACTGCACATAATGGAACAAAAAAAATTAGGGAATACCCAGATAACAAATACTAGAGGGGAAAAGGCCCAATACAATTACACTGCAGTGGCACTTTTTGTCAATTAGAAAACCATGTAGGACAGGAATTTCCCTCCCCAAAGCTAAAGGATTGAATCAACAAGGTATACATTTAGGATTTAGGAAACTGTATTTGATACCTATTGATATGTCGGCAAGATGACATGGCATATGACGGAGTGCTCCATGTAAAGGTGACATGATGTAAATTACATCACTTGTGCAAGTAACAGTGGAAGGGCTGGTGTGCAGGCAGTGCAGGAAAAACCTGAGAGCCAAACCTGAACTACCACAGAAATGGGAGCATGGTTGCCCAGTAAAGGCTTGACACTCTCCAGAAAAAGCAACTATGGAAATATATGGAAAGCTGTTCGCTGTCCCTTATTAGCACTGGTTTTTGCTTTTATGGCTAGGTGTGCTCCCTCACGCTGCAGATGGCACACTGGGTGGTTGGAAAATGGCCACCAGACCAGCATCTCTGGCATCCAATCATCACATGCCCTTATAAGATGTGTGTTTACCTGGTTTGAATTTAGTTATGACAGTCAGGGCCATGCGACTTAAATAAATGTTGGTCCTCATTCTCATTTCCCATTAGGAAAAGTTCCAAAACTGGAGAATCTAGACAGTGTCAGAGCCATTCTTAGATTTCCCAAGAAAGGGAAGACGTGTAAATCACCATGGGATTAATTTATTAAATAATTTTATTACCCATAACTGTAAACTTAATGATGTTTCATGCACACCCTAAACTATCTTTCAAGCTAAATTTTGTTTGTAGGTACCATGTTAGCAAAAAAAAAAAAAAAAAAATATATATATATATATATATAAATTAAAGATGAAGATCATCATGAAGAATATTCTCATGGTGTAAATCACCACTGCTGGAGGAGATGAACATGTAGTGCCAGTTGGTGGATCCTACAGTGGGGAAAATGCACGCTAGCATCCTCCTCATTGGCATCAATGGTGCAGTAGATGAAAATGAGTGTGACATGGCTGTATCATTGACCAAGGGAACTGCAGAATGTCCCACATAGGAGTGAGTAAGGAGTTTCTGCAATACTATGTCACAATCATACAGAAGGGCCAGCACCACCTGGCATACAATAGCAACCTCCTGAAATTTCATAATAATGATCTTGCATTGGTATAACACTCAACTGGCTGGCAATAATCAACACCATAGAAAGCACCCAGAGTATCACAGCAACCACCTATTTAAGACCATAGCAACCACTTTGAACCTCAAAGTGACCACCTTGAATACCATAGCAACCACCTATTAGCAAAATACCATCCGCCTAGAACTGATAATCTGTGTGTGTGTGTGTGTGTGTGTGTGTGTGTGTGTGTGTGTGTGTGAGTGAGAGAGAGAGAGAGAGAGAGAGAGAGAGAGAGAGAGAGAGAGATAAATGGGTAAATGGTTGTGTGTGATAGCCTGAGATGGACTGGCACCCTCTCCTGGCAGCATTCCTGACTTTTACTTGTGCCCAGTGATTCTGGGTAGGCTCCAGAAGTGAAAAAGAAGATAATTGATTGAATGCTTGTATTTTGTTTAGATACTTTTTCACTCATTTGTCTTGGGAAGTGATTATTTCAATATTCAACACAAAAAGTCATTTTTCTCTCACAAGTCAACAATTTAGTGGGAACATTTTATTTTTCCAAAACACAAAATGACCAATGACAGATCTTAAACATTACTTTTGCATTTGAATTACAAACACATAAGAACTCTATATAAATTGGAATGAGATCTTTCAAATAGGCCAAGAACTGTGGCTTCTCTTATGAGTCTTATCCTAGTGAAGAATCTAAATGAAGCACAAATACTCATTGATATTCTCAAAGCTTGTGTTCTACGAGGGCCATTTGTAGAACACATGTGGGTCACCTGTATTTGGTGTCCCTGTAAACCATATTTAAGAGGCAGACGGGACCCAGTCTAGACACAACACTCTATCAACCCAGCATGGGGCCATATCCTGGATGGCCATGGGCTTCAGGCCCAGTGATTTATCTCAGCAGACTCATGGTCGTAATGGTAATACTGTGGGTAATTGAAAAGGAAAATTGAACTAGGTCAACAGAAATATGAAGAGGACCACTGGACAGCAGACAGCCTGTGAGTTTGGAGATGGACACCATCAGGTGATGGTCACTCTAATTACATTCCTTTTCACACTACTGTGAAAAGTATTGTCATCTTCAGGTATTGTTAAAAGACTGTATGGGGAATCGGGGAATACCCCTTTCTTTACTTGAGTCATGATGTTTTCTCTGTTCTGTTCTCTGGTCAGAATGGGCATCGCAATTGTCCTGTTTAACAGCTGAATTTTGAATTAGAAACAGCCTATTGGGTAAGTACACTTACGTGAATAAGAACATGGTACATACGTACATGTACAAGATTAAAATAAAAAATAAACAAAAAAAGCCAAATAGACAGGTTTCAGAAAATATGCATATGAACAGTATGAAATACAATAAGTACAATACAATACCTTTTCACCAGATTGTTTGATTTTTTATTTTTTATTTTATATGTTTATATTTTTTTCTAGATTTTTTTTCAGTGTTGCCAGTGACAACTCTACCAGAAACTCACAAGAGAGACCATATAAAGAGCCAAAGAACTCCCAGTAGATTTGGTGTAGTGCTATCATAGTAATACCATAATAAGCATGGCATCGCAGCAGTCAAACATGTAGCAGGATGCATTCTACTCTCTAACAGAAGACAATGAAGAATGTCTGGTCATCAGTCAATAATTGGAAACTCGTGCACAGTTGACTTATGTAGCAAAATTTATCTAAATGGCTAGAAATAAACAAAAGGAACATATTGAAGAAGCCCAATCAAAGTGCAAATTAGGACCCCACTGACATGTGGAGGGACATTTAATAAGCAGTTTATGCTTGAGTCCTTCAGTGCTGCTCAATTTAAACAGTTCTCAGAGTTTACAAGAATTCTTCCACTTGAATCTGAAAGAAAGACCTCCAGTAATAGGATTTGAGTTGGTTGCAATTTTGCTGCTAACAATGGTTCAAGCAGTTATTAAATTGTGTGTGTTATTACCTTTCTCTATGGGTTTTAAGTTGTGTTTTTTTTTCCAGGGGGAGAGGTAAAACCAATTTCCTTAAAAAAAAATCACAAAACCATTTATGTTTGTTATTGTTTTATATTACATGCATAAACAAGAAAACTGCAATGGAGCCGGGCTCTCAGTGATTAAGTGATGGTGTATATATCTCAAAATAGCTGTCAGTCAAAATCAGTTCCAACATTTTTAACTTATCCTCCAATCATCATGTGCAAGTTTGGCGCCCAGGCCAGCCAGGGCCAGCCCATAGCTTGATTCACCCCAGAGATCCTGAGTATTTTTGAACATAAGGGTGGAAGTGGAGAAAGTTGGAGAAAGGTGGAGAAATCTGTCTGTAGAGCAAACAAAGAAAGATGAAATGTCAGACAATAAAAGCCCTCCAATCTTTCAAACACAAGCTTGTGTTCTCTTTGTCCATCTCAGTGTCACTGCTATTGCGGTGATCACAGAAATGCACACGTTACGCAGAATATCATCAAGATATGTCACTTTGAGATATTAGAGCAAGTTCTTCAAATATGCAAGGGCATACACATCTGCCCATATCATGGGAAGAGGGAAAGGGGGGAAGAGATGAGGAAATAATGTATGCATAGCATTCATTCACACGATTATTACTTCTCAACTGCAAGGAAGGAAATGGGAAAATGTTCTAACAGCTGGGTCTCAGCCCTTTTAGCTCACTGTGGATATATTCATAACACTGAAATCCTCTCACTCCTTTCCTTTTCTATGCTGTGTTCTTCCACTCTGGTTCAGCAAATTGAGTTTTCAGAAGACAGAGGAGGAGAGAAAAGAAAGGAAAGGGAGATGTGAAGAGGTACATGAGGCACAGAGTAAGAAAAGGCAAAGCGTGTGCAAATTCAAGCCAAACATAATCCTGACTAATCCCATCATCTCCACCTTAAATCTAGTTTTTCTCCCTTCATTAATTTTAATATGATGCAATTACAGTGGCCAGAGAACAGCCTTTGCACTACCCTTTATATTCTTAAATATAAGCTCTTTGAAGCAATGCCACAGAAGAATAACATTTGATTCCTGAATTAACTTTGCGATGAATACTTTAAAGAACTCTGTCTAGGAAATATTTGAGTCTGAAAAAAAGCTTTAAAGTATCTTCTATGTAATTTGAAGTTTAAATGATCGAGGTTGCCTAATTATTGTCTGACACTTTTGTCAAATTTATTAGAATTTCTTAGAACCCAAAATCTGCACTTTGAAGGCAGTTCCATGCTGTATTCTAGGCTTCATAACTCAAAATCAGAATAACCAACAGAGATGACACACAAATTATAACAAATTATGAGGCTTACCCTATCTAACCATGTCTCATCATTGTGTGATTAATTATCATCAAATAACCCAGCCCAGAAAATGGTGTGCATGTTCACTGTTTTCTGAGCTGAATTAAACTCCAGTTTAAATGCCAAAGGAGCTTTTCAGTGCATGTTTACTGCTTTGTCCATGTGGACATGATCAACCTGCAGACTCCAACTGTGCTGTTTGCTCCCTTTTTTGCTCAGAATAAAAATCCTTGCATCCATGCATCCATTATCTGCTGCTTATCCAGGGTCCAGGTCACAGGGGCAACACCCTAAACAAAGAGGCCCAGACATCCTTCTCCCCAGCCACTGCTTCCAGCATTTATGGGAGGGTTTCCAGGTGTTCCCAGGACAGCTGAGAGATGTAAATCTCTCAAGCATGTCCATGGTCTTCCCTGGGGCCTCCCTCCTCAGATGTGAGGCATCCTATCTCTAAGGGAAAGTCCAGTGACCCTGCGGAGAAAGCTCATTTCAGCCACTTGGTCACTACCCAAACTTGGCCATAGGTGAGAGTCAGAACATAGATTGAGAGCCTTGCCTTTTGCTTGAGACTGGCTCAGAGTCCACAACACTGCTGATGCAGCACCAATCCATCTTTCAACCTCCCACTCCCTCTTTCCCTCATTCATGAACAAAATCCTTCTTGAAATCCTCCATTTGAGGCAGGAACTGGAGAGGGCATCCACCCTTTTCTGATTGAGTACCATGGTCTCAGATATTGAGGTGCTGATTCCCATCCCAGCTGCTGCCAATCCAGAGGCACTGCCCCCAATGTCCACGCAATGTCAGCCAGAACAGCCCTGCAACATCCAGAGCCTTAAGAATCTCTGGGCAGATCTCATCTACCCCTGGTGCCCTGCCACCAAGGAGTTTTCTAATTACCCCAGTGACCTCACCCATGTGTGATGAGTGAGTCCCTGACCCAGGTCCCAGCCTCTGCTTTCTCTATGGAAATTGTGCTGCTGGGATTTAGAAGTTTTCCTTCCACTGTTTGATGATGTCCAGAGTAGATGTCAGCAGCCCCAATCACTGCTTTCCCCTCCTGACAGTTTGCCAGATTCTCCTTGGAGGTGACCAAAAGTCATCAAACTCTTCCCACACCTGACTCACCACAACAGCCAAAGCTGCAGCCCTCTTGGCCCTTTGATGCCTCCAGAGTCAAGCAGGCTTGATAAAACTTTCTTCAGCTTGACAGCTTCCCTTACCTGGAGTGTCCACCATCGGGTTTGGGGATTGCACCAATGATTTTATGGCCACAGCTCAGGCATGCCACCTCAAAAATGGAGGTATGCAACATGGTCTATTCAGACTAAATGCCCCCTCCTCCCTCAGGATACAGTCAAAGCTCTGCCAGATATGGGAATTGAAGATATTCCCGACAGGTTCCTCTGCCAGCCATTTCCAGTAGAACCTTGTCACACATTTAGGTCTACAGAGTCTAAAACACATGGCCACAATTCTGATGATAGAACTATAAAGTCAACCATCAAACTGTGGCCTGGGGTACCCTGATGCCACGTGCATGGCCCACACCTTTGGCCACTACCTAATCCACATCACACTGGACCCCCAATTAATACCTCTCCCATGGCCCATGGGAAATATTTTGAACAACTCAATTACTGTAAACATCCTTGTTACAAATAATGTAATCCTTACACAAGTGTCACAAGACACTCTAAATGATACATTTGCAACATGATTTTCATTACAATTTCTGAGGTGTAAGGTTCTTATAAAATATAGGCTCTTAATATTTCCATCTCTAGTGAAAACAAATTTGTGTTGCTTAGGATGTCATGAAAATGCCATTAACTCCTATAAATATTATAAATGTTTTGGTGAAGAAAAATGTTAAAATGTGAAAATAGCCTGCAAAATAATCCTGGGTTTCTAAAGGTTAAAAATGTTCCCAAACTGTTTTTGACTTGAATATAAGGCTCTAAGATAATTATTAGAATATACTGGCACAAATAATGTGAGCAAGCCAGCTGCACATGTGATGCATCTGAATGCCCATGGGTATGGCCTTATAGTGTAGGATAATGTAGGAAAGAACTACAGGGGTCCAGTTTCCCTTAGGCAAATATTAACCACACCAAATGTTAAAGGTAACATCTCACTTAATAACAAATTGTTTTCTGCAAGTTAAATATTTTTGACAAGAACCATGTGATTGTAGCACATTTTATTTAATTGCAACTGTTTGCCACATTTAATTCATGTACATGATGATTCAATTAACCATTTTCCAGTGTATTCAGACAATGATAAAGTCATTTAAGAGTTGAAAGCCTTCCACAGAGCTGAGTTCAAAACCTTTTTAGCTTCTAATAGCTATTAAGCCTTCACTGAGAAAAGCCCATTTAAATAAGTTAATAATTTATTCAGACCTTTTGGACTGTACTCACAAGTGCATTAAGACCTAATATAACAGATCTGTTTTAAATGATGCATATGTGAAATAATCAAGAATAAACTTCAGTAGAATTGCACAGGGCGTGAGTGATGCAAGCACCAGGGAAAGGAGAAGTACTAAAAAATTCAAGCCCTGCTGTCACTGATGGGGTGATAGCTAATGAACTCTGATAGCTCCTACATCTGAACACAAAAATGAGGAGACTGTGAGGCATATGAATCTGCCTTGACCACAGTAAATGGTGGTTTGGATTATGGAGAATTCCACTATGGCACGCTAAACGACCATGGACGTTACTTACCTGTTGACTGTACTGATGCATTCTTTATTTCCTGTTCCCGCAGTTCTGGTCCAGTACAATGGAAATACAGTGATATGCAAAGGTTTGGGCACCACTGGTTAAAATTACTGTTACTGTGAACAGTTAAGCAAGTTGAAGATTAGATGATCTCCAAAAGGCATACAGTTAAAGGTGACACTTTGTATTTAAACAAAGCATTGTTTTTTGTTTTCATTTTCATCTCCTACTTTTTCAAAATAGCAAAAAATGAAAAGGGCCCAAAGCATATTAGTATGCAGTAGCAACCCCTATCACAGTTTGTAAATACCTTTTGTAGCCAAGAGTCTTTCAATTATTTTCAGTTCTTCCAGTTCTATGAGATTCCCGAGCCTTCTTACATGCACAGCTCTTATGAAGTCTGTCCACAGATTTTCAATGATGTTCACATATTGAATATATATATAGCAGGAAGGACCTGGGTTCGATCCCCGGGTGGGGCGACCTGGGACATTTCTGTGTGGAGTTTGCATGCTCTCCCCGCGTTTGTGTGGGTTTCCTCCGGGTACTCCGGTTTCCCCCACAGTCCAAAGACATATGCGGTAGGTGAATTGGTGACTCTAAAGTGGCCCTGTGTGTGAGCCCTATGACGAACTAACACCCTGTCTAGGGTTGTTTCCCGCCCTTGCGCTCAGAGTTGCTGGCTGGGCACTGGCTCCCCTGTGACCCTATTCAGGAATATGTGGTATAGAAAATGGATGGATGGATATTTATTATATTTGTTTTTTGTATTTAAAAGTCTTTGACATTCGCATCAGTTGGCCTTTCCTAATGATTGTGAAAAAGCCATAACCCAAACTGGCACATTAAGGTCTGAGACCAACAGTTATCATTCAATTCAAAGTGTGAGTTTGTAAGAAGAACCCTTTTTGGTGCTATGTAGAACCCTATATAAACTAAATCTAATTCTTTCATTATGCAAACCATTTTCTTTAGTTTATTTTTTTTATTTTGAATTTTAACAATAAAATGTAAGATATAGGACTCTCTACAGCACATTGTCCAACTATATAAAGAACCTTGTCATGATGCAAAGAACTCTTTAATCATGCAAATGCATGCACTGCATTCATGAACATACACTAACACAATCTAAATGTAATGGTAAAATTACTCAACTTCATCTATTAAGATCATCTGAGTTACCCGTGCATATGCCAATAAGAAACTGTGTGGGGGCTTCAGACAATCACAGTGAACTTAACAAATAAGAATCAATCAATAATCAATAAATCAAAAAAAAAAAAAAAAAAAAAAAAAAAAAAAAAAAAAAAAAAAAGATATAGATAGCACTTTTTACACCTGATGTAACTACTCACTCATGTCAAGTTGTACTGTTCAACTATAAAACAACAACAAAAAAACAGCAGAACAGTGAGTGATGAAAACTTACATCTTTTTCCTGCCTTTGATAAAACAATTAGCAGCTGCTCAAAGCTTATGTGCAGAATTAACTTCTTGCTTGCAGCCATCTATGCCCTCAAACATTACCAAAACAAATCAATTTTTTTCAAATTCAAAAAAAAATTTTTCTTCAAGCATAACAAAAATATATGTAGGCAAAATAATATTCCATGAATGTCATATTTACTCATAATTAGAAAGAAATAGCTGCACCTTGCTGCATATGATTGACTAGGTGCATAGGATGATTAGGTGCATAAGATGAAACTTGCTGGATAGGATTGACATTTTAAGAAATGTGAATGATTCAAGGGTGGGCCTTATCATTTATCTGACTGACTATATAATGTCAACTTGTGTACTTGAGCTGTAGTGTTGGGAGCATCCATTGCAAACTATGCTTTGGAGATCAATCAGGTTTTAGAACCAGACCTATCTTTATAATTTTTTAATGATTATCATTATTGTCCGTGCAGTAAAATATATCAACTTATGTAAGTATACATAATATAATATCACAGGATATAAGCAAACCTCCCACACCTACTCAAACTCTGAAAGCAGAAACTTCTCAAACTTACATAAAAATAATACATTTTTCATGCTCAAATGTTGCTGTATTTAAGATAGTTATGCATTTGCCATATGCACCACACTCCAAATAAAAAACTTATTATACACTCATTCATCACAGTCCTGTCCTAAGGGAGAATGTTTGTGCTGTTACGGCTTGCTAGTTAAGTGCATAGGCTTTGAGAGTTCCGTGTTCCAGCATGGAGCCAGCAGCCATTGCGTGTCTCGGAGCGGAGAATGAGATGACAAATGCTCCGACTAGAGCGTAGTGTGCCTGGGGTTCTTCAGTGATGGAGTGTGTGCTCAGTGTAAGAGCAGAGCAACAGTGTAACTGCATCCACTCCTACAGAGGTCAGAGCGGGGGAAAAAACACAAGTTCACAAAGTCATGTAATTCCCTTACAGATAAGCCTAATATCTGCTTGTAAAGTAAGAGGGAAATAGGCACATCTAAGATGAGCAACAGTGGGTGTTCTTAGAGCTGTTTGCAATTAAGTGATAACCTACTGGAATGTTGTGTAATGTACAAACCTTCCACACTCTCTCAATGATACATTGATTAGAGAAGCATATTATTATTAAGATAAAAGGACAAAACAGTATCAGTGGACTGAATTGAAAACACCAAAGGGCACTTTAAAGGTAGATGGAGGGCCATCCTACTTACCCTGAGAGAGCATGGCCTTTGGACTCCCAGCCTCAGATCAAACTCTTCAAGACGTATTGTAATGCTAATGTAATGCTGAGATGTTTATGCCACTTATTAGCCAAAATACGCAAATTCTAAGATAAGTCTGAGAATGTTCAGACTGCCAGCCCAAATTCCACATTTTTGGCTTCTCTTGACTATTGATTTTCTGGAAAGCAAAAAAATCTATATATAATACCCTTTTTGGCATCTCTAGATTGCACTGATAATCTAGACAGGAAAAAAAAAAAAAAAACATTTTTGCAAATCGGATCCAAGTCACATTTGGAGGTGGTTTGAAATGCAATTACATAAGAACTGGTACAGATATATGGGTGTTCTGGCCACTCAGGTAATATTTTAAACAATAAGGTAAACAACAACCACGTCAAATCCAGTGACGGAACTGGAAGGACCCAAGAAGAGCACCAACCGCTATCTAGCCAGCATGGCTACTTACTGTAGTTATTGTCCCATAAAATTTTACCACAGTAACCAGAGCAGGTAGATTTACAATATCCAGACCTGATCTGATTGCAAATAAATTGCAAATAAATCAATCTCACAGAGCTGATTTGAGAAATAAATCTGATTTACCTGCAATCTAATCATAAACTTTACATATGCAAGTAATTCAGAAAAGTTGACCAATCAAAAGTAAGTCATTATACTTTTTTTATCCCACTCTGTTGTGCACACATGGGAATTAACCCTCCGCATTTAACCCATCCACACACAGTGATACACAAATACACACTAGTGTCTTCACACACCAGGAGCAGCTGGGGAGTTCAGTGCCTTGCTCAGTCATGTCCTGCCAATTAAGGGCTTTGAACCGGCAACTGTTCCCTAACCACCAGACCACGGCTGCTACAAATATACGGTGGGACAGTGTCTGAATCGTAATGTACAGAAAGAAAACACGAAAGCCTTGCTGTTCTTGAATCTCTATATGAAATGAATTGAATGTTCTTCACAGATGTGTCACACATCTGTCACAGATATTAATGTTTTGTAATTAGTTCTGGTTAAATATCGTTTGTATCTCATACTGCATACAATGCTACTAAACATAGCTACTAACAAACCTTCACTTCATTTTAAGGTTTTTCATCAGTATAAAGATTGTTCACACTCAAACATAGTTCATTCTGGAATCAAAAGAGCCTCTTCTGTGGATTTACTAAAAGAACCATTTGTGGCATCTTCGTGTTTTTACAATGTGCACATCTAAAAATGTTGCCCCATTAACCACTTGTTTGTACTAAGACAGAGAAGCTTCTATGTGTGTCTTCACAAAATAACTACTTAAACTAGCTGGACATGGACTTGTTATAGGGAGGATAGCACCTCATTTGTTGCTATTCTGGGCTCAGCGCACTGCTAACTGCGCTATGCCTCTGGCGAAATAATCCAGTAATTACTCTACAGTGTCGGTCCACATATTTCTTTCTCTTTCACTGATAGTTCAGTGTCTCTCAGCTTATTCAAAAATGCATGTGTAAAGTGTGGTCTAAATAGGTGCCTCAACATGCAAATGACACTTCCTGACTGTAGAATGAGACCAGGAGCAAGAAATACCAACTCTCTCTTAATGTTGCTTTTAAGGGAGAGCTGAGGATGAATTTCACATATTTACAGTAATTGGTTGTTGCTGGTCTGTTGTGATATTTTTATCTGTGTTTTTTTACACACCACTTTTGTAGAGATTTTGTACCCATTAATTTAATGAGCATTTTGTATTTGAAATTGCACGTTAAGGTTTTATTACCATTGATTGCTGTGTGGATAAACATTTGATATCTTGCTGTAGTCCCTTTTATGTTCTCCTGAAATATAACTCATTAGTTATTTTCTAGTTCTTTGACAGTGGCAGCTGTAATAATGAATTATTGAACTGAAACTGCTCGTTAAATTTGCCTTGCTTATTGTTTATTCTGGATGAAATATGCAGAAATTAACAGATGGATAAATATATGTTAAAGAAAACACAAGAAAGAGTATTTTGACAGATCCAATGGATCAGAGTGGATTATGTCATCAAACCATGCCCCCATAGTCCCCCCCCCACATATCCAATCAGCATTGTGTATTTTACCAGTCCCTCCCTATAGCCCCTTCCTAAAACAGATGTGGTCATTAATCATTTTGTAAGAAACTTTAACAGGTCCCAACAGGTCAATAAATGAGGGTAAATAAACTTTCCCGCTCTCTTTATCTTCCCAATGGATGTTCTCATCAAAATGCGAACAAACAGGTGGTTTTTATTAAAATAATTACCAGGGTTTAAAATATTAATCTTTCCCCCTGGATGTTCCCACCAAAATGTAGTGAACAAAAAATAGGTTGTTTTCATCAGAATGGCTGGTAGGTTTGGTAGGTCTTTTATATAGTAAACAATGACTCAAACATAACAACCAATTTAAAATTTCCTGACAAAACACAAAAGCCAAACAGGTGCTTGTTTATATTCAAAATGAATGATGGGGTTCTGGCAGACAAATCAGAATGTGCTACGTCATATTAATAAGGTCCCTTTTTCAATAAATGTGTATTTATTGGGACTGGCATTTGGAGAGATGCTGAGAGAAAATAAGAAGTTACAGAGCGATGGAGAACATCCCTTGTGAACAACAACAACCAAAAAAAAAGTTTACTCTGGAGGTTTTAGAATATTTTTTAATGCATCTTAATTATAGTCTTATCAAGAAATGTTTAACATGGAATCCTTTGCAGTCAGGCAAGTTTTTGCACAGTTTCAATCTCTGTTTAGTATTGAGAGGTGGTGTGTACAACACAGTCTAAGAATGTTTTATTAAATCAAAAATATATCAATACAAACTGATTGTCATGAGCATGAATGTCTGGTTGTAGTTAAAACCGAGGATTTCAAAGTGATGAATCAGGTATACTTTGTAAAGATGATAGTATGTTCTTTGACAACAAATACACTTACAGTCTATAAATCTGTAAGTGTAACATAACTAAAAATAATTATATGTTTACTATATCATTCATTATTTAATGTAAAATCAAATACAATTAGAGAAAAAATACATTTGTTATTACTTATCTACAAAAGATATTCCAAGAAAATGTTTGTATGAGACATTTTCAGGAGAACCTTCAAATCACACCTGTTTTTCATTCTCCCATTTATTGAAAGATGGACACACACACACACACATACATCATGAAGCACTGAAATGCCAAAATGTTTTTTTGTTTAATAGAAACACAATGCTGTTAAACTACCTTTTAATACATTCATCACTAATAATGGTGTGTTAATAATTATACTAAAATACTTGGTATGAAATATAATAATTATTATTAGTAATGCTATTAGTTATATATATATGGGTATATCTATCATGGATATATCTAAAAATGTGCACTGACCCTGCCCATCTAATTGATGGAGCTTTAGAGGTTCTGCAAAGAAGAATGGGAAAAACATCCCAAAATCAGGTGTTCCAAGCTTGTAGCATCATACTCAAAAAGACCTGAAGCTGCAGTTGCTACCAAAGGTGCTTCAATAAAGTACTGAGCAAACACTGAAAACTTAGGGACATGTTTTTGTAGTGCAGTCAACATTAATATATTAATGAATGAAAGTTTTTTTTTTTTTCTTTAATGCTTTAAATCCAAACTAAACTTCCTCCCATAATTCACATAATTCACAATTTTTACAGAACCTGATATATTACAGGTTTTATATAGCAGTGCAAATACAAGGAGCATCATGGTGAAGGGAAAGAAGGCGATACTGTTCAGTTGGGGTTTTTTTTTTACTTTATTTCTGATTAAATATGGATTAAATCTCACTTGAGCCTCACTACACATTTATTTTCCTCCCAAAAATACATTTTAACTTGTAATTTATTGCAGAAAATTGTTGTGATGAACGACTGACACTCGGTTTGTGCTGTTTTATCTTTGAGCCCAAAAATGCCCTTTTCGTTCCCATTATGAAACTTGTGTTTATGTTGCAAAGGCATGCAGTTTTGTCATGTGTGAGTTCTTGAATTACTTTTAACCTCATCTGTTATAAACTGCAGTGAACAAGCCATGCCTTGCTTTTCTGTGTTGTACTGAAGGTTGAACTGTCATTTATTTCCAATTCATGGATTTTGATGGTGGTGTAAAAAGGGTAGCATTCACAGCTACAGTGTTATTGTTCATCAAGATGTTCAGGGTTTGTTTAGGTGAACTGGGAACTCTACAGGCATTTTCTCTTTTTGTCACTCTTTATCTCACTTTGAGAAAGCCAGACAGGAGATGTTTTCTTACATGTACCGCAATGAAACCTCTGCCTCTGTGAAACACGAAAGGATTGCAGGTTACCAAGTGGTAACAGAAGGGCTAATGATATCGATTATGTTTTCAGTTGTCAGGTGAAGATGGACCGTTCACTTCAAAATAAAGGTGCCAAATGGGTTATTTGGTTTGATGCTGTAGATTAACATGGTTTGATGAGATCTGTCTGAATTATAATGGAGCTTAATGTAACATGAATGCACTTGGTCAGCACTTGCTTTATCTGAATGTTCTTTACAGCTAAAACAAGTTTAGATATTTTTGTTTTCTATATCAAATGCAGTTTGCAGATTTAACACCAATATTCTTGATTTTTGTATTTGCCAGGAAATTACATTTTAGTGCATCACTATCACATAATGAGGTTCTAGACCTCACTATAGACCAAAGCCTAGAAATTTTTGGTACCTTTATTTTGACAGTGCCAGTTACCCACTGTAAATGTACAGGATGTGTGTGTACGTGTGTGTACGTGTGTGTACGTGTGTGTACGTGTGTGTACGTGTGTGTACGTGTGTGTGTGAGAGAGAGAGAGAGAGAAAATGAAAATATCTCATACATATAAACATACACATGAAATATTATTGTAGATAAGTAATAATATTATTTTTCTCGAATTGGTTTTACATTAAATAATGAATGATATGGTAAACAAATATTGTTAAATACTTTATGCTAACAGATAATTGGAAATCCTAGGATGAGATGATCTGTTAAGATCTAAAAAGAACATAATCTAATTGTTCTCAAAGAACATAATATCAGTAACCTGCAACCCCTTTATGTTTCACAGAGTCAGAAGTTTCATAGCAGTACAGGTGAGAAAATGTCTCCTGTTTGGCTTTCTCAAAGTGAGATGAGTGACAAAAAAAATAAAAATAAATAAATAAATAAAAAAACAAACAAACAAACAAACGGCTTTTGGGTTCCCAGGCAGTTCACCTGAACAAACCTTGAACAGGTTGATGAACAATAACACTGTAGCTGTGAATGCTACACTTTTACACCACCATAAAAATCCATGAACTGGAAATAAATGACAGTTCAACCTTCAGTACAATTAGAACACGGAACAAGAGTGTAATGGTGAGGCATGGCTTGTTTACTGCAGTTTATGACAGATTAGGTTAAAAGTGATTCAAGACCTCACACATGGCAAAGCTCTTCATGCTTTATATACACCACCTTTCAATACTGGACAGAGATTGTAATCATGCAGAAACTTTCCTGGCTGCAAAGGATTCCACATTAAATGAAACATTTCTTGATAAGATTATAATTGAGATGGGCATTAAGAAATGAACAATTGTTCTGAAAATATTCCATTCTCCTTTATGTTTTGATGATATATATATATATATATATATATATATATATATATATATATACAGTACTTCACCTTATGTTCATTGATGCAATCCATGTAGGACCCACCTAACAGCATAAAGCACAGAATCTGCCAGCATGGTGTCAGATACCATAAGACACATTCAGAGTTCTCATGGCTTTGAGAGAGTTCTGGTGTAGTTGTTGATTAGTTGCTTTGTTTTCTTTATGGAATCCATTCTATTGGTTCTAAATCTTTTTAAGCATGCTTTAAAGCTTAAGCTTTATGGGTCCCTTTAAGGTTTTTCGCACATATATTGTCATTACAAAAATGTTTGTTTATGTGTTCTTCAATCACTCAAAGTACCCTTGAGCATCTTTATTTTTAAGAATGTGGTACAATAGAAATCAATGGACAGCTGCTAAATTGTAGGAATGCAAGATAATACTTTATAACATAAATGTCAAAGTTCAAACATTAAGCATGTGCAACAGAGGTAGAAGTCCTGAGTTATGAGTGTACAAACACTAAAGTTAAACATTAAAGTTTCACTTTTGGCAAGGACGATATGTTGCATTTATGCATAAACTGGACAACATGAGAGTTTGCTACGCACAAATAAACCACACCCTAAGAGACCTTACAGCTAACTCAAACCGCAGCATGGTGGAATAGCAATGATAAACATACAGCAAGATCAATGGTAAACAACTCTCTTTGGCTTTCGACAGCGCTAGAGAGGAAAAAATGATGATCATATGTTATCTCAGCATCAGGCTCTGTTGGAATAACCATCACAGGCTTCTTTCCACTTCAAAACAGCAGCACCACAGAGACCCTGTGGGAACTCAGGGAGTGTTTCTGATCTCAGACATGAGAGCACTGGATCAGCACTGAAGTGTGCGCTGGTTTCTGCTTAATAGCACAGCCGTTTGCTATCGTTCATGACATGGAACGCCAGCGAAGAGCATTTAAAGTGATCTAAAGTCTGATATGAGCATCAAGCTGCACAGCACTGCAAGTCAGTCAAGAAGTTGAAGCGGTCTGATCGAAGATTTATGAAAGTCACGCTAAGTAAGTAATGTGCAGGGGGGGTGACTGAGAGAGTGTGAGAGGTGTAGACAAAGAGGGTGAGAGAGTTCACATTCTTCCACATTAACAGAGAGAATTTTTACGGCAAGAAATCATGCACATTGTAGAGGAACCATGCCTCTCTCCCAGCTGAGGACCCTTTAAATATGCGGCCCAGTCCAGACTTTGATCACAGTTGAGACAGCACTGAGCGAGTGGATATTTTTCTACTTCCTCTCCCGTTACAGCATTGACAGTACACTATATGTCTAAAGCCCTTTTTCATGATTATTAAAAGTTACTTCCATTGCTGACACAGATGTGCAAATGCCCAGACAGCATGTCTAGTCTCTGTAGAAAAGTACTGCCAATAGAATAGGACTCTCTGGAGTAGATAAACATGGGCCTATTGGCAACATGCCTAATGCCAGGTGTGAGCTAGATGGGTATAACAATAAATGAGTAGGGGGTCGAAAACTCTTTCTCTGAACAGTGTAAGCAATGACAGTTTTTGCATGGATGTCCTCTTATTAGGTTTCAGAATCTAGGAATTCTACTAGAAATGCACAACATGATCTTCATTTCCTTACACCAGGGGTTTAAAACTTTTTCCACCTTACTGTCCACCTGTTCATAACTAGAAAGCATAGTAGTCCACCCAGACAAAAAGAATTAAAATAGAAACACAAGTATATACATTTCAAGCACATTATTTTTTTGCAGGCTAAAAATGTGTGCATACATAAAGCATGACAAAAAATAAATAAATAAATAAATAAATATATATATATATATATATACTTTTATCTCAGTTGTACTTCAGTGTACTCACTATGAGTGCACTATTAAGTTGATATTTAGTGGATTCAGATGAAGTATTTTAATATAGTAAAATATATCATTAGTGTATTACTTAGTGTGCTTTGAATGCTTTAACTCTTACAACCTGAGCTTTTACACACAGTTACATGCTACTCTAAGCTTCATATCTCAGAATCAGATTAACCTAGTCATGATTCACCTGCCATACCCTATCTAACTGCTGTGGTTTAACCATTGCATGATGATTTATATGTGTGTAATCCAGTTCAGAATTCAACCAAAAATCACTCATTTACAACCAGTTAAATCCCAGGTTAAATGTCAAAGGAGTCTTCCAGTGCATGTTTACTACCCTGACCACTCTGTGCATGCTCAACCTGCATTTTAAACTGGCAATAGTGGTTGACTATGGACTACTGCTTCCTCTTGAGGATGGGCATATGGACCTCTAGAAAGTGGCTTCCAGGCCCACTTGTTGAGAAACCCTGCCTAAGACAGTTCTTAATATCAGCATCTCAGCAGTGGAGAAGTCTTTATTTATTATCATTGGAAGTCATTGCTATATATTTTTATGTACTTAATAAGAAAAGAACAGTGGTTGGTGTAGTAGCTAATAACACTGCCCTTCAGGTGGCAGATAAGCATTTGATTCCGTAGATGGATAAGCACACCACACTACACCAATAAGAGTCCTTGGGCAAGACTCCCCAATTCTACATTTGCCTAACTGTGTAACATCAGACTTCCCATCTCTCTTGCAGATTTTGAGACTCTCATGCATGTTGGTAGTGACTGCCTGATGCCTGTAAATTATGTATGATATCCTGGAAGTCAAAACATGACCTTCTCAAAATGACTTTTTGCAGGATGGTATGTTTGAAATGTAAGTCACTCTGCATAAGGTCATCAGTCAACTGCAATAATAATCAAAGTAACATAAATCCTTTCAGTTTCAAATGTACTTTTCAGTTTCAGAAGAATATGATAAGATTTTGGGCAGTTTCTGTTGAATTCAGTACATAAATACTTAAACTGGGTGTAGCAAGCAAATCCAAAATGACAACTCTTTAAATTCTAACAATACAAGGCTTAGGATAAGACAGTCTTGAGACAATGTCTCATTTATGCAACTTTCCAAGACTACATTAATTATATAAAAAAAAAGTAGTCCTGGCAATATTCCTTGAGGGTTTCTTGTTTTCATAAACAATCAGACAGGAACTTATGAAAACTCACTTCTCACTTCTCATTTAACACATTCTTTGCTCTGGAAAACTAATGTAACTTTTCCCAGACTTGTTGCTAGATTTATAAGCACACCTTGTAAAATTCATTTAAAAAATTCATAAATATGTATTTTGTAAAACAGTCACTGTCAGAATTCAGCAAATGCCCAGTGGCTTCAGTTATGCATGTGATTTTATTCAAGGGTTTTTCTCTTGTATTAAAGTAATCAACAAATTACATACATAAAGTACTCATTCCCAACTAAGCTGTAAACTGAAGTTAACAAAAATACAGGATTATACATATACCCATTATATGCTGTATGTATTTATTTATTTTTGTTATTTAATTTATGTAGAAACTTTTGATGTTGAAAAAAAAGATACTGATATTTACTGATATTACTTTGTGTTCCTTACAGAAGCAATTAAGCATTATTTCTTTTTCATCCTTTCCTGCAAATAAAATAATAAGACTTGAGTAGCGAGCAGCCTAAGTAAAGTCATGTGTATCCCCTAAATGTTCTCCCCTTATTAAATATTTTCAATCCAATAGTTGGTAAATAACTTATCAATAACTGCTAATTAGCTGTCTGTACATTTTTCAATGTGAATGAGTAACTAGGGGGCATTAAAATATATTATACTCTGTTCTGTTTTTTTACGTAATGAAAAAAGCACTGAGCCTATAAAGGATGTGCTTATTAAGAAACTCTATTATATCAAATTAGTTATATTGAGCACCATCAGATTATTATTATTTTTATATACTATTTTTGGCATTTCTCTTAATGTCTCCTTGATCTGTTAATGAAATGTAACATGCAGGGCATTCTTGAAGACTGAACCTATGTCAAAGAAATTACCTGCCAGTTTGGAGATGCTGGTAATTTTTTAGTTAGACTAAGATGACTGTTATTTGCATGGATATGGGTCTTCATATGCAGATTTTACCTCATCATGCAAAAGAAAAAGAAAAAAGCTATATACAAAGGTACAACTACACACATTTTCAGTTCAAATGAGCAATCTGAATAAGAAAAAAGGAAAATGAAAAGTAAACTGGGCTCTATAATTTATCAGATTGGTTTTACAGCTGCTAGAGGCCACAAAAACTGTCATTATATCAAAATGTATGTTGCCCAACACCACACAGTCAATTTTCTAGAAGTAATACAAAATGACAACATTGAAAAGTTTTGGAATGTAAATGCCATCACCAGCTGGTCAGCCCATCAGAATTTGTTTGCCCAGAAGCCTCAGCATGTTTTTTATTTTTTATTTATTTTTTATTTTTTTTTCTTTTCCATCTAATCACAGGGTTAGCTAAGGCTGGAGGTTACTGTGAAATCCATAAACATGAAAGGGGTTGTGTTAGCGTACTACTGCTTCCCCTCCACGTCGCTATTGATCAAAGTTGACAGCTACACATGTTTCGTAAAGGGAAACATCATGATGATGTATTTTTGCTGCATTATTTACTAAGTCTAGGCCTGCAAAGCCAACAGTCCCTGAGGTAATACATCTCTAGACACATTACTTCAGACAAAGTAACAACTGGGCTAGGATTTCTCTCACAGTTTCTCTGTTTTTTACCCATTTTTTATGTAACATTGTATTATGGCCCACAAGTCACTGCTGTGAATCCAAAATGTGTGCAGAGCTAGGCAGTTTTCAGCCTAATAGTATGCATCAGTAAAAAGGACCAGTACGAATAAATGTAGCATAGAATATGAAAAGTCAAGCTTTGCTTGCTTCCCTTAGAGTAAAGAAATGATGTGTGTTCCTATACATGTTGCACTATATGGGCCTTAACTGTATTGCTGCCTTTGGATCATATGATTTATATGAACTCTATATTATTTTTATTTGATTCTTTTCAAAGTTGTTCAGTAATGTGATTTGATTATTTTTGTCAAGGTGTTAATCCTGGATATGCAGTCATTGTCTAAAGATAATTGTGTCAGATTCTCTCTCTCTCTCACTCTCTCTTTCTCTCTCTCTCATACATATATATATATATGTATATATATATATGTATATATATATATGCTGATATAGGCAATATAACTCTCTTACATTAGAAATACTAATATCATGTGTATAATATAATATTAAAAAGTGTCATGCAGGACAGGACAATTTAGCAAAACCCAGAAATCCATGGCCTCATTTTATGCACCACCCATAGTTATTATTGACATGAGGAAAAAATGGGTGCATGTCTATCTTCTTTGCATGAGCAAATAAGCAATGAGATATGTTTTTCTGACATTGTGGTAGAGACTAATGAGTTGACATTAAGGAACCCTCCTGCAGAAAAATGCAATTAGTGTAAATGCCAAACACACCCCAATACTGCCAGAAAGTATATAAATATATATATATATATATATATATATATCAGTCCAACCAGAATGTGTTCACAGCGTTTCACTTTTTCCACTTTACCAGCCTTACTCCAAAATGGATTCAATGCCTTGGTGCACAGCCATTTTTAGATATCTCGAGAGCTGTTCAATTGGGTTGAAGTCTGGGCTCTGGCTGGGCCATTCAAGAACATTCACCCAAGTTGTCCGGAAGTGACTCCTCTGCTATCTTGGCTTTGTGCTTAGGATTGTTGTCCTGTTGGAAGTTTAACCTTCATTTCATCTCTGAGGTCCACAGCATTCTGGAGCAGGTAATCATCAAGGATGTCTTTGTACATTGCTGCAGTCATCTTTCCCTCGACCCTAATTAGTCTTCCAGTTCCTGCTGGTAAAAACATCCCCACAGCATGATCCTGCCACCACCATGTTTCAGTGTAGGAATGGTACTGGCTAGGTGATGAGTAGTGTCTGGTTTCCTCTAGACAAAATGCTTGACATTCAGTCAACTTGGTTTGAGAATCCTTTAGGTGCCATTTGGGAAAACTTCAAATGGGGCTTCATGTGCTATTTACTAAGGAGTGGCTTCCATCTGGTCACTCTACCATACAGGTCTGATTGATAAAGTGCTGAAAAGCAACATTTGAACATTTGAACATTCAAAGTGACCATTAGGTGCTTGTTTGCTTCCCTGACTAAGGTCCTCCTACCACGATCATTTAGTTTGGCCAGGCAGCCAGCTC